>CM038119.1:3111524-3185958 GCA_001642375.2 Mentha longifolia
CTCCACCATTCCATCCTTGAGTTCAACTTCGTTGCCATTAAGCTCTTCGAACATCTGCAATGATTTCAATCACCGGAGGCTTGACTGTGCCTTCATCAAGTTCGTGGTTTTCAACAACCCATTTATGTCAAGCGGAGGTTCCATTCGACCGGCTCTGTTGGTGCCACATTCAGTGGGACTGTCGGTTCCACTTTTAGTGGAACTGTTGGAGCACCATTTGTGGGCTCGACTGTGGGGGCCTTCGGGCATAACCCAAGTGGCTCCCTTATGGGAGTGAACTCGGCTCCAAGGGTAATGCCACCGCCGAGAAGCTGCCGAAGTTCGGAGGAGCCGACTTCAAAAGGTGGCATAAAAGATGTTATTTTTTTAACAACATTGGGGGTGGCGAACTTCCTAACGGAAGATGAACCACCTGTACCAAGTGCGGAGGAGGCCAACTTCCATGTTCGAGCCTTCTACGACAATTGGCGAAATGAGACTATTTGTGCAAGAATTTCATTCTCAATGCCTTGGATGATGGCTTGTACAATGTGTACTCCGGTGTCAACACCTCCAAAGGAATTTGGGAGGGATTAGACAAGAAGTACCGTAGCGATGATGCGGTACGAAGAAGTTCGTGGTAGCACGATACTTGGACTACAAGATGGTCGATTCTCGACCGATGATGGAGCAAGTACAAGAGTTCCAACTCATTGTACATGACGTCCATGCTGAGGGGATGGTCTTCCGGACGCGTTCGTGGTTGCAACGTTGATCGAGAAGTTGCCCCCAAATTGGAAAGACTTCAAGAGCTACCTTAAGCACAAGCGAAAGGAGATGACTCTTGAAGACTTGATTGTGAAGCTACGCATCGAGTTTGATGTGCGCTGATCAAGACAAACCGAAGGCACCGTCTGATGCCAAGGTGAACTTGATGGAGAAGGGCGGTCCCTCCAACAAGCGTGATCGCCCAAATGCCAAAGACTAAGGGCAAGGCGAAGGTACCATCTAGGAAATTTGATGGTGATTGCTACAATTGTGGCAAGCATGGGCATACTGCGAAGGAATGCAAGAAGCCCAAGAACAAGAAGAAAGAAGAAGAAGCATGCTGCCAAGTCGCCGAGAAGACGGTGAGTGGGTGAAGAAGACTTTTCGGCTGTGGTCCACCGAGGAAGTCAACCAAGTCGAAAAGCTAGGAGGCTGGTTCATCGACACCGGCGCTACTCTCGCACGTATAGTGCCGATAGGAACAAGTTTGTTACTTATCAAGCTGTTGAGGGAGAGAAGCTCAACATGGGGAATCAAGCTTCGTCCGTGGTTGTCGGAGTTGGAGATGTGGTGTTAAAGCTTACATCGGGAAATTCTCTAACTTTGAAGAACGTCTTGCATGTTCCCGACATCCGAAAGAACTTGGTCTCGGGCTCTATTCTAGTTAATAAGGGGTTTTAGACTAGTTTTTGAGTCTGACAAGTTTATTTTGTCAACGAGTGGTACTTTCCTTGGAAAGGGTTACCTCTCTGATGGTCTTTTTAGATTGAATGTATTGGCTATACGCCATGTACCCAAATCTATTAAGAGTAATGAAAATGCTACTACTTCCTCTTACTTTGTTGAGTGCTCTGATTTCATGGCATTGTAGATTAGGACATGTTAATCTAAATGCTATAAAACGATTAGTAAATTTAGATTTACTAAAGTTAAATGAAGTTAACACTCAAAACAAATGTGAAATTTGTGTTGAGGCGAAAATGACAAAACAACCATTTCATTCGGTTGAGCGGAGCACAAAACCCCTTGATTTAATTCACACCGATGTGTGTGATTTAAAATATGTGCAAACTCGTGGTGGTAAGAAGTACTTTATCACGTTCATCGATGACTGCACAAGATATTGTTATCTTTATCTTTTAAGAGGTAAAGATGAGGCTATTGAATCTTTTAAACACTTCAAGAATGAAGCTGAAAATCAACTAAGTGGTCGAATTAAGAGTGTTCGAAGTGACAGAGGTGGCGAATATGTCGCTCCGTTTGAGGAATTATGCAACGATAGTGGTATAATTCATCAAATGACGGCTCCGTACTCACCTCAATCAAATGGCGTTGCTGAACGTAAAAATTGAACTCTCAAGGAGATGATGAATGCTTTGTTGATTAGTTCAGGGTTGCCCCAAAATATGCGGGGAGAAGTTGTCTTGACAGCCAACTATATATTGAACAAGATTCCATTCAAAGGTAAAGATGTTACACCTTATGAGTTATGGAAAGGTTGGAAACCATCGTAGAAATACCTTAAAGTATGGGGGTGTTTGGCGAAGGTTGAAGTGCCTCTACCTAAACAAGTTACAATTGGCCCTAAAATGGTTGATTGCCTCTTTATTGGGTATGCACATAACAGCAGCGCCTATCGCTTTGTTATTCACAAGTCGGAAGTACCCGACATGACTGTGGGAACAACGATCGAGTCAAGGAATGCAATATTCTTTGAAAACATATATCCTTGTAAGGACAAGGGTAATGTAGGATCCAATTCTAGCAATAGAATTGAAGTTGAAGCCACGAGTTCTAAATCCGAGAATGAAGAACCTAAGTCACGCAAGCGACAAAGGTCTAATCCAGAAGATAGTGAACCGAGACGTGGTAGTAGAGTTCGGAAACCAAAGCAATTTGGTCCGGATTATGTAGTGTACATGTTGGATCAAGAACCAACAACGATCAAAGAAGCTTTTTCTAGATCGGATAGTCCGCTTTGGAGAGAAGCGGTACAAAGTGAAATTGATTCCATTAGGCAGAACCACACTTAGGTGTTGGTTGATTTGCCCGAAGGGTGCAAACCCTTAGGATGCAAATGGATCCTTAAAAGGAAATACAAAGCTGATGGATCAATTGACAAGTACAAAGCCCGTTTGGATGTCAAAGGGTTTAAGCAAAAAGAAGGGTACGATTATTTCGATACCTATGCTCCTGTAACAAGGATTACTTCCATTCGGGTGCTTCTTGCGATTGCTGCTTTGCACAATCTCGAGATACATCAAATGGATGTGAAAACTGCTTTCCCCTATGGAGATTTAGAGGAGGAAATCTATATGGAACAACCAGAAGGATTTGTAGAACTTGGTAAAGAGAAAAAGGTTTGCAAACTTAGTTAAGTCCCTCTATGGATTGAAGCAAGCGCCACTTCAATGGCACTTAAAATTTGATAGTGTGATGCTATCAAATGGTTTTAAAATAAACGAATGTGACAAATGTGTTTACATTAAGAACACAAATAACGGATATGTTATTGTGTGTCTTTATGTAGATGACATGTTAATTATGGGTAGCAATATCCGTGTAATTAACGAAATGAAAAGCATGTTAAAGAGGAATTTTGACATGAAAGACTTGGGTTTAGCGGATGTTATTCTTGGTATGAAAATACTAAGGAAATCCGATGGGATTGTCTTGTCATAATCTCACTATGTTGAGAAAGTGCTCAAGAAATTTAATGCTTTTGAAAGCATGCCCGCTAAAACTCCTATTGAACTTAATGTTCATTTGAGCAAGAACCGAGGTGAGTCGGTTGCTTAAGAAGACTATGCTCGTGTCATAGGGTGTTTAATGTATCTTATAAATTGCACTAGACCCAACATAGCATGTGCCGTGAATAAATTGAGTCGATACACGAGCAATCCAAGCAAAGAGCATTGGAGAGCTCTTGTACGAGTTTTGAGATACTTGAAGTATACTCAAAGTCATGGGCTATATTTTTCGAGATACCCTCTCCCCCCCCGGTACTTGAAGGGTACTGTGATGCGAACTGGATTTCGGACACGAAATATTCACTTTCCACAAGTGGGTATGTGTTTACTATTGGGGGTGGAGCTGTTACGTAGAGATCCACAAAACAGACATGTATAGCCCGATCCACCATGGAGTCAGAGTTCATAGCTTTGGATATAGCTGGTGAACAAGCCGAATGGTTAAGAAACTTTCTTGAGGATATTCCATGTTGGGAGAAACCACTGCCACCGGTGATGATTCACTGCGATAGCCAAGCAGCTATTAATAGGGCGAAAAGTGGTTTATATAATGGTAAGTCTTGACATATTCGTCGATGACATAATACCGTGAGACATTTGATCACAACTGGGATTATTTCAGTCGACTATGTAAAGTCGTTAGATAATCTGGTAGATCCACTAACCAAAGGGTTAAACCGTGATCAAATGAATAAGTTGATAGAGGGAATGAGAGTAAAATCCACAAATTAAGAACTATCATAGTGGTAACCCAACCATGGTGATTGGAAACCCCAAGAACTTGTTTCAATGGGAAAACTAAGCTATGAAAGTTTGTGTGAAAACACTCACATTTATCTACTCCCTAGAAAGCATTTGAGTGTTGAAAGCTTGCCTAGTGGTGAGGTTAAGTCTATGACTTTTAATAATTCCTAAATACCTTAAGGAGGTTGAGTATGGCAAGATACTTGGTAAAGAATCACCTATGTAAGTGTGAAGTGAGGCCGCTTCATTAAGATACACTTATGAATCCAAAGGGGTGTTCAAGACCGAAATGGACACAAAATGTGAGAACGGATGAGGTTGAGGTGTATAAGCGTTAACATCATTGTCTTGGTGCACGCTGTGGAGGAATAGTTCAAAGCATTGCGCTACTATGCCGCCTGTGTACTCGATGGTGCTGACTATGGAAGGTTCAAAGCCACAAACTACCTATCCTAATACTTTTATACCTCGTGAGAACTGAGCTCTTGTATTTGCATACATTTGCATATGGCTATCTCACTCATGTGAGGGATTGTTAGAAATTTGGTGTTTTGACCAAATAAATAATAATGAATATTTAATTTATTAATTAAATTAAATATTATATTATTATTCTACTCGCGGAGTAGATGAACGTGGTGTATTTATATGCTCAAAACCGATTTCCGGTGAGTGAGATATAAATGTTAAAAGATTGGTGGAGAGTTACTTCTTTCTTGAAAGAAGTGTAAGTTATGTCAAGTGGTTGTGGATGAGGTCGGCCTCGGCCTCGGGTCTTAGTCCTCAGCCTCGGCCTCGGTCTCGGCCTCGGCCTAGGTCTTCGACTTCGGCTTCGGCCTTGGTCCTCGATCTTCAACTTCGGCCTCGGTCTCGGTTTCGGCCTGGCCTCGGCTTAGTCACTTCAACTTCGGCCTGTGCCACCTCGGCTTCGGCACCTCGGATGACTGTCTAGCTCAGCTGCATCCGGAAGAGGTTCTGGAAGGTGACTCTTCAACTGAACAGTAAGGTGACTCTTCAACTGAACAGTCAGTCCTTTCACCTTTTGTCTCCACCACTACCTCTAATAGCCTTTATGGCTGATTAATGCATTTAATGCATTAAAGTCCCCTACATAGTGAGCAGCCTATAAATAGAGGGGTTGTAGGCATTTGAAGGAGATCGAAGAAAAATATATAATCGCATCTTGTTGCATACTTCTCTCTTTTGTTCATTTTTCGAGCTCAGTTTTTCGCCTCTATCCAGTTCGCCGGAGCTCCAAGGTCTTGCGGTGCTGCTACCTTCGAGACGAAGCCATTTTATCTTTGGGGACGATACGCCAAAACCGAGAGCACTACCGGGACGTATCTTGTCTTGCGGAAAGAGGGCTTTCCTCGACTCGGCTTTTAGTTCTTAGTTCTTTGTTGATTGCAATCTTCAATTTACGTTGTAACTTTTGTACGCCCGCCAAGTTTCTAGTACGTATTTGATTAACAAATAGTCCCTCCCTCCACCATATATAAATATGTGGGAGAGGAGTGGCACACAGTTTAAGAAAAAAAATTAGTGTAAAATGAGAAAAGTAAGATAAAGTAGAGAAAAAGTGAGAAAAGCATGTATAAAGTAGAAAACGTAGGAATAAAGTGAGGGTGAATTAATAATTTTAATAGGGAATCTTTCCATTTTGGATATACACACTAATGTCGGGGACGTCTGAACGGGTAATAACCATATTAATATGGGGAACAGAGGAGTAATATACTTTATAAATTCTTCCATCACGTTAAAATCAATACATATATTTTGGAAAAAGAAGACGATTATTTTAAAATAAAGTTGGACTGCAACTTATTGATGAATATTTTTTTTTCACGAAATGTAGGTTTTTAGTTGCGGTGAAAAAATTCTTGTATTTCGGTTATGATTCTTTTATTTCTACTTCAACCATTCTCTTCGTTCTAATTTTATACTATTTGATAAAATAATTTTGAGTTAATTTATACTTTCAGTTTTACTTTCTCCATCCCAATTCACTAGTACTGTTTCTTTTCGACACGAGATTTTAGGAGAGTATGTAAAGTTAAAAGGAAGAGGGGTCCACTAGAATTTAATGCTTTATGGTTGGTCTAATTCTTTCCTTTTATAGAAACATGACTACTGAAGTGGGACGACTCAATATAGTATACAAGACTAGTGAAGTGGGACGAAGGGAGATATTTGGTCGGTGTCAATTATACTTTGTATTTTCATGTATATTTGTATTAATAATAATCTGTACATATGGAAAAGTAATATTACTAACCAAGAGGATTTTTCGTAGAAAGATCAATGTTGTTTTTTTTTTTTCTAAATTTAAGATCAATTAATGTTATTGTCTTTTTTTATCGGACAAATTACACAACACACTCACACACACGCACCCTCAACCTCTTGGTTGGAGGGGAAGCGTCTTACCAACTGAACTTTGATTTCTAATTTGAAAAGGCACGTGTCTAAGTCTAAAGAGAAAATATAGCAAATATGAAGCGTTCTTCGGAGAAGAAAATCAAACAAGAAAAGTAATGTGGAATTTCCAGCACATGTGACACTGGTAGAAGATTTAAGTAGTCTGATTTAAGTCTTTTTTTTTCCCTTTACATTCTTAGTGGTGGAACCTTCTCTCCTCTTGAGATTAAGATGTCCGAGGATTTACTTTTTTGTTTCATAGGGTATTAAGCTACATTATTTGCTCTTATTAATTTTGAATTGTGTGCTAATTTTGTCCCTTTTTTTACCTTATCAAAATTTAAATTGTGTAAGTTGGCGATCGACGACAATTTTCAGAATAAGAAAAACAAAGATTACATTAAGGAGCACATGGAAAGGAAACAAGGGGGTGTTCTACTTTTCAACCTCATAAAATACTAATGCTATTTTATTCATATATATTTTAACTATAAGATGCTTACTTTAGAAGAAGGGTTCTAGCATTATATTTTTCTATTACATTTATAGTAATTTTTGATAGATTAACTATGCAAAAATCAATTTGCAATACTATTGATAATTATATAATACTCTCTCTGTCCCTTTGGAATTGTTACATTACTTTTTGGTACGCGTTTTCTAACCGTTTTGATGATAGGTTTTAAAATAAATTTTTAAATTATTTTTTCTTGTAGTATCCTGTAAAAGAAAAAATACTTCAAAAATTTATTTTAAAACCTATCATCAAGACGCTTGGAAAACGTGTGCTAAAAAGTTATGTAACAATTCCAAATGGACGAAGGGAGTATATGACTATTCTTTATTTTATACTTATATTAATGATCCAACATACTCATATTTTGAGAAATGGCTAAATTAATAAAATGCAACAATTATATTTATTTATAATAATCATGATTTTTAACATGTATTTGCACATTACTTTTACTAGTCTTAAATAAAAGATCATATCAAACCTTTAATTTGGTATAAAAATTATAAGAATCGGAGAACAAACGAGCAAATTATAATAATTTAAAATTTTTCAATTTAAATTATATTGAAATACATGTTGAGTAGAAGAAACATCTTTTTAACTCAAAAGAAAGCAAAAGCTTGACTGGAAAATTATGCACGGACGACTTGAAGTCGTAATCAAGGAAAATGAGTGGAATTGGAAAATGGCGAATATGTGTAGAAATTTAGAATGACACGTTATCGATAACGAACAAATAAAATTTCATAGATAACTACCGATGTTGGATTATTGAAATAAAATATAATTAGTGAATTATAAAGTTAAAATTATGAAAATTTAGAAAAATATTTACGAAAATTCATGATAATGCCATGTAAAATTATGGCTTGATATATATATATATATATATATATATATATATATATATATATATATATATATATATTTCAATTATTGGATTGTCTTGTATTACTAAGTCAAAAAATCACTTGTTATTTTTGACCTTTCTTGTACAAACTTTTTTCACACTTTATAATCACATCACTTTAAATTTACGTAACATCTTTTTGTGGCCTAGAATCGAAGATTTATATATTTATAATATGTTCCTTGAAGAAGCTGGAATCCTTGTTTGAACCATTCATTTGTACATCACAGGTGGGTGGTGGAATTTGATGTGGGCTTTTGATAGAAGAAGAGAAAATTTGTCCCTTACTAGAGTTCTTGTTTGAACTGTTTGTACATGACATTGACAGGTGGGCGGTGGAATTTGATGTGCGCTTTGATAAAAGAAGAGAAAAGAAAAGAAAACTATACATCCGTACCTCTAATAACTTCGATCAACAAATTGATCATCGACTTCCCTTGTATATAGGTATATGAATTAGATAAGAATTGGTTGTGTTTTTTTAGTTATATTATTTAATATATATCCACTTAATTATATAATATTAATGTTCTAATGCAAATATTAAAGGTATAGTAGGTAAAACAAATTTTTTTTTGACTAGATAAATTTTAAAGTCGCGCCACGGAGGATTCGAACCCAGTATCTTTGGCCAGACTTAACCCTCTATCGCTAGGCCAACACACGCACACAAAACAAATTTTGTAAACAATACACTTTTTATAATGCATTAGTATGGTTATAGATATAAATACTCCATTCGTCCCCCATTTACTGACATTATTACTATATATGGACGTCTCCCATTTACTGAACTTTTTCATTTTAGGGCGTAGGTCCCACAATCACTTTAACACTTTATCATTCTACTTTTTAACACTTTAACTAATACCATTAAAAAAATTAGATGAGCTCATAATTATTCCACTTTAATACTTTAACACATTAATTTATTAATATATTATCAAAATGCATAAAATCATGTGCCCAAATTTTTGGTTCACTAAATGGGGGATGGAGGGAGTACTATTTTGTAATATACTGGGTTTTATTAATAAAAAAAAGTATGTAGATGCTTGGTGAATTTTTTTAAGTAGCTAAGGATTGGGGCCTACTAAAAAAAATAGTACTCACTCCGTCTCGTTTATATTGACACATTTTTTTTGGGCACATTGTTTAAGGAAAGAAGGATTATGGATGATAATCAGTGAATAATGAATTAATTAATGAGTTTTTGATAAATAAAAATAATAATTTTATAATTAGGATCGATGGGTGTTAGGCCACATAGGATTATAATTATTATTATTATTATTATTATTATTATTATTATTATTATTGTTATTATTATTATGGCCTGATTAGAGCCTTATTAATTATTGGACTTATATTTTGTCAAAAATAACAATGTGCCAAAATGATTGGGACAAACCAAAGTAAATTGTGCCAACGATAATGGGGGATGGAGGGAGTAAGTTATAAAGTATTTGTTATTTTGTAAATAATGAGAAAAGAATAAATTATAAAGAGTGTGTGGGGCATGGACTAAAATAGAAATATTGTACTCTTTGTAGACGAACTAAAATGACAAAAACACCGCACTCTTTGTTGGGCAGAGAGAGTATTATTTTTCTAAATGTAAGATCAATGTTATTGTCACCTTTAGTTCGATTCAGAAGTGTGAAACTTCTAATTCAAGTGAAAGTATATATGATCCATGTGGTATACCGTGAGATTATAAAAAATAAGTTATATGATCCATGTGGCACCGTGCGGCCGGGCCCAAAGTGACAATCTTTATACAGAAAAGTGTCAATCTATATGAATAAAAGTGTCAATCTTTAACATAATTATTTTATAAATAAAATGACAATTTTTAAAAGTGTCAATCTTTATACAGAAAAGTGTCAATCTATATGAATAAAAGTGTCATTGTTTTAGCCCGACCGCACGATGCCTCCGGCTGACCCAAGTGTGTCCCTTACTGTAACTATATACAATCCGATCCTCCGGTGTAAGTTGCACAACCTTCAGCTTGAGATGTCACCATTCTTCAATTACTTGGGTTCAATTCTCATGGCCCCCCATTTTTACTTCTCCATTTTTTTTTCTTTCCCCCTTGTTTTTATTTCTCTTTTAGTGATATTTGCTTCTTTTTTCTTCCCCTTTCTCTTTTAGTAATAACCCACCTATATTCTCTATTTATCTCTCTTTTTTCTTTTTTCCGTTTTTTTTTTTCCTCTTTCAGTGATCTTTCCTTCTTCTTTTTTCCTTCCCTTTTACTAATGAGTAATAATTACCCACCAATATTTTTCTATGCCCCATATATTTTAGTTTCAAAAAAAGAAAAATGTCCCATATATTTTTTTTTTTCATTTTTCAATAATATATTAATGTTCCTTTTATCTTTAAATAATTATTTACTTTTTCTATTCATACTTTTATAATTTTAAAGGGATTAGGTCATTTTTTTGTTCTTTTTATTTTTTTAATAATATGTAGAATTTTCGATGTTCAAACCAGAGCAAAATTTCCGGTATTCTGAAGGGATCAGGTCATCATCAATGCATTATTTTTAATTTATTTTATTTTTATTTAAAATTATATATTCCTCCCGTCCCACCGAATAGGGTTATTTTTTTATTATTTTATGAAGTACTTCATATATTCAAGTAACGCGACCTATTCGACGCGACGAAGAGAGCTATAAGAATTTGGACCCCGCTGGAAAAAACTCTGGCTTCGTCACTGCACACACATATATGTTGGATACAACTAGCAAGTCTCACATTTGAAATATAAGGTAGATAGACCTTGTATATAAGGGGAGCAACCACCTACACTAGTATGAGGCCTTTTGAGAAGGAGCCTAAAAACAAAACCGTGCGGGCTTGGCAAAAAACGGATAATATCATACTAGTATGGTTTGGTGGTGCGTCTGTCAGTCCTAACAAGTGGTATCAGAGCCGAAGGTTTTGGCTGGGGCCAGGTGTGGAGCCCACGGGTAATGGATTGGATCTGCAATATGTGGACGGCCCCCTCGGTGACTTCAACGATTTGGGAGATATGTGGGCGGAGGAAGTAAAAATCTAATCGGATCCTCTATTGCATTTCGATATGACATCTCCTATTGCACCGTTCGGATTCTCGCCACGTGTTAAAAATCTTTCCAAAATCAACAATAAATAACATAATTTCCTAATTACTAATTATTTTCAAAACTCACTCGGTTATTTAGTCAACTTGAAAGACAAAACAAGAAAGTGAAGTATTGATGAGCCCGGGTCCAACACTGATGAATTTATTTAGTTGCTCATGTTTTATATTTTATTTGGGCTTAAAAACTTTGTATTTATTTTTTTAAATTTAGTTTAGTCCAATTATCACAACATGTTTAGGTGATTAATTGGCCCAGTTATATTTAATTAAGGAGTCCGAAACATGTTGTGATAATTGGACTAAACTAAATTAAAAAAAATAAATACAAAGTTTTTAAGCCCAAATAAAATATAAAACATGAGCAACTAAATAAATTCATCAGTACTGGACCCGGGCTCATCAAGTATAGACAGAAACCTAACCCCGATCGACGTGGGAGAAGGGTATGTAAGAAATCATTTTGCATGCGAAAGAACAAGGATAGAAATCATTTGGTTGTGGAAAATCGATTACAAGCACTTTTGGAAACGATCAATTAACAGTGTCTGCGCAACTCTCTATGAAATTTATAAACTATAACGAGGATGAATATATTTTATCAATTATTCATTTGGTGATGCTGGAGTGATTAAAATCAGATATGGAAATCATACACGTTTTGAGTCCAAGAGAGTGCGTATGACTGTTCAACGAAATGCCTCACCGAGAAGTGGTTTCTCGTGAATAGCGGTCCATCTTTTATTCACGTATATTGTATAATACTACTCCCTAATTATTGAAAATCTGTATAATACTTGTGATATACATTGATATTATCACTATATTTCCCTAAGGATATGTCCAGCCAGTTGGCACGACTCAAGTCGATTCCACTCAAATACTCAGAATATTTAAAACTACCCCTTTAAAAATCATTATGTAAAAATTACCCTTTTAAATGAAGTAATGTAAAAACTACCCTTTCAATTATTTTAATGTGTTATGGGTCCCACATTTTATGTTTAAAAACTACCACCACAATTCAATTATGGGTGAATGATGAATGTGAGAGGTGACGGCTCATATTTTTTTTTTCTTCTTGTTATAATTACCATTATGAACAGTATTACTAATAAATTTTTTGCTTTATGCATGCATGCGTGAATGGGCACAATTTGACTGTTGTTTTGGTACAAATAATTCATCTCTGATATCACAGATGAAACAGTATTGGTATCCTATGCCAACCACACCGAAAACTGAATATATACAACAACTCATACAACGCAAAATTGCAAATAGAATTCAGAAAAAAAAAAAAAAAAAAAAAAAAGACCAATTCACCAAAAAAATTGTTCGGAGAAGAAGTAAACAAAGCTGAGCTAAGGAAGAGGAAGAGGAAGTAAACCACATTGCTTCATCGCGTTTCCGAATTATCCAACAATATAGGTAATCGTTTAATATCGAATTTATATGTTTAGCAAGTAGATTATGTATTTATTTTGGAATTTAATTGAATTTTCATAACATGTCGTATTTATGAAAATGAAATTATATGTCTAGGAATCAGTATATAGATTTATTTTGAAAATTAATTGATTATTATTTTGATTTATTAATTGATTTATTTTGAAAATTAATTCCCTTATGTGATTTAATTCAAAATTATTAGAAATTTGTAGTGTTTGTAACTTTGAAATTTATATTTATGTTGAGGAAAATAAAAGAAAATTTTGGGCATAGCCGGCCGGTCAATCGGATGCCGGAAAACCGCCGTCCGGTCACGTATTCCGGTCGCCGGAGAAATCACTTTTCCGGCCACGGGATGGACCGGCCGGCTATGCCCAAAAAAATTTCTTTTTTTTCTAAGTATGGATAATTAATCACATCTATTTTGTAATTTTATTATTTCGTTTATTAATTTTTGTTTGAAATTAATTTATTATTATTTTGTTTATATTAATTCCCTTATGTGATTTAATTCGAAATTATTAGAAATTTGTGGTGTTTGTAACTTTGAAATTTATATTTATGTTGAGGAAAATAAAAGAAAATTTTGGGCATAGCCGGCCGGTCAATCGGACGCCGGAAAACCGCCGTCCGGTCACGTATTCCGGTCGCCGGAGAAATCACTTTTCCGGCCACGGGATGGACCGGCCGGCTATGCCCAAAAATTTCTCTTTTTTTTCTAAGTATGGATAATTAATCACATGTATTTTTTAATTTTATTATTTCGTTTATTAATTTTTGTTCGAAATTAATTGATTATTATTTTGTTTAAATTAATTCCCTTATGTGATGGATTAAATCATTATATACTTGT
Organism: Mentha longifolia; assembly: GCA_001642375.2. Classification (NCBI taxonomy): domain Eukaryota; kingdom Viridiplantae; phylum Streptophyta; class Magnoliopsida; order Lamiales; family Lamiaceae; genus Mentha; species Mentha longifolia. The sequence continues at coordinate 3,125,054 of CM038119.1, forward strand.
GATGTTCCTAACGAAAATAGTATATATTTATGTGTTTAATTTATTGATTTTATATTTATTTGTAATTTTATTAATTAAGTTGTAATTATTTGACTACAGATGGCTGAGATCTACGTCAATGTTAAATACGGGGGTATCTGGGATGATTCTAGTTATTAAGGCGGCGATGAGGTCAATATCTCATTATCAGTATCTTATGGGATAACAATTTACAACTTGAGATACATCATATCTCATTATTGCAACCCGGCGGGCTCCGATTTCGATCTTTTTTATATAAGGAAGAGCAACCGCGGACGTAATGCGATTTCACGTTTGACGAGTGACGATACATTACAAGAATTATGCAATGGTTTTATACCAACAATATTCGTGAAGACGAAAGACGGAGCATCCTCTTCACATGCCGGGGCATCATCTGCATACGTCGAGACATCCTCTCCGTATGTCCCTACCTTCGATCAGTCGCAGGCGTACGGTGGGTCAAATGATTTTTTCAGACAGGGCACCGACGATTGGCGGGCATACTTGGATGAAGTCGGGAGGGCTGTTGCTTCTAGCAACTGGGTAGGGGACGAGTATCTCGGCCAAAGCAACAATGTCCCGGAAATAGGTAACATTCCAGACCTCAATGAAGAGGTCGAGCACGACGAAGAGCAAATACATGACGAATATTATGTCCCGGAACCTGAACAGGACTCGGAGACCTCGGAGAGCGAGGGCGAGACCAATCTATACCATGATGGTAGGCAGCTGAACAGGGCTTTATTCGCTGAGTGGACCGCTTGGATACAGGAGGAAGGGGTATGCAGAAACTCCTTGGGATGATGTTCCCAAATTCTGGTCAGGGTGAAGAGGAGTATGATTCGGACACGGAGCACATGAGTAATTGGCTTGTCCCGATAGTCCCTGCCCGGCCCCGTGATTCACTAGTGTATCACGATGATCTCTTGAATGTTGATGAGCTGTCGAGGACCTCAGTTTTCTTCTCCAAGGATGAAATCTGGATCGCAGTGGGTTTATGGCATTTGAACAGGAGGAAAGAATACTATGTCGCTAAATCAGATAAGACAAGAATGGTCATGGTATGCAAATTATCCGGAGATTGCCCCTTCAGACTTTATCTCACTAGCGAAGGCGGGCCTTGGACTGTTAACATATTTGACGAGGAGCACACATGCGATGAGGTAGGTCTAACAGATACCACTCATGTGAGAAGATCCACGCGTTGGTGATCGGTTCAATTTATGCGAAAAGATTGCTCCGTGATGCGGAAATAATAAAGCCCCGTATTATTCACAACGAGCTCAAATCCGAGTTCGGCATCAATGCCAACTACGATGTGTGCTTGAAGGGACGGAATGCCGCCATCGAGATGGTATACGGCAAACACAAGGATTCCTTCAACGATCTGCTCAGTTACCTTTACATGCTGAGGCTCACTAATCCGGAGACGATCACCCAGCACGAGATTAGCCAGGATGGCCGGTTCAAACAAGTCTTCGTTGCTCTAGGCGCTACGCATTTTGCTTGGCAAAATGGATATATCCGCCCAGTCATTGTTGTTGATGGCACGCATCTCAAGGGGAAGGCCCATGGGCTAATGTTTGTAGCTGTGGCGAAGGATGCGAACGAGCAACTATTCCCACTGGCGTACGGAATAGGGCCGACTGAGGATAACGAATCGTGGACTTGGTTCATGGCATGCCTCTGAGAAGCATATGGTCCATGTCCGGGTACATTGTTCGTCTCCGATCAGCACGCGTCTATCATACATGTTGTCCGAGAGATCTTTCCCGCAGCTAAGCATGGGTTCTGTTACTTCCATCTTGCCAAAAATCTCGCCCACTACGGCAAAAATGTAGGCATCCAGCTCCAACATGCCGCGTATACGTACGACGACCATGATTTCCAGACCTACCTTCAGGGGATCCGGCACACTAGCAGGCCCGCTTACAACAGGTTGATAGATGTTGGAGTAACAAGGTGGTCCCAATCGCAGTGCGAGGCAAGACAATTCAGCAACATGACGTCCAACGCAGCAGAATCTTTTAACAATAGCCTCCTATGGGCGAGACGTCTGCCGGTTGTTGCTTGTCTAGATATTGTAAGGCTCATCATTGAAGAATGGTTCAATGAGCGACGCGAAAAGTGCAGGAATGATACTCACCCGATCACAGAAGAGGCTCGAAGAAAAATGGCAGTGCAATTGGAATACGCAAACACCTACAAGGCCACAAGGATTGTCAATACTCTTCACTATAAAGTGAAGACGTCTAACCGGGAAGTGATGGTTGACCTGCAGCAACACGTGTGTCAATGCAGGCGGTGGGAGTTTGATTGTCTCTCATGTGCTCACGCGATGGCAGCAATCAAGTAATGAAATTCACTTTGCATTATTTTAATGCAATATATTTAAGTACATAATTAATATTTGATATATTTTTTTTTACTAATTGCAGGAAGAATAGAGAGAACGTGGTGGATTACGTCTCGATATTCTATAGACGAGCCTCGTACGAAGCACGTCTGGGCTGTTCACGAATCGTAATGTTCGGGTGAGTGGCAGTCAAGGATGTCGGGATTGGAGTCGAAAAAATAGGCGTGCTGGACCAGAACTCCGGCATAGAGTTCCTCGGCGGTTCATGTGCATCTTCGGGAATCGGTACATAACCCTGCCCGAACGGCGGAATGAAGGTGGAAAGGGGCCCGCTGGTAGTCATCGGCAAGAATGGAGTGTCCTGTACGATAAATGAATATTCGAATAAGCATGCACGAAACACGAAATTCAATGAAACTAAATGTGTAAGAAAGACGACACTCTAATTTATTATACCTGCTCAAAAACTGAAGTGAATGAATGCCGAATGGTCTACAGTGATAGGGTTCTCACCAATATAGGGGTCAGTGAAGGCACCCGTGTAGAGAGGGAGATAGGTGTCTGCTCGAGCAGCTACAGACTCGAGGGGCCCGGTCGCTTCAGGGCTCGTCAAAACAGCAGTGGCTGCATAATCCGATGACCGTGCTGAGAAACGTTGAGGGGCGGGCTCGAACATCGGGGCGAGTGAACTGGAATGGACATAGAGGAAGTCCCGCTGCTCACGATGTCAATGCCCTTCGTGATTCCCTTACCGAGCCACTTCTTTACCTTCGTCAAGAGGTTTTTTTCCCTTCCCTCGTACTCTTGCCTCATTGTCTGCATAATGCGCTCATTTTCGCGACAAGTGACGTCCTCTACAATACTGACGAAGTCCTCCCTAGACATTCCGGGAAGAGAATGCTCCTGTCCACCACTCCTGCTTTGAGAACCACATTGCTGCCGGGATGAAGATGTACCTTCCTCAGCTAGATTCCCGGCAAATTTCGTAGACCGGGAACTCCGTCTACATTGACTTCCCTCATAGGAATCTACAACGGCATGCTGGGACCCGGGATCAGCTCGATGTATACGAGGGCGTTCGTCCACAATGTACGAAGTCTTCGGCACGTGAAACTTCACCAGTAAGGCCCCCGGTTCATGTACCGATTGGTAGTAACTTTCTTCAATCTCCTGATCTTCCGGCTCGATCCTAGTAATACCTCCTTCCGGATCATCGAACGGCGCGCACAACTCTGCCTCGGACATGCCGGTGAAAGTATTGCGGAATCTCCATCTCAGACACCTCGGGACATCCGTCGTGGAAGCCCTCTCCGCAAATTGCTCACCGAACCCTGGCATCACCTCGTAAGCCCAGATCATAAGTGCCCATACTGGCCCGTAAATGTGATAGTTCCTAGACCTCGCCTGAAACGTCCTCAAGTAGTACTGCAAGGTCTTGTAGGAGTATGCACCTCAAGGAAAAGAATTGAACTCATCAGTGTCATCGATCAACTCCCACAACCACTGGTGGGGTAGAGCCTGCCCGTCATGACCGAGGATAAAACAATTGGCCATCAATAAGTTTGCCAACTTCAATCGAAGTTGCCCGTCTGGATCATTCTCAGACGTGAGTGTTCCCAACTAGGAGTGCAACAATGCCGCCTTCTGACCATGGCCGCCACAGACGTCTTGAAAAAAACGGGATGCCCTTGGCTCCCTCTGAATCCTGGGATCAAAATCAGTAGGGCCAAAATCTCAACCCTGTGATCAGAGCGTGGTCCTGAATGGTGTACTCTACGTACTGGCCCCTAATGTGGAACCAAATTCCCACCTCCGTCACGACAGCTCGAGATAACACGGAGTGGAGCAGGGGTTTACTGTTCTGCCCCGGCTCCCAATCAAGCAAATGTCCGAAAGGTCCCAACTGAAACTCATCGACCAATTCACCACCTCGATATGTCTCGCTCAGTGTCAACTTTATATCTTCCAAGATTTTAACCCTATAATAGTTGCCGACATCAAATCTCCGGTTGATCAAACTGCTTCTACGGTACCACGGCGCCGGAGAATCCTGTAAAAAAAAAAATTAAATTAACCAACCGATTATTTACATAATTAATTAATTTAAATAAAATAATAATCAATTATTTTCAAAAAAAAATTAATTAACGACTTAATAAAATTACAAAAAACATGTGATTAATTATACATACTAAGAAAAAATAGGGAAATTTTCGGGCATTGCTGGCCGGTCATTCGGATAGCCGGAAAAGTGATTTTTCCGGCGACCGGACGGCGGTTTTCCGGCGTCCGATTGACCGGCCGACTATGCCCAAAATTTTCTTTTTTTCTATCAACCTAAATATAAATTTTAACATTACAAACACTACACATTTCTAATAAATTCGAATTAAATCACAAAAGGGAATTAATTTAAATAAAATAATAATCAATTATTTTCAAAAAAAAATTAATTAACGACTTAATAAAATTACAAAAAATATGTGATTAATTATACATACTAAGAAAAAATAGGGAAATTTTCGGGCATTGCCGGCCGGTCATTCGGATAGCCGGAAAAGTGATTTTTCCGGCGACCGGACGGCGGTTTTCCGGCGTCCGATTGACCGGCCGACTATGCCCAAAATTTTCTTTTTTTTTTCTCAACCAAAATATAAATTTTAACATTACAAACACTACACATTTCTAATAAATTCGAATTAAATCACATAAGAGAATTAATTTAAACAAAATAATAATCAATTAATTTCTACCAAAAATCAATAAATGAATTACTTTCTAATTAAATCATAACAAATAATACAATTTAAATTCTTAACAAAAATTAATACTACATTTGCCGGAAAACATACTGATATTCGTCGTGGTATTACTTCGACGGAGATCCCCGATTCGTTTTCCGGCAAGACAAAGTGATCTCTATGCTCGTTGTCGATTACGTATTGTGACGCCATCACTCCGGTGCAATAAAATTTATCCGTCGGTTTGGAGGGTGGTTGCCGGAGTGGGAGAAAAATTATGGTGGTGTAGTACAAAGAAAAGAGGGAGTTCGGTGGTGGTGTGGTGTATGGAATAATGGTGTAGGGTTTAGAATGAGTCGGGTGGGGGGGGGGGGGGGTTAAATCCCTAAATAATAGGGTAGAAGAATAAGAATAATAAATAATAATAAAAAAAACAAACGCATAAAACAAGAAAAAACAAACACTCATCCGACAATCACCGGGCTTTCCTGAGTTCCAAGGGAGGACTATGGGTGTGTGTGAATTCAGTGTGGGGCCCACACCCTTATTTAATTCAGAAAGGACAATTTTTACATTATAGATTTTAAAATGGTATTTTTTACATTACGTGTTTTAAAAGGGTACAAAAACCGGAACACCCTATACTCAAATATGTGGTGCATATTCCAAAGAAGGGAAGATATATAAAAGAGGCCGATAATATGTTGGAATTTGTCCTGATGTTGTTACTTTATGTCTTATACTGCCTGATAGAAGGTACTATTTGCGAGGGGAAACAGATAGAGCAAAAAAATATTCGATAACCTAGTTAGCATTATTTTAATAAATGGGACGGAGTGAGTATTTAAAATTATATAATATGACTATTCTATATTAATGATCAAATATAAAATTTAAAAAAACAACAAAAATCTCAATAAAATGTAATAGAGTTTATTTTTAAAATTCATGTTCTTTGCACGTTGCTTTTAAAAAATAATTTTTCTTCATTGGGAGTGATACTAGTATTATTAATTATTGTTATAATCATAAGAACAATTTTAAAATCTTAAAACTATTTTTGTATTGTTATCCTATAATAACGGTCGATCGACATCCTGAAGATATAACAACATATCATAACTGGTATAGAATCTATTAAATTAATCTAAACTATATATAGGGTAAATTTCTAATGATTTATTATATACTATAATTTACCATATTACATTAGTACCCAAAAATTATTTACATAATGAGGATATAAAAGGCAAAACATATTTTATTAAGCAAGCCTCTTTTTATTTAAGTATAGATATAGATAGATAGATACTATATTGTAATATATTGAAATTAACCAACACTAGCACATTTACAAATTCTTTTATGGAGGCTTGACTAAGTTTCAAGTATTTGTATCTATGAGCCAAGCAGAACTACTTTTTTTTCAGAGCCAACTTTTTTTTTTAGAAAATGGTAATTGCATAAATAAAAAAGGATGGTACAGACATATGAACCCAGTACACTACCAGGGGGTACAACGGCTCAAAAGGCGAAATGGAAAAACGAAGCCAAAACAGGTAGGCTTCAGAAAGAAAACGTGCAGAAAGCAATAAATAACACACCCAGAAAGAACAGAACATATGTTACACGGATAGCTCACTCCCGTGACCAGCGGGCCTGTGATCGATCAATGAACATATGTCAATCCTAGGGGAGAGAGAGAATGAGGTGCACCGTCTAGGTAAACCTAGAATGGTCTTTCCACACACCCACAAAAACCAAACACTAGTACATGAGTCATACAGTAATAAAACAGAAAATAAAACAACCCTAACTAGTGTTAATGTCCATGTGGGACATCACAGCATTAGCCGGGAAGAGAGAGTAAAGAACACTGTAGACGTCTAGCTTGATCCCCTTGATAATCTCACGCACTGCTAGGGTCTTCCCCTCTATGTAGAGGCTATTCCGGGCGTACCACAAGTAGCTCACAGCCGCACCCAGGGCAATCCATTTGGCCTTCCTAATTATGCCTGAGCCAGCCTTCTCCTGTTGGAACATCCGAATTGCACTCGGGATGGTTGTCGTCTGATGTGTTGTCTTCAGCCACGAACATATCTCAGACCAAATCGGCACAGTTTGCTCACAGAGCATGCACTGTCGAGGAATATCAGAAAACTTGAGACGATCGAAAGTCTTCAATCTTCCTTGAATGGCAAGCCACATCGTAACAGAGAACTTCGGGGGAATATAGGAACGCCATATAGCCTTGTGCCAGAACTTCTTCTCGCCTTTGGCCCTAAAGTGTTTGTATGCCTCCTGAGTGCCCCTGTTACCTGCAAACCAAGATTCAAGTTTAGATTTCAAAGCCAACTTAGTACTCAAACTAAGCAACACTGCTTCATTAGCATACGTACTGTACTAGATTGATTTCAACCACAAACTAATCTATAATCAATTAATGCAATCCTGAACATTGAAGATTCTCTACGCATGTATGCTAGCTTGACTTAGTTTCAACTTTTAAGTCTTTATAGACTTTCAAGACTTTATATATATGTGCACATAATTTTCCAAAAAGTAACACTACTTCCAGATCAATTAAAATGGTTCTTCATTCCAAACAAAATCCTATCTTCAACATTCTTCCATTACTTCTTCTTTTCATTTCAGCAGCTGCAAGAGAAACAAGGTGCCTAGAGAGGGAGAGAGAAGCCCCTTTAAGATTCAAGAAAGGCCTCATAGATGACTCAGGTTGTCTCTCTTCATGGAAAAATGAAGAAGACAGAAAGGAATGCTGCGATTGGGATTGTGTCCACTGCAGTAACTCCACTGGAAAAGTTACATCTCTAGATTTTTATGATTGCGGGCTTAGAGGTAATATTAGCTCTGATTTATTAGAGTTAAATCACTTGAATATTCTTGACATGTCTTCAAATCATTTTGAAGGAAGTATTCCACAGTTTCTTGGTTCTATGAAAAGTTTAGAGGATCTAATTTTCATGGACAACAACCTTACTGGGACTATTCCTCATCAGCTAGGGAACCTCACCAATCTAAGAGCACTCACTTTTAACTACAATAACCTAGTGCATAAAATACCCAAATCCTTTGTTAATCTAACTAAGCTCCAAATATTCTACATCAATATAAACCATGGCTTAGGAGAGCCTTTAGCAGATTTCTTTGGGAAACTTTCTTGCAAATCACTAGAGTCATTAGACATATCATTTAATCAATACACAGGTCCAATCCCAGATTTGAGAGCATGTTCAAAATTAGCTACCTTGAAAATCCACCACAATCTTCTTTCAGGCTCAGTACCTTTAAGCCTAGGCCAGCTTTCCAAGCTTGGAGATATAGATGCTTCTTTCAATTCATTGCAAGGAAGAATCACAGAAGCTCATTTTTCTAAACTTGAAAACTTGCATTTCTTGAGCTTCGCCTACAATCCCAGCTTGATCTTGGATCTCAGCCAAGACTGGGTCCCACCCTTTCAGTTGGATTTGCTAAATTTAGCAAGCTGCAAGGTGGGCCCTTCATTTCCTAGATGGCTTCAGACACAGACTAATCTCTCTGCTCTTAATGTTTCTGATGCTGGTATAATAGACCAAGTGCCTGATTGGCTATGGAGTATAACATCTCTAGATTTGTATCAAGAATTGAGGGTCTTAAACATCTCTCATAACCAGATTTGGGGTACTATACCAAATCTGATCTCAGTTAATTTCTTTTCTGTTATTGATGTTAGTTATAACAAGTTTTCAGGCCCTTTACCTTTGCTTCATCCCAATATCACAGTTGCTCACTTTGGCCAAAATTTGTTCAATGACACAATTTCAATTATGTGCCAAATTTTCAATAGCCAGCTTCAGTTTCTTGATCTCTCCAACAATCAGTTGGAAGGAGAGCTTCCCCTTTGTTGGAATAATACCAAAGGCCTGAAATCTCTCTATTTGAGTAACAATAAATTTCATGGAGAAATCCCACTTGCTTTGGGTGAACTAGAGAGCCTTGAAACTTTGCACTTGAGGGAAAATAACTTATCTGAGAATTTGCCTCCATCTTTGAGGAACTGCAGAAACTTGATACTGATAGATATTGGAGGTAACAAACTCAAAGGAGAAATCCCAGTATGGTTGGCTGAAGGATTCACAAATTTGACATATTTGAGCTTAAGACAGAATAGGTTCCATGGTGGGATTCCAAAAGAAATCTGCCATCTTTCTAAGATTCAAATGCTGGATCTTTCTGGGAATGATATATCTGGGCAAATTCCTTCATGTTTTGACAACTTCACTTCATTGGTTGAAGTAGGTGGAGAAATTACTCAGCCTATATCCTTCTATGTTGATTATGTACGTAGGTATTTCGACTACATCGTAGTTCAATGGAAGGGACATGACTCAGAGTACAAGAAAGCTCTAAGGCTTCTTAAGCTCATTGATCTTTCTAAGAATAGGTTGAATGGAAGCATTCCTAAGGAAATTTACAGTTTGAGAGGGTTGATTTCATTGAACCTCTCAACAAATAGGCTGAGTGGAAGGATTGATCAAAATATTAGCCAAATGGGAATGTTGGAAACTCTTGATCTCTCAAACAACCAAATCTCAGGTGAGATTCCCATTGGCTTAGCACAATTGCATTTTCTTAGTGTTTTTGATTTGGCAAACAACAAGTTGAGTGGCCAAATTCCAGTAGGCACTCAACTTCAAGGCTTCAATGCTTCTGCTTATTTGGGGAATACTGGATTGTGTGGGCCACCTCTCCCTTTGTGCCCCAACACATCCATTACTGATCAAGGGGAGAGAATCAAGAAGGGAAATGGTGGCTTTTTCAGTCTTTCCAATCTGATGGAAGTTTACATGTCACTGGTTTTGGGTTTTGCTGTTGGGTTCTGGGGAGTTGTAGGTTCTTTGGTGATCAAGAATTCATGGAGAAATGCTTATTTTGGGTTCATGGATGATGTTGGAGCTTGGTTGTATGTGAGTGTGACTAGATTCTTGGCTAAATTCAGACAGTCCGGATTTGAGGTGTGAAAGTAGTATTATCTCTTATTGTAGTATATGTTTGAAAGTTTGTTATCTGTATTCTAGATATGGTGTTTGAGTTAATTTTTAAGTACTCCATTTTATATGTAATTTTGTATAAATTCAGTTGAGAATTTTTTTTTTATATTCATATAAGTTAATAAATGTCAAATAATGTCCATAAACATAATAAATACATATAATGTTCATTTTTTGACTTTTTGTGTCTTTTTGGACCAAAATACTTTTAATCAGTTTGACTTTAACTGATTTTTTTGACTTTTTTTTCCTCAAGTTTTTTTAACTTTTTTTTCTTGATTTTTTCTAACGTTTTTTATTTTTGATTTTTTTTGTAAATTTTTTTTTCAACGTTTTTTTTTTAAATTTCTTTTTTCAAATTTTACGTTTTTTCTTTAAATTTATGATGTTTTTTTCATAACATCACATAAATGAGAACTAAACCTATTGGGATTATTATCACCAAACCAATTCAAACACCTAATCAAGTCCATATAATCAGAGTTAAAGCATGATTTCAATTAGGGCTGTCTATTCGGGCCGGTTCGGGTACTTAACCTGAAATTAGCATAAAATCAGTACCCAAACCAGGAAAAGACCCGAATTATGTAAGGCACATCACCGAATTAGGAAAACAAAAAGACTTGACCCTTTGGAATATCTCGTAAAAGAAAAAATACTTCAAAAATTTATTTTAAAATCTGTCATAAAGATGCTTGGAAACTGCATGGCAAAAAGTTATGTAACAACTCCAAATAGACAAAGGGAGTATATTACTACTTTTCTACTTGCATTTATTTTAAATTTTGAAAGAATTTGTAATACCAAACTAGCACGGAGTATTTTTACAATTTAAGATATTAGCTATTTGTTATTTTCTCTTAATTGTGCTCATATATAAAATTTTGGAAATTTTCAGAAAGATCAATTTAAAAGGCTTAAACTATACATATTAGTACTATTTTAGTAAAATAATTAAATCTGAAAAGCATCAAACTTGATTTATTAAGGGACAGTCTTCGGTGCAAAGCTTTACAAATGCAAAGTGTGCATCCAAGCTGCCACGTCGACATGTGGGCTCCAAGCAAAACCGGGCATGTTTTGCTTTATATGGATGGTTTTGCAGAAATGTACAGTTGTGGGTCCAATTGCCATATGCACCCCTTTCCCCCAACCACCCTCCACCCCAGCGGGCCCAGTTACTGTATCAAGGCCCCAAGTTATTTTTTTTAATTATTTTTATTTTCTTTACTTTTTTTTTGGAAAGCTGGCCCTACGTGATATTATTGTTTTAAAAAAAAATTTGTTTGAAGTTTTCATTTGTAGCTGAAAGAAATGTAATTATTTTATTATTTGGTACAATTAATTATTAGGTCTAGTTATGTACTTTACTATTTTTGAGTAGAATATGATTTGAAGTGTATTGTACAAGAAGGGTTTCATTTATTTTTATCAAACACTATACAGATAGATATAGACTTCTCTTTTATTGCCGGTTTTATTGGGGACAGCCTCAAGCATGCTCTATTAAAAGAAAATTTTCATTCATGCATGAAATGAAGTAGGATAATTTTATGATAATTCCTTATTGACAATATATCTAAATAATAGATATATGTATTTATGTTATGGGGTTTACATATACTCCCACTTGTTTTATAGATCGTTCTGCAACGCCAGACTCTTCCTATCTAGTCTATGTAAACCCCAGAGTTTTGTTATAATTGAAACTGAGAAATCTTTTTTAATTGAAAAAATAAATACTAATTAGTTCTGCAACGCATTTTGAACTATATTTTAAAATAAAAACTCTGAATTTGGAATCCCATTGGATTCCAATGGAGTAATCTAAGATAGGAATCAGACTCTTTCAATCCAAGAGATATTTCATTGATTCCTGTCTTGTACCTCGAAAAAAAAAAAGGATTCAGATGATTGGAAATTCATGCCAACCTAAAATTCTTCCAAAATTTTCTATTTGAATCAAGGGGAATGGGCTCTTACTATCTTTATAGATGGATACTAAGCTAGGACCTTTTTTTAATTTATTTCCCTCTTGACTCTTCAAAAGTCGTTTTGTTAAGCGTATATGCACTTTACTATAAGAAATGATATAGAGATAGTGATTGTTTAAGGAGAGACTAGACTGGGCAATAATAAGATCTTGCCTTGGGCGAGTTACATATCGGGCGTTTGTTTCTATTCTAATTAAAAAAGGGCAATTTATGCTTTATCATTGAAACAGTGCTATGGTTAAAAGTTAAATAGTTGGAGTATTTTTGGATGAAATTGTATAACTTGTACCGTGGTTTTACTTTAAACAGAGACGAACTATAAAACCAGTTGTAAAACTAGATCTAACCAACACACAGAAATTGGTGACCCAGTTCGATGTAATCACACCTACGTCTGGGGGGAACTATCCCAAGGAAACACTCCACTATTAAGAGATTCAGAGTTATAAGTATAACTCACTCAGATCGCTATTGACTCCTCACTCGTCTACTTTCTTCAACAATGAACGTGAAGATAGTACCTCTCTATCTAGGTCTACCCAAGTTCACAAGTACACTACTTGTAAACTTTTTCCCAACCGAGCTTATAACTTGCTCGTACAAAACACTCAAAACCCAATAAATAAAAGCTCACACAACTCTCGTGTATGCCTTAAACAAAATAAACACTCGACAATCTCAACAATGAATTGATTGAGTATTTATAGACTTGTAAAATAGAGTCCTATTCTAACTTGGAAACGTGGAAGACCTTTCCTTGCTGAATAGGGAACCTTCCTTCTTCAATTCATTGCAGCATATGAACATATCTTTTAGATATATGTTCGATCTTCTTTTCCTTATATTGAGATTCGACGTAGATCTTCTACTCTCAATAGGAATCTTCGAAGAATATCTTCTCCAGTTGTTCGATCATATCCTCCAGCTGGCAGCCCAAGCAGGTTTCTCTTTTAAGTGAAACAAACTCGAAACAATCAGATTTGCATAGCGGTTTAAATCGCGTTTCACTATCTACATAAATTTGCCAATTATAAAAACGTGTATTCCATACACTCACACTGGAGAGACAAAATAACAATTTATTCAAGAATGATATGGGAAAAAAATCTCCCGTCTCTTAGTTAAAAAAGTTATTAAAAACTAAAAGACGGAAATAATGCATTGGTTAAACGGAGAAAAAAATTGTGAATTATCAGAGAAAAAATTAATAAATAGATGATTGTTCCTTATGTTGAATTATTGCTAAATGAAATGGGGAAAATTTTCCATGAATGTATTGAGAGAGAGAGACGAGGGAAAAAAAAATTATTGGAGGGGTGGTAGTAAAGTCCACGTTGGATGGGGGTGGTAACGGGTTGGGGGTGGGGGTTCTGAAAATGCCTGAAAAACAGAAAAAATAAAATAAAATGTAAGAATAAATTAATCAAAACAACTAAGCAATGGGGGCCGAATAATAGCGGTTTCCACGTGGCCGCATGGATGAAGACTTTGATTTGGAAAGGATTAATGCAACTCAGAATATCCCATTTCGAACAATATTCTAGCTAGATATTGGTCGAGTAACTTAGGTTTTACTTAAACGAAGATCAGAGTTGGGCTAACGTTAGTCATATAGTGCTTGTTGTGTTGGTTTCTTGAATTACAGAAATTTATTCGAAAAACTGCATTTAGAACCTGCAGAGACAGTTAAGTAGTAGAAACATAGCAGCAGATTGAGATTGCCACAGCAAAAGGTCATAAAAGACGTTACAATCCAAAAAACAAGCAATATAAATGAAGAAAAACTCATGGTTCTTGTTTGATTTTGCGCTCGAGTTGGGCTTGACGAGAGCATCAGTTAAAGGCGTCGTTGATGTAGGAGAAGCCTTCAGTATACCTAATGCCTGCACAAACAAAAACAATACTTAGAACACAAATAAAACCGCTAAAGCTGCAAAATATATAGTAATTTTTTTTTTTTTTTACCTCTTCCATCCCAATCTGCAATTCCACATCTTTCACATCTCAGAGAGGGATTCCAAAACTGTCGAGGATCGAAATGCTTGTAGCTAAACTAGGACACACGGTTAAATCATCCTTTACAAAACACATTGTGTGTTTCTTGACATAAAGCTCCTCCTCGCTCCACTCGAAAGAAGAAACCAACTTTACATCTTTCTTACTAAAACACGTTTTTAGGTACCGTGAACCATTCCACTGCATTTTCTGACACAGTTCAGGAGGACTATCTTTACCCAGCGGTAGAAACTGGTTCTTCGATACAAAGCCGAACGGGAGATTAGGATTGACAAGCCTAGCTTTAGTGTCTTCATCCCTAAAATACTTCTTGTCGATGCCATTTGATACGCTTCCGTATAAATTGTCAATATTTGTGAGACCGGTGTTCCCCCCTAAAAGAAACTCAACGCCTCCTAAAGGAACAACGAGGAAACTAAAGAGGAAGTCCACAAAATCATCCATGGCTTCCACAAAAAGAAATTTGTTTGTTGATTTCTGCTGGCAGACCTTCAAAGCCATTTTTCGAGACTCTGAGTTGTTCTTCTGTATATTACGCAACGGAATCCCAGGTTCGGGTTTCGCAGCAGCGGAGCCCAACCCATCTTTCTTGAGTATCATGTCAGTCAACGGGGTTGTTGAAGTTAAAGCTAACCTGAGCAAATTCTTGAACTAATTTATACCCTATTATAAAAGTGTCTTATTTTACAAAATTTGATTTGCCTATTATGTCATTATATAAGTTAGTTTAAGATCAAGAGGAAATACCCCAAAATAGCCATTCTGATAAAGCAAAGGTAAATTTTAGCCACCAATAAAAGAATATGCAAAATTTAGCCAAATTTTACTAAATTACCCCTACACTTAAAATTTAGAAATTGAAGAAACAAAATCCCCAAACCATACCCACTCTTCCCCGTCAGGCCTGCTTCCCACCACCGTCGACGCTGCCTCCTCCCACCACGGCCGCTGCCGCCGCCGCCTTCATCCACGGTCGTCGTCACGCCACGCTGCCGGCGTTCCTCCGCAAATCCCCTTCGCCGTCGAGCTCCATGACCCGCTGGGAATTTCCACCACCAAACTCAATTGAAATGTCCAACATTCAGCCGAATTGGGATTTCAAACTCCAAAATCTGATTTAGGAATTGATAAATCATTCCTAAAACAAGTAATCATGGTTTGATCTATTGTGTTGTTGGAAGATGAAGGTGGGGGTGATGAGGCGTGTTTCAACTCCACCACCGATTCGATTGATCGGAATGTGGCATGGTTGTATAAATCGTGCCGCCGACGCCGCGGATGGGGGAGGTGGCTTCAATGCCTGCGTTTGATATCCGTTGTCGGGTTTCTGATTCTACAGTTGAAGAAGAAGAGAAGAATTGAGAAGAAGAGAAGAAGAAAGAAGCTGAGCATGTGGTGTTCGATGAAATGCCTGAACTAAGCTCGCACAGGTTCTCCTCTCTCTGTTCCTTACACGACCACGACGGGCCGTGGCCGTGCGTCGTGCATTGGCCATGGCTTGGGCACGAGCCCCCGTCGGGGCACCGTGTGCGAGCGCACGGCCACGACCGCCTCTCCCGGGCCGTGGCCGTGGCTTGGGCACGAGCCTCCGTCGGGGCGCCATGTGCCAGCGCACGGCCACGACCGCCTCCCCCGGGCCATGGCCGTGCGTCGTGCATTGGCTGTGGCACGGGTGGGAGCCCCCGTCTTGTCGAATGCACGACCACAACCACCCCTAGTCGTGGTCGTGCAATGCCACGCCGGGAGCTGTATCTGTCGGGCCGTGCGAAATACACGACCATCATAACACGACCATGTAGCCGTGTAATCGTGGTCGTGTAATTAACTTAAAAGGCAAACATGTCATTTTACACAAAAAATGGCTATAATTTACCTATTCTTTTATGTGTGGCTAAAATTTACCTTTACATTATCAAAATGGTTATTTTTGGGATTGCCTCTTAAGATCAATATTATATTATTATTATTATTATTCAATCATACTTCAAACATGTGAACTTATAGATATGCACAAATTTATAAAAAGAAGGTCAAACATAGGTCAGGTCATTGTAATTAGATGTATACAACTATTATTATTATTATAAAAAATAAAAAATTATTTAAATTATGAATAGAATTTACACCGATCTTATTTCCGGCCATAATTCTAAACAAGATAGGACTACGGTAGCACCTTTCAATATTCCTCACTCAAACACACATGTTTCAAGCTGAAAGAATGTAATTAGATGAGGGAGTGTTTGAGTTTGAGAGAATAGAGTTATGTAATTTTAGGAGAAAAATGTTTTTGGATTGTTAATGAAACTATATACTCACTTAACCCTTTGTCCCATTTATAAAGTTATAAAGGGCTAATTTCTATTTTGAGTTGTCTCATTTATCATGGGTATTACCAAAAATGAAAACAATTAGTCTAATTAAATAAATAAATAAATAATTCAGTATTTTTATTCTTCAAAAAAAGTTAATTTTGAAATTTGTGATTAAACTAATAAATTTTAATTATAATTTATTAATCAACACACATAATAACTATTACCAACTACTAATCAAGACTTTCTTAATTTCTGTGCCAGAAAAGTTGATCCCCTTATCAATAGGACGAAGGGAGTATAAAATTATGAAATCTGTTTTTAGCTTTTGATAATGTCCTTGGAGAGTCATCCCGATCATAAGAGAAATAATAGATACAGTAATTTTATTTACAGAGATGTTATTACCACAATGGGATGTTATTATATATTGAAATTATAATAAATTTTCTTTTTTATATTTCATGATTGTTTCACGGAAATTATAATAAATTTTCATATTGATGATATATTTCATGATATATTTCATGAAATTATAATAAATTTTCTTTTTTATATTACCACAATGGGATGTTACTATTGTTTCACGGAAATTGTTGATGTTGTTAAAATATATCATCAATATGACAATATTACTCTACCAATCTATAAATGGAGGCTCGATAAGTGTTTTCACTTCATAAAATTCAAAGATCAAAGAAGGTCGAAAAGTGGTATGCCCGATTCACCAGGTTCTACCATTGTAGGGCCCGTGGTATAATTCCTATAAAAAGTGTGCAAAATAGCCCAAAACATGAAGAAATTGTAATATGCAAAAAGTGAGGCGAAGAAATTTTTAAAACAACACCAAGGTAATTATCAAATTACGAACACATAAAAAAAAAACATATATAAAACTTCTTATTATTTGTTCGCAGGTATAGAATAATTATAAATGTTACACAATGGATTGGAATGAACGTATTACAATGTTCAATGAAGTTGTAGTAATATACTCGATCGATGAATATATTTCATCAATTGAACAAGTTAGATATCATTATAAATAATTTTCTTTATATTCACTATTTAAGATTTTGACAAACTTTTATAATTTTTATTAATTTTTAATGTAGCGAGTGCATATCAAAGTGAAGATGAATCCGCATACTATTGATGTCTAAGTGTACAAAATCCAATTAAGATATACTTTATGACTACCTTCAAGTCTGCAAAAATTGATGAAAGTATAAATCTAACTTGATAGTCGATGCAATCCAAAAGATACGGCATAACTTGATGAACATAAAGTAAAATGCCAATCTCATCTATTGAATAACCCGATATAAAATTACAAATCAAGTACAAGAAAAGAAAAAAATCAGCTAAAAAGGCCAAACCAAGTAAAGTAGAAGAAAACAAAATATCAAGTATGCCAAACAAACTAGAGAGGGGGGAAAAAAAGAAAAGAAAAAAAAAAAAAGTGAAATTGCAACATCTATATCTATATTAATATAAGAAAGTATGATTTTCTCTATAAGTTTTCCCTCCAAAAACTTAATATGTGAGCCTCATTAAATATTTTTCATTTGATATAAATTAATTAGATATTTTATCATTTTTCAATGTATCACTTTGAAATAAATATCCTTCTTAAACTTTTCTTTTTGAAAATTATAATATTAGATTGTATGTTTAATAGACATAATTTTTTTGAAATAAATTATAAAAATGAATTATAAATACTAAAATTTAGATTGAAATGTTTTACATGTACATACAAACGTAAAAGGAAGATCTAATTTTCAATTTATTCATTTTCAAGTTCATTGATTTTTCTTTGAAATTTATAAACTAAGTTAATACTATTTTTTTTACCATATAAAAAAAAATACGTATGCAATATAAAGTGCTCCCGATGCATCGCTCGGGTACAAGACTAGTGATGTAGTGAAAGGAAAGAGAAAAAAAAAAAAAAAGCCAACGTTAAAAAATCTTGAAAGAGTACATTGAGATCCCAATCGACAACAACGACGAAGAGACGTTGCATAAAATATTTGTTGAAAGCAAAAAGAATAAGAAGAAATGCTCTCCTCATATCTAGGTCAAACACAAATCTTTTTAATGTAGATTTATATTCATTCGCAATTATGTACTTCGTTTTAGTTTTTACTCTGTTATTAGTACAATTTTTTTAATGAATATTTTTTACATTTTGTATTTTATTTTCTAATTTTAACATTTCATGCAACAACATCAACATTATCATCGTTGATAATCATTTATGTGTAGCCATGGACCATTATGCAAATATCAAATTTGATAACAAATTAAATATTTTCTTCTCAGTACTAAAAAATAGACGCACGTTATCCCTGCTAGTACAAAAAGTAGGGTAAGAAACTTATAAGTAAAATCGAAGAAGACGAGAAAAATCAAAAGAGATTTAAGATTAATTAACCTCATCAACACCAAAACTGGAAAACATAATCTCAGCCCCTGGAGTGTCTGTAATACAGAGATTGCAGAGAATTCGAATAGTTCCAATCATGATAGGTGCCACACGAAGATCATCGGTGACGATGAAAGACAATGGACTTACTGTGAAGCCTCCATCTCCGAGGGTTTCATCATCAACTAAATATAGTAAACTCAAAGACTTACCACAATCACAAGTAGCTAAACCTGCAGAATACGAGAAGTCGAGCTTTTTTCCAAGTCGGTAACAATCTGGTTTTGGACAGACGAAGAAATAGCTTTGAGGGCTATTGCAAATATCAAGCGCCAGTTCACAAAAATCAGCTCGACACGAACACTGTGGATTCAATAGCATTTGCTTTGCGCTTCGAGCACAGAAATAGGAGTTATCCAGATTTGAATCACCTGCGTACAGAGTATTTAAGCTTCCAGGTACTGCTGCTGCACCGTAGCTTTCACTGAGAATTTTCACGACTTTCCCTAGAGGCAAGGCGAGGAAGCTCAACAGAACGTTGATGAAATCGGAGTTGGCTTCTTATTGAGCTTTAGTTTGTATTTTGCAGGCATTTACACAGTAGCATGCAAAATGATGTTGGAATGAGGCTGATGGGGCTTGAACCAGAGATGGATCCGCGTGATGGACAGTTGGCATCATCTCAGTCGTTCATCTATTATTAGAATAAGCGGTCCAGATTATATGTTGATGTAAAACGTGTTTCTTGTAGTGTGTATAAATAGGAGAAACACACCTCTTGTATTAGACTTTCCTGATTTAGATCTAATAAAGAACAGTTACTATTTTCTCTTAGCTAAGAATTTCGATTTACATTTTTCTTCATATTTCGATTCTATTTTTCATTTCACTATCATGATTGTTATCAAATTCAACATGGTATCAAGAGCGGGTTTCGATTGAAGATAGATTACGTTTCCTATAAATTTTCACAATGGTGAAAGGCAATCGTGTTCAGCCATGGGCGAATCTGTTCGACGAAGAACAGGAGGTACGTCGCATGGACACGGGAAGAATCCGAGGAGAAATTACACTGAGTATGGAGCATATCCTGATGATAAAGAGAGTGAGGATGATCTCGATCCAGAGGCACAACAAATCATAGAGATTCTTCATTTACACAGTGGAGACAACCCAGGAATGCAACTGGTAGCGGTTCCTCTCACAGGTATGAACTTCCTAAATTGGAGTCGTTCAATCAAACGTGCCCTAGGAGCTAAATCGAAGCTAGAACTGCTTGATGGAACCCTTAGAGAACCAGATCCTAGCTCTAAGTATCACAAACAATGGATTAAAGTGGATTACATGGTCTCTAGTTGGATAACTAACTCAATATCAAAAGAGCTAGTTAATTCTTTTTCACACTATAACACTACGAAGAAACTTTGGGATGCACTCTGTAGGCGATTTGATAGATCGAATGGTCCTAAAATTTCAAAGTTGGAAAAGGAAATTAGAGGCTATACACAAGGAAATCAGAGTGTGATGGAATATTTTAATAACCTAACAGTTCTGTGGGATGAGATGGACATGGTGTTACCACCAGTGGATTGTACTTGTAATGCTAGAACTATTCTGGATAAGAGAGAAGAGGATAGGCGGCTAGTCCAGTTCTTACTTGGATTGAATGAGAGTTTTGAGCATGCTCGTAGTCAAATACTGTTATTAGACCCTCTACCTTCAGTGGACAAGGCATACTCGATGATTATTCAGGTTGAGGATGAAAAATCTGTTCATGAAGGATTGAATGATGGAAGAGGACAAATGGTTATGTATGCACAAAGGCAAGGAATAATGGACCTTATCTTGGAGGTTAGTTTAGAGGAAATCAAGGAGAAGGAAGGTTAAGCAAGGAAGAGAAGAAAGGCTTAGATACAACCATTGCAAGGACAAAAAATTGATCCGCCCTACTTTTGAGGGTAGGGAGAATGCAATAATAATCAATTATAGTATAATTGAGTCGAATCCTCAAGGAATGCTAGGTCGTTTAAAATTCAAGTAGTAATCTAATTATCTAACTACTATTCAAGCTTACAAGTGACATGTTTTTATGTTTTCTTAATTCCTATTAAGTAATGCAATTGTACAAGTAACAAACTAGATAACAACTAATAACAAAAGTTAACAAACAATAGTAGAAAGTTTGGTTCCAAATATAATCCGATAATCACAAGAGGCATAGGGTTTAGGATTTGCATAGATTAGTCATTTTAATCTAATTCATACGGGAATTCTATATATTGTATACACTAATTCTTTTCTCAAAGCAATCAATGTAAGTAGATTAACCTATGACATCTATCTCCGACTAGGACTCAAGATGCATGGATTAACTCCAAATGGCTCAATTAATTTCTAGAAACTCCTATTGGCAATAATTACTGATATGTTTTGATTTGATGCTAAGTGCTATGAATTAAAGCCTACTAAGCATTTAACCAAACATCTTGTATGCACTCAATGATGGCCAATCAATCATGCAATAAAATTAAGTCCCAAACCACAAGACATATGAATTAGAAGGTAAATCCAACAACAAAACCTAAAAAGCCAAGGATCTAGATCATATCTTCATATATTGGAACCAAAAGGAAATTTAGCTAGACATAATTGAAGGAATTAAGCCATAAAAAGTAAATGAAATCATGCTTAAAAGAAAGAGAATTTAATAAGGAAGAAGAAAATGGTCTTGAATCTTCAATCCACAAAGTAATGCTCTCCAAATCTTCAAAATACTAAAAAGGAAAGAGGAAAATGTTTCTAGGGTTTTAGGAATATTAAATGTGCAAAAAGATCTCCAAATGGGGTGAATTTTGGGATTAAATACATTGAAATTCATAAAAAATCTAAAGTCAAACGGTCAAAGCCCGAAATAAAAGGGGGAGAAGGGATTCACGCGGGCCAGGGCGCGGCCCAGACCGTGTGAGATGGCTGCAGCTTCAGTCTTCGGGCGCGGGCTACGGCGCGGCCCGGTCCGCGTCAGTATCCCCCAATGCGCAGTTTTACGGTTTTGCCTCGTTCTCCCTCGTCCGAACTCCGATTCTCAATCCGCTTTTTGCTATGGCTTCCTAACGAACTCCTCTTTGACATGGAATAGTTCAATTGGCCAAATAAGTTCTTCATTTTTCCTGCAAAAAGCATAAAAAGACTCGAGAGAACGAGGAAAACATAAATGAAATCAAACTAGTGAAACCCTAGCTATATAACTTGAAATTCCACATTTTAAACATAGGTTTCACTCTAATTAAGCTCGTTTCTTCCTCATTTCTGGCTCCCGATCCTTAGCTACTTGAATGCTCTTTCCAATTCCTACAAAAATAGATCGACAACCGAAAGAAAACGAGAAGAATATAAACTATGTTATAAGTTTAAAAACCCTAGCATTCTAACATTGAAACACCCAAATTGAGCTTCAAACACATTCAAAATACACTAAACATGCACATAAAATACGTGTTAATCAAGTGGACACGAGATGCATGAGTGCTTCAAGCTTCATGGATATCCGGAGTGGTATAAGAGGTATAAAGAAAATAAAGGGAAAAATTAGGTGAATTATATATCAAAAAATTTACCCGAAGATGACACTTATTCTAGAAATGGGGACAGGTATGAGAATAAGCAACACACAGATGGAACTTCTCAGTCAATGGATATAGCTAGTATGATTCAAGCTGAAGTGGCTAGATGTGTAAGCAACTTGGAAAATCAGAATATGAGAAGTAATATACCAAGAACTGAGATCAATTTTGTGCAAGAAAAGAAGAATGATACAGGATTAAGTGATGCATATTATACATTCAGTGTAGTTCCAAGTATGGAAGAAACTGTATGGATCATAGATTCAGGAGCTAGTACTCATGTTTGCTGTGATACTGAGTTACTACACACTACCTATAGGTTGGACAAACCTGCAGTTGTACATTTACCTGATGGTGCTACAAGGCAAGTGAATGTGGCAGGGAAAGTAAGGCTAAATGCTGATATAGTGCTTTCATATGTGATGTATGTGCCTAGTTTCACACATAATCTTCTGTCAGTAGCTCAATTGATACAAGATAATGGAATTAGATGTATTTTTCACCAGAGTTATTGTGTTTTTCAAAGAATCAGTGATGAGAGGATCACAGGCAGAGGAAGAATGGAGCATAATCTTTATATCTTGGATGTTGTAGTGGAGAATCATTTCACACACCTTTTCAGAGCTGAAGATATGAATTTGGAGACTTGGCATAAGTTCTTGGGTCACCCTTCATTATCTACTCTTAAACATATGCCCCAACTCAGTGGACAGTTCAAGAGGGTAGCCATACAAGCAATAGAACAATGTGAGGTTTGTATTAGAGCAAAACATACAAGAGACCCCTTTTCCATACTAGAGAGAAGATCAGATAATTATTTTGATCTAGTACATGCTGATGTCTGGGGACCTTATTCCCATGAGAGTGTGAGCAACACTAGATATGTTCTTACATTGGTTGAAGATCACAACCGTACAATATGGACATATCTTCTCAGTTCCAAGGACTTAGTATGTTCCATTCTGAGGACATTTATTCTCATGGTGAAGAATCATTTCCAAAAAGAAGTTAAGTATTTCCTGACCGACAATGGCACTGAGTTTGTCAACCGTAAAGTGCAAGATTTATTTGCTCAATATGGGATAATCCATCAACGAACCTGCATCTACACACCACAGCAAAATGGTGTTGTAGAAAGACGCCATAGGACTTTGCTGGAATCTGCAAGATCCTTGATGTTCCAGAGTTCACTGCCTCTTAAATTCTGGCCTTACTCTATTCTCACAGCTACATGGATGCTCAATCGCATTCCTAGCAGGATTCTTAACTGGAAGTCACCATATGAGGTTCTCTGTGGCAAGCCACCTGATTTTCAGATGCTCAGGCCCTTTGGTTGCTTGGCATATGCTGTGAATCTTGTGCCTCGCCGAAGTAAGTTCGATAGCAGATCTCTTAAATGCCTCTTCTTGGGATATGTTGCTTCTCATAAAGGTTATCTTTTGTTTGACATGGATAATCACAAGGTTATAGTTTCCAGAGACGTTAAATTCATGACTAACATATTTCCTTATGCTGGTGTAACTTATATTCCTACCTCACCTGCATTACCTTTTCCTTGCTTTGAGGATTGTGAAGTACAATTCCCTTCTAATAATAATTCTGAAACAGACTTAGATTCTGAAGAGCATGAAGGTAGCAACTCAGATAATAATGGAGACATCACTAGTCCAGTTCCAAATACAGTAGCAGCATCTTTACCTATTCCTGTTCCTACTTCTATACCTGCTGCACAAGTTAGAAGAGGGACCAGACATAGGCAACCTCCAAAATGGATGGAAGACTATGTTGGTAATGTTTTCGTCACTCAGGATTCCTTGCCTTCTACAGACAAATTTACCCCACTAACATATCCTTACACAGTATCCACAGGTTTCACCCCTACCTACATTATTTTTGTATCCAATCTTCAATCTCTTAAAGAGCCTACTTCATATAAAGAAGCTTGTTTATCTTCTGATTGGACAACTGCTATGAACAATGAGTTGGCAGCTTTAGAAGGCAATAACACATGGACTCTCACTAGTCTGCCACCAGGGAAGAAACCCATTGGTTGTAAGTGGGTTTACAAGCTTAAACTCAATGCAGATGGGACAGTGGAACGGTTCAAAGCCAGACTTGTGGCCAAAGGATTCAATCAAGAATATGGGGTAGATTATCAAGAAGTTTTCTCACCAGTAGCCAAGCTCACTTCTGTAAGACTTCTAATAGCAGTAGCTACCTCTCTCAATTGGCATTTACATCAACTTGATGTAAATAATGCATCTCTTCACGGTTTTCTTCATGATGACATATATATGACTCCACCTCAGGGATATAAAGGAGGAAAGTCTGGACAGGTTTGCAAGCTTATTAAAAGCCTCTATGGACTTAAGCAAGCATCAAAATAATGGAATGCTGAATTATGTAAGCAATTGTTCTCTCATGGATATACTCAGTCATGTGTTGATCCTTGTTTGTTCTATAAAGGATCACAAGATTCTTACATTGCACTCCTTGTCTATGTAGACGATGTCCTAGTTACTAGTCCATCTCTTGCCCTGATTCAAGAACTTAAAGGTTTGCTTCATGATGCATTCGCCATCAAAGACCTGGGTGAAGCAAAGTACTTCTTGGGCATGGAGATCATTCGCAGCACTAAAGGTACCTCACTTAACCAGAGAAAATACATTATAGACATGCTAGATACTGCTGGTCTTTTAGGGTGTAAATCTGCTGCAATTCCTTTACCTGCTGGGATTATTTTGAATGCTCAATCTGGGGATATATTATCTGATCCAGAGCAGTATAGGAGATTAGTGGGACAGTTGTTATACCTTAATCTTTCCAGGCCTGACATAAGTTTTGCAGTACAGCAACTTAGTCAGTTCATGTTTACTCCATGTACTTCTCATTGGGATGCAGCCCTTCATGTTTTAAGATACTTAAAGGGATGTCCTTCTCTTGGCTTGTACTTTCCTTTTGGCAATTCTCTGAATGTTGCAGCCTATTCAGATGCTGACTATGGCAATTGTGTGTATACTAGGAGGTCTATTACTGGTTCTGTATTTTCATAGGTGATGCTCTCATTTCTTGGAGATGTAAAAAGCAAAATACAGTCTCCACCTCCTCAGTTGAAGCTGAGTATAGGGCGCTTAGTATCACCACTCGAGAACTTCTTTGGATTTCTTATTTGTTTCAAGATTTCCAGCTTACCTTTCCCCAACCTATGCCTTTGTATTGCACAATTGGAGGATTTCTTTACTAAATCTCTCCCTGGGCCTTGCTTTCGTCTTCTCTTGTCCAAGATGCAAGATGGGTGATCTTCATTCATCTCCATCTTAAGGGGGTATTGAGCTTTAGTTTGTATTTTGCAGGCATTTACACAGTAGCATGCAAAATGATGTGGGAATGACGCTGATGGGGCTTGAACCAGAGATGGATCCGTGTGATGGACAGTTGGCATCATCTCAGTCGTTCATCTATTATTAGAACTAGTGTTGCACCGATGCGTTGCACGGAAGCTATAAATTATAAAGAGTAATAGAATACATAAATAAATAAAATTATAATTCTTGTATGTTAAAGTAATATTATACAAATTAATAAACAAAATTAACGTTGGTAGACAAAATTAACGTCGATATTATATAATATGTACTTACACATAAATACTCTACTACTCATTATGAACACATTTCATATATCTACAGCACACAATAGACATTTAAGCATTCCTCATAATATATATTATACACATTTTTATTATTTTTCTATAAAATATTTAGAAAAATACATAACTTTAGTGTTGTATATATCGATCATGACTTTACAATAATATTTCTTTGAATTACTATATTTTTCGGTATTTTATTTAAATTTGTATAGTTATTTAAGTACTTAGTAATTGCTATGTTCTTTTAGCAATTTAATACATTTAAAAAAAATCAATAAATTAAGCAATAAATCATGATTATAGTAAATTTAGCGATCGATTGCTTTAAATCTAACTTGGTTTTATTTTACAAAATTTCAATTATCAATTAAATTTGTTTGTGACCATGTATCTAAATTTTCTATTGTCACAACAAATTAAATTCTATAAAAATTATCAATAAAAAAATAGAATTGAAAAAGTAAATAAATAACATATGGATGTAACAAAATAAAGAAATACATAGAATAATTTAATGCAAAAATAGATATATTAGCAAATAATGAAATACAATTTATAATTTAAAATACATATATTACCAAACCTATTGGACAATTCACAACTCTTTGGAATAAATCATGTTTATAAATCCATTGGACAATTCATGTACACTTTTGGAGAAAAAATGGCAAATTTGCAATTATTGTCAACAATTATACTTTTATATATTGTATAGATAAGCGATCCAGATTATATGTTGATGTAAAACGCGTTTCTTGTAGTGTGTATAAATAGGAGAAACACACCTCTTGTATTAGACTTTCCTGATTTAGATCTAATAAAGAACAGTTACTATTTTCTCTTAGCTAAGAATTTCGATTTACATTTTTCTTCATATTTCGATTCTATTTTTCATTTCACTATCATGATTGTTATCAAATTCAACACTTCTTCAAATAGTACCTTCATTTTCTCTTTGTTCATCACAACTTTCAGGGACAACTTCGGGCTAGACCTTGTTACGGTTGAAAGGGATAAGAAGAAAAGGGAAGATTGTTTGTTTATGGATGCATGGTTTTGTTGCGGATCAGAGGCCTTTTTAAGGGGAAGAGAATTAATTAACCAACCAAAGAGTCTCTTGTCCCGTCAGCTACCTTTGATCCTTCGATTTCTTTTTATCAAAATCATTTACTCCCTCTGTCCTCAATTTACTGACCATGTTAACTTTTTAGATGATTTTGGAGCTTCGTGATGATGGATTTTAAATTGAATTTTTAGAGATTAGTTTTTTTTACACGATACTACAACACTCGTAGTACCTTGTAAAAAAAACTAAACTCCAAAAATTAGGTTTTAAATCCATCATCACAAAGCTTTAAAATTATCTAAAAAGTCAATAGGGTCAGTAAATCGAGGACGGAGGGAGTACTAGAATTTATTAGGTGCCGCTTCAGATTACACGCACCATGCGTTTAAACTTCCATAGGCAACTATTTGATCGGTCTTGGCTTCTGCAAATACTAGTGCCTTTGATATCTCTACAAAGATTACAACTTAGTACGGTGATTGACATGTAGGAAGAAAGATTAAAAAAATAATTAAAAAAAAAAAGGAGTTCAATCTGGGATAATCAATCCTAAAGAAAAGAGATGGGTTGGAGTTAATAAGCGACGATATATTATCATTGCCACGCAGCTAATCATAGACATGTTTTTTCAATTCTCTCCGATTCTATTTATTTGATTTATTATTTATCGAAATATATTACTCAGTTGAATAATAAGTTGATTTTGGCAAGACTTTGTTCAACAAAATTGAATTTGTGAACAGTTTGATTTTTGGAAAACAAGGAAAACCCTCATACCCTGAAACTATATCCCTCACAGCGAGATACGAGATGCATTTTGTTCTTTGGCTATGAATGATTAAAATGGATTAATCATTGTATACTCGGTATTGCATTATTTTATCTTGCGGCAACTTCAAAGACAAACGTATAATGCCCATGGGAGAGCACAATTCTCCAATAACCGAAAATCGAATTGAAATCGAATCAAAATAAATTTACAGTTCGGATTATTTGGGTTTTTTAATAATTTGGGCTATAAAACATTATCCAGATCAAGGGGTCAGACGTGTCAATAGTTACAGTCAACACCGTAAAGACATGTGACTTATCACTTAAACTAAAGACAAAGTCAAAAGACATTAATTCAGCCAAGGAAGTCGGAACAGACTGAGGAAGGCGGAAGCCAACAACAGATAAGGCCTATGATAGAAACCATGTCCCTAAGGGATGGCCGACCTCTATATATCGATCAAGTAAGTCAAATCAGACACGATCTATTCCACACTCACACTCTCCTCCACTACGCTCTCAACTCATTTCTCGCACTTTCTACATTCGCCTCAGTTCCGCCCCCGTTGGAATTAGCCGAACAATATTCTAGCTATAATATATTGGTCGAGTAACTTAGGTTTTAGTCATATAGTGCTTGTTGTATTGGTTTCTTGAATTACAGGAATCTATACTATTATAAAAAGTGTCTTGTTTACAAAATTTATTTTGTCTATTATGCCCTTAATATTATCATTAGAATACATAATTAAAATATTAATATTATGATAAGAATAAATCATTAAAATAAAAATAAAATACACGGAGTAGTAAATATGCATTAAACAATACAATATATATCATAAAAGGTATAGACGAATCTATCTTAAATAAGAGCGCTTCTTTTCTTAATAGATAAGGAATTAGAATATGACTAAATACTAATCTTAAATAAAATTAGTTTCATTCTTTGGATGATAATGAATCATAATACGATTACAAATACTAATATAATTATAATTTTTAAAGGAATTATTAAGGTGATCATAATGTTATACGGAATTGCACTAATGGAAAAAGAATATAATTTGTCTATACTTGACTAATTACATCATATAAATATACATTTGAGCAATTATATATAATATTTTACGTGTTAACTAAAAATAAATCTCAGTCATCCAATTGGATTAGTTCAAAATATTCTTATGCAGTGTATTTTTGGTTACTTTTAGATGAGAAGGAAAGATTATAAGAAATGCATTATTTACAAAATTTGATCTGCCTATTATTATACCTTTAATATTATCAATAGAATAAATCATTAGAATAAAAATAAAATAGTATAAGTGAATATGTAATAAACAATATAATATACATCAACGATATCTAATAATCTACAATAACGAAAAGAACAAAACTAATTTGTATTTTTATTACAAGAAAAAAAGAAAATTCTACAATAATGTAATTTAATTTGGAATAAATTAATAATTTATTGGGATTAGATTTATTCTCCTTAGTTGTTATATAACACGGAGTAAATATTATTTTTAATATTTTCCTAATAGTTCATTAGATTTATTCTTCTTATTATATAATACGAATTATTTTAAGTCTTATCGTAATAGGCTCATTAATTCTTATTTATATTTAATACTACATCCGTCCAACAAACACATGCCCCAATTTTTCAGCACATAATTTAATATTTTATGATTATTGGTATTATACTCCATCCGTCCTCCATATATATGTGGGGAGAGAAGTGACACGCAATTTAAGAAAATATTGGTATAAAGTGGAAAAGTAATATAAAATAGGGAAAAGTAGGTAGAAAGTGGAAAAAGTAGGAATAAAGTGAGAGTGAATAAGTAATTTTGATAAGAAAATCATTCTATTTAAAGTATACACATATGTATGGGGGACGCCCTAAACGGGTAATAACCATATATATACGGGGGACGGAGGGAGTATATGATATTAGAGTTAGGATCCCACTGAAAGTAGTGTAAAAGTTAAAAAGTATGAATTTGAAACAAGTTTTTTTATGTGGGGTCCACGTTCTAAAATAGAAAGTGCCGTTTTTCGTGGACATACGGAAAAAAGAAATTGGATATGTTTATTGTGGATGGAGGTAGTATTAATAAGGGTTTAGGTTAGGCCGGGTAACAAAAGAGCTTCACCAGATCAAACATGGTCCGGTTTGAATTGCTATCACGAATGCATTTTGGGTTGAAGAGTTCTTTATGTGGAACATGGAAAAAGAGAAGCCAACACAAACTAAGAGAAGGATTATTAGAGTCAAAGTTCAAGTTGTGCTGCTAAAGATAAACCAACTATAAATCATGACAAAAACAATAATGATTTTAAGACTATCATCAAGATTAATTAATTTTTGTTTTTTTATCGCTATAACTATAAATTTACTTGGACAAAACTATTACTATGATTTGTAATTTGTCTTACCACGCACCATGCTTTGGCTAAAGAAGATGATTATTGTTTCTTTAAAGAATATTGACTATATGATGGGCATTTACTTTGATAGATAACTTAATTTAGGGATTGATTTTTTTTAGATAAGATACAAAATGATATAGGAAACTTTTGGAATAAGATATAGGATGACATTTACTTTAATGAGCATTCATTATCATGTCTTTGGGTGAGATTCATATCTCATAATTAGTCTAAAATCTAGACAGAAACTGTGGGACGACTTCACCCAGGATATGAGATAACACTAATTTACCAATCCTATAAAATAAACATGGAATTAAGTTGGATAAAATCAATCAATCCACCCTTATCCCTTAAAGTAAACCTCTCATGAGATATTATTGACGCATGATAGCCTTCATATTTCCACATGTGCATGGTACCCTTCATTATTATCTCGTGAGAGATGAACTACTTTACCAAATAATGTGATTGGTGTTTCCACTTTTCATTGGTTTAGACTTACGGTTTTTAAGTTTTTATAGTGATAGAATTTCATTTTATCTAAAAGTTCGAACTCGAACTCATAGAGTAATGTGAAATCTATTCATTTATATTATGATTTATACTATACTCCCTCCACCTCCATTTAAGTGTCTTCAATATGTTAAATTTGTGTCCCCATTTAAATGTCTCATCACATGTATCCAAGCAAACATTAGTGTAATTTACCAAATTTACCCCTGTCATGATTTAAAAAATTAAATTTCTAAATTGTTTATGCAATGATTAGGGCTAATAAAAGATAAAATTGTATAATTCCTTAATTTGTGTGTTTTAGTGGGCTAGAACACACAAAAAAAAGACATAAAAGTATAGTATTAGGCTCATGCAATATGTTGATGTTTAGTTTCTTATGGTAGTAAGTTTCGAGATTAAAATAGAATTAGAATTAAATTACACACATTAACATTCCACGTCTTAAATTTTTTTTGAACACTTAACAATAACATCACATGCATCACATTACTATTACTATCGAATTTAATAAAGTTTAGTGCTAGCTAAATTCCATAAGAGTCGCTTTGAATAATTTTTCCCTCTGTCCTATTGAAATAGAGTTTTTACTTTTCGGCACGGGAATTTAATCAATGTAGATTAGTTGTTGAGAAAGATAGATTACTTTTCGGCATAAAAATTTAGGCCTCATATTATTAGGTTAGTGGGCCTAATTACTGTATTTTCATTTTGGGAAATAGCTCCATTTTAATATGACAACCCAATGAGGAGATTAGCTATATTTCAATGAGATGAAAATGAATATGTTTTAGTGAATATAAATTCAAAGAAAAACAACAAAAGACAAAAATAATTATTATAAATTAATATTCGTCAAATAAACTGTTGAACTAATTTGTAAACTCATTTGATTATTTTAATATAGTTTGCATTATATATAATGGTTACTCTCAATGCTTTTTATATCTAGAGTGAAAGAATATATGCACATTATTTATCATATTTCTAATTATATATTGATCACGAGTTTTCAAAAAGTATTATATTTTTATAAAGTGTGATATAATTATATATATATAATATAAAAATTAAAATTTTATGATGACAAAGTAACTTGAATTATATAATATTATGACTAATCAATCAAAATAGTAATTTATATAATTTAATTGCATAGCTTAGAGCTTAGTTTATATAATATTGAATCCTTTGTAAATAGTATATAGTGTATTTTCAATAATTCACTATGCATAATGACGTTTATCATGAAAAAAACAAAAAAATTGGTTAAACGTGCAACGCACGTTACCTCTGCTAGCATTTAGATGCGGACAGTAAAAGTAGAAACATAACGGATTGCCATAGCAAAAGGTCATAAAAGACGTTACAATCCAAAAAAACAGCCGATATAAATGAAGAAAAACTCATGCTTCTTGTTTGATTTTGCGCTCAAGTTTTGGTAGTTTGCTTAACATGGGTTTGATGAGTGCATCGGTTAAAGGCGTTGTTGATGTAAGAGAAGCCTTCAGTATACCTAATGCCTGCACATACAAAGACAAAAATACTATTTAGTTCCAAACACACAAATAAAACGATAAGGCTGCAAAATTGTATAATTATTTTGTACCTCTTCTATTCCAATCTGCAATTCCACTTCTTTCACATCTGAGAAAGGGATTCCAAGACCGTTGAGGATCGAAATGCCGGTAGAAAGGGATACACATAGTTTGTTTCTTCACATATAGTTCCTTGTTCAACTTGAACTGATGAATCAATGATTCATTTTCCACGTAATTAAAAGAAGCTACATCTCGCCATCTACTGTCAGTAGCATCCCACTTCCTACAGTAGTATAGTCTAGGAGGACTATCTTCACCGAGCGGTAGAAACTGGTTCTTCGATCTGTAGCTGTATGGAAGCTTCGGACTGATGAGCCTAGTTTTCGTGTCTTCAGTTCTAAAGTATTTCTTGTCGATGCCATTTGATACGCTTCTGTATAAATTGTCTATATTTGTGAGACCAGTGTTCCCTCCTAAAAGAAACTCAACGCCTCCTAAAGGAACAGCGAGGAAACTAAAGAGGAAGTCCACAAAATCATCCATGGCTTCCGCAAACAAAAATTTGTTGGTTGATTTCTGCAGGCAGACTTTCAAAGCCATTTTTCGAGACTGTAAGGTGTTCTTCTGTATATTATGCAGCAGAATCCCGGGTTCGGGCTTTGCAACAGCAGAGCCCGACCCATCCTTCTTGAGTATCATGTCAGTCAAAGGGGTAGCAGAAGTTAAAGCTAACTTGAGCAAATTCTTGATCTAATAAAAAAAAAGTAGGGTAAGAAACTCATACACGAGTGAGCAAGACATAAACAGAAGAAGAGGAAAATCGAAGGAGATCCAGATTAACGACCTCACGAACACCAAAAGTGGAATGCACAATCTCAGCCCCTTGAGCGTCTGTAATGCCGAGATTGCAGAGAGTGCGAATAGTTCCGTTCACGGTAGGTGCCACACGAAGATCATCGGTGACAATGAAAGAAAATGGACTTACAGTGAAAGCTCCAGCTCCAGCTCCTAGAGGTTCATCAACTAGCACTGGTGAACTCAACGGCTTACCACAATCACAAGTAGTTAGATCAGAATACATGCTGATATACTTCCTTTCAAGTCGACAATCAGGGTTTGGACAAACGTAGTAGTGTTTGGTTGGAAAGGCATTATAAATATCAAGTGCGAGTTTACGAAAATCAGCTCGAAACGAACTTTAATTTGCGGGATTAGTAGCATTTGCTTAGCACCTCGAGCACATAAATAGGAGTCATCCAAGCATGATAAACCTGCGTACAGAGTTAATAAGCTTCCAGGTACTGCGCAGCATCCGTTGAGAATTTCCACAACTTTCCCCAGAGGCAGCGCTAAGAAGCTCAATAGAACGTTGATGAAATCGGAGTTGGCTTCAGCAAACAGTACCTTCGTTTTCTCTTTGTTCATCACCACTTTCAGAGACAACTTCGGGCTAGACATTGTTACGTACGGTTGAAAGGGATAAGTAAGAACAGATTGTTATGGTTTTCTTGTGAATAAGCAGCCTTTTTAAGGGGAAGAGAATGTAACAACCAAGAGTCTCTTCTCTTGTCCCGTCAGCTACCTTTGATCCTTCGATTTCTTTTTATCAAAATCATTTACTGCAATTTATTGCATGTATGTCATTCACATTACACGTAGGATGTGTTTAAGCTTCCATTCGCAAATGCTAGAACCTTGGGTGATTGATGTGTGCGTAGGATGGAAGATTAAAAACACAGAAGACAAGAAGAAGATAATAGTATCAAATGTAGTTTATGAAACATAAAGAATGATGTAAAGTATATTAACATTTATAATTGAAACTTGTGATAATGGTCCAAAATAGCCACTTAAGATAAAAAAATATAAATTCTAACCACTAACTTAATACTTCGTAATATATAATATCTAGCCACTTTTAATATAAAAAGACAAAATTACCCTAAATCTTTAATTTTCTACTTATTTAATTAAGAGATAAAACCTAGAAACTACCCCACCCGGCCCCCATCACTTCTCTCTCTCTCTTCTCCACCTTCTTCCCTGAGTTCCCTCGCACCATCGCACGCTGTTATTGCTTCTTTTCTCTCTCTTTTTGTTTTTGTTTTTTTTCCTCTTTTTCTTTCCTTATGATTTCTATTGCCCATTCTTATGCACCCACCACTTCTCTTCTTCTCTCTTTTCCCCTTTCTTTCATGCACAGCCGCTGCTTCTTCTTTTCCTTTCTTTTTTTATTTTTTAATTTTATTTTTTATTTATAGTGTTTTTGCAGTTTGGACTTGATCGGAGAAGACCGGATCGAGCCCCAATTTAACCAATAGTCGCTCGATCGATCTCCCAATAGTTCAATCGAGTCCTAATCGTGTTAAGTTTGAATGTTAGTATCGACCGGACTTTATGGGCTCGATCTAACCCATTGATGCGATCACAATACGCGGAAGCTGAGAATCGAACAACGTCAGACACGAAAGATTCAATCCAAATATAACTATGAAAAATCGAATGACAAGGAACCTGAATTTCTACCCAAATTACACTGAATAGGCGTCGACAGAAACCTAAGCAATTCAATTCCGATTAAGCTCAAATTTTAACACGAGTTACAACTTAGGGTTATGAAGAACATATCCAAAATTCAGCGAAAACGCACGAGTAGTTTTCGATTTGGCACGGTGGTGATTTTTAGGACGAGTTAGGGTTTCAAAAACGGATCTGAATTTAATCTAAGGTTTTTCTGGGATGGAATAACTACAGGATCGATGGAGGATGGATATTTATGATATATGAACGATGATGAATGGCTGGAAACGAAAAGAACACGAATTGCAGAATTCAAACGGAAACAAATTGTGAATCTTACCCGAAACGAACCCCGGATCTACGTGAATCCGAAACGCGTTTATGGAGCAATCTTCGTGGCTCGACTAACCCGGATACTACGAGATATCACGAACGAGTCGATGAGTTCAAGCTTGAAATCGCCAATATCAAACTCTACCTAAGGAACGATTTGTTATGTGAGACAAGAGAATAGCGTAAAGCTGTTTTTGCATTCAATCAAGTCTGTCTCAAAGTATGAACGAAAATTAACATAAATACTAATCTAATTCCTAAGCTAGGTAGGTTTTCGAAATTAACAAGGCTTGGGCTTGATAATTTCGGACTCCTTAATTAAATATAACTGGGCCAATTAATCACCTAAACATGTTGTGATAATTGGACTAAACTAAATTTAAAAAAATAAATACAAAGTTTTTAAGTCCAAATAAAATATAAGAAAATTTTCTTCCTTTTCTTCAATGATGGACGCCCAAATCTTCATCTTCAACACTTGTTAAATTCACCAACTTGTATTGATGAAATTCGACTCCATCATTTGCCAATCTCTTCGAAATGTAGCATTGCAAATAACCTTGCAGCTTCTTGGCTCTCGACCTTGTCACTGCTCCTCCGAGCTGCAAGTCCCGATTGGTCTCTTCAATGCTAAATCCCGTCTCATCACCCATTGATGCTCGATCGAGACCACGGCTGCTCGATCAAGCTCATACTTGCGAAGTTTCCATTTCAATTTATCCGGCTTGAGCTCAAACGAGCAATATGATTCTCAATCAAGTTGTTACTGCTCGATCGCACACGAAGTGACTCGATCGAATCTAACATTTCAGATCTTAATCGAGTCCTAGATATGTTTAAGCACAGACCGTGCATGGTCCACCAGAATTTCTTCTTCACTGCCGGAAATCAGACATACCTTCTGACATTATGGTGAGTGACGGTCTTCTCCTCAACTATGGCGGCACGAATGGCCGTTGATGGCAGGAATGGCGGCGCGATACTGTCTCCTGCATTTGGGTAGGGCCGGCGACTCGATTGTGCAAAACGACCGGCGGAGATGTTGTCTTGTTTTGTAGACAATCCGACTCGATTAGCCGCGACGTGGGCACGAATGGTGGCAGATCTATTTCCCGACAAAGGGCGGCAGAGGTGGCTGAATAGATTTGATGGCAGTTCCAATTTTTCCTATTTTGTGCGATTGAAATTTTGTTATTTCTATTTTTTTTTGTTGGGTTATAAAATAATCTGAATTAAATTATAAGGGTAATTTTGTCTCATCATATCAAAAATGGTTATAATTTATATATTTTTATGTTAGTGGCTACTATTTAATTTTCACTAAGGTAAGTGGCTATTCTAGATTATGTCCCTTGAAACTTTGAATTTATTAATCAGACCTATAAAAATTAATATTAAATGCTAAGTGTTAATATATAAGAATAGCCACTTACAATAACAAAAGATCATTTTTAGCCACCTTCATAAAAAACAACTTTTATAGCCATTTTTAAAATTAATCCCCAAAATATCCTCATGACTTTTTTTCTCTTTTGTTTTGCTTTAAATGTATTCCTCTTATCCTTTTTTTTTACCGAGTCTCACAAGTCTCTATTTTTTTCATTTTTTATTCTCTCATTTTTCTTTTATTATGAAACTCAATTGCCGGCGAAAAGTTGTAAAAAGGAACAGTGGACTGTGGGCTGGGAAAGAAAATGGTGGTCGCGAAAGATAATCTATATATATATAAAAACAAAATGAAAATGGAAGTTATTTTTTTCCACCAAATTTAGGATATAATTGTAATTTTTATTTGAACGGTTTATTTTAAAAATTCAATTACAAGTGTAATATAACATCGTTAATTATATATAAATAAAGATTAATATCGACAATTGCAACCAGTTACCCACAACTACATTATTTAATTTCAAATTATCATAGATATCACCAGTTCACCACCGAATGAATAATCTATAATTAGCTTAAAACCTCCCACCTCCCACTTACCCACCACATATTTACAACCAACTATTCACGAATAAAAAACTTACATCCCACTACATTATCAATATCTCTTATTTTGCAACTTCTTCATTCTAAATCCACTATTCACTGGATTTATTCGTGTGCAGAGAGAAACTGATGTAATTAGCAAAATACTCTCTCACATAATTATGCTTTAAGTTGGTAATACTCCGTAGTCTGCACTAAACATTTTGTAATGCTTCGTTTTATTTCTTTCATTCTTTCTTTTTTTTTTTCCTATTCAAGGGAATCTTTCATAATGCATCATTAATAACTTCATGCTGACTTATAAAATTTGTGATGCTTCTTTAAAATTTGTTTACTTTCTTCAAAACTACATTAGGCATGATTTTTTTTTTTTATGTTGTTAAGTAAATTTGTATCAATAATTTTTTTATATTTAAGGTTAAATATAAAATAATTTATGGCTGAATGTGTACAATCGTTATGCTTATCATATGGTTATGAAAATTTTTATTTTTTAATATTTGTTTTTGTAGTTAACATGGATCACACATAGAAAAAAAAAAAGTAAAACATTGACTGTGAAATTGGAGACTCTCAAACTTCCTCATTTGTTAGACAACGAAGCCAGTTGGTAAGAGGCTTTCCCTCTAACAAAGAGGTCGGAGATTCGAGTCACCTTAAGAAATAAATGAGAAACCATTATTGATCATCTTTTTAAAACAAAAAACAAAAAAAACCTTCCTCATTTGTTAATGATATACATAATGGTAATGCTATTACTTTGATCAATATTCTTCTTTTTATTTTATATTTATGTTGTAAGTTTTATTTTATTTGTTATTTTTATCGACTAAAAACTTTCACATATGGGAAATTATATGTTGTTGTATCAAGAGTATGAAATCGTCGTGGACTAAAAAATTTAATTTCTGAAAAAGTTAGAAATAATAGTACTACTACGACAAATATTGTGTATAAGAAAGTGTTCCAAATATATAACATGATGTATTTTTATGCAGTTGTTTAATGCATTATTTTCTAAAAATATTTAATTATAATTATTATCTATAATATTTATATTTATTTGTTTTTTATTTATGTATATTTAATGGTTGTCGTGCATCGCACGGGTAGGTGTACTAGTTCTTTGCTAAAAGTATTGTATTACTATGAGTTATGCATCATTCTCGGTCATCATCGTCGGCATACTCAATTCGATTAGCATGTCTCAAGCCCTGATTTAAATCACTCTTTTTTTTTATATTAATTCATCAACTTCAAGAAGCTTACAGATTTGCTTCTCTTTGGTTATCCACTTTGATTCATTGAGTTGCTTCTCGACATATATGATAATTTAGTCTATCGGTACACTATTAATACAGGAAACAGAAAAAAAATTATAGAAAAAGTCATAAGATGTTCTAAAATTGAGCTTCGATTTCGATGTTTCCGTTCTACACATGATTTCTTCGATCTTTCCTATTCCCATGTCCCGTTAAATCTAAAATTTAAATTCAGTCAATTCTTTTTTGTTTGAAACATGAACAATAAAAAACTATATTTTTATAAAGGTTGCTAAAAAAGTATTTTTGTTATTGTAAATGGCTATGACTCATTAATGATTTATATAATTTAAATAAATTATTACAACATATTGATATTGAAGAAAATTAATGCATAAAAATCAAAGAAATATTATACTCCTTCCATCCATAATCTATAGACCAAAAAAAATGAACATGAAATTTAATGTATTTTGATTATATGTTAATAAATTAAAATGTTAAAAGTGAAATACTTGTGGGCCCATCTAATATTTTTAAGTGTCTTAAAGTATTAAGTTTTAAAGTGTATATTGTTAGTGTTAAAGTGTATTGTGAGACCTACTACCTGAAAAAAAATTGTCTATAAATGTTGGACGTCTCAATACTATTATAAGGTTTATAGATCATAGATAGTTTTGAAAGTATTTTTCGACTTAGATCCTCCGTCTCAATTCTAGTGTCTCAATCATGTCCCAAAATTCAATTTTTACTAGTTTTATACATTTTTTTCAATAAATTTATTTTATAATGACTTAGTTAAATTTATGATTATTTTCAAGGGTTCACTCATCCCTATTAGGGTTTATAATTATTTTTTAGCATTTAATTTGACTTTTATTAGTATATTAAAGTTGATAAATTCAAAACCAAAGTATATAATGTCAAAAAATTCAATTTTTTTCTTATAAATGTCTATTAGGATTTACTATATTATAGTATTTTTATTTTTATAAAAAAAACAATAAAAAAAGATACTCCTTCTGTTGTTTTTAAATGGTTCAATTATTTTTTGCACACATATTAAGGAAAGACGGATTAGAGGTTAAAGGGTACCCACAATAGAATCATTAGTGTAGATTAATCATTTAATTAAGGGTTAAATTGAGATTAGTTGGGACACTTGTGAGTTTGTTGGCCCGAAAAAAGAAAATAGGTCTCTTGGAAAAAGACACTCAAAATGACAAGTGAGTCACATGTAAAAAAAAAAAAAACAAAGGGACTAGTACAAATGAAATTTTGGAACACAATTGGAACACTATTTTGGGGATTGAGGATACCATCCTGTATTTTTTGAAGTTTGGGATTTGTCAAGCAGTCGGTGTAAACTTCAATATTAACCTCTGTTAAAAAAAAAAACACTTCCATACCCCTTAATAAAATATTAAAAAAAATAGAATGTTTGGATAAATATTCTTTTAAAGGGGCCAAATCGTTAGTTCCGAAAGCCTCAACCTCGCTTATTATCCTCCTCAATCCTCATCAGTCCTCAAAAGTTCATACTCCTAATATGCAAGTATAAAGTTAGCCTTTCCCGCCGCGAAATTTCTGTGCACCCCCAAACCCACCCCCATACCCCACCCCCGGGTAAAACCCCCCCACCACCCACCTCGCGCGCTTTCTAACTTCTGCTTTTTTCTGCACTAATTTCACCGACCATTGCTTTAACCCAAACAAGCCGCTAAATTCTTTAAGCCCTAATTTTTGCGATTCATTTCTTTACTTTGCTTTCCACATTCGAATGAAGCTCCGTTCTCATGGCGATGGCGCTTCTTCTTCTAAAGGTGCTTTTGATTAATTTATGATTCCTTTTTTGGGTCATGTATGCGTGTGTTGAATTATGATTCTTGTAACTGTTTA
This sequence comes from Mentha longifolia, assembly GCA_001642375.2. Lineage (NCBI taxonomy): Eukaryota > Viridiplantae > Streptophyta > Magnoliopsida > Lamiales > Lamiaceae > Mentha > Mentha longifolia. The sequence goes on from CM038119.1 coordinate 3,165,599, forward strand.
TGGACTTGGAGAAGTGAAATTCTGCAGGGAAAGCGAAACTCACGCACATAGATGGTTCTGACGGGGATGACTGTGGTGTGGCGCCGTTCATCGATTCTGATTATAATGTATCCAGTGATGAAGGTATGTAAATGACCGCGTGTGACTTGGCTATTGAAATCTTGTGTTGATTGGGTTAATTGATTATGAATGTATACCATCTAATTGCTAATTGTGGTGTATGGATTGGTAATTCTTTATTTTCAGTCGTGAATGGTCAACCTGTGTGTTTTGTTAATCGTGTAGATGAAATTTTATTGCCTTATGATCTCCCTTTTCCCCCCCTTAACCCTGCCACACATATGGAGGTGTCACTAACTTTGCATCTTGAGTTTAGGTGAAGATCTGCTCGATGCACTTGAAAACAGTAGAGGGAGAGAGGCTTCTGAATTTAATATTGATTGGGAAGCTGTACTTGGTATTAGTGATGATGATGGTGTCCGGAAGAGGAGGAAAAAGAATTCCAGTGGAAAAAGGGGAAGTCAAAGTAGTAGAAAAGCTCCGGAAGAAGAGATTGAGGATATTCAGAATGTTTTTGGCATTGATCCTGGGAATATCGGATTTTCTGGTGGCATAGCTGAGAAATATCAGAGGAAAAAGAAGGATAAGAAGAAAAAAGATAGGCCCACATTAATGTGGGAAGTATTAGAACAAGAAAATGAGAGATGGATTGAAGAGAATTTGCAAATAGACATGGATTTGATAAATCAGAATGAGATAGGGATGGAAACTATGGAGCCCTCGGAGGACTTGATAATACCACTACTAAGATACCAGAAGGAGTGGTTAGCTTGGGCTTTGAAGCAAGAGGAATCTACTGCCAGAGGAGGAATCCTTGCAGATGAGATGGGAATGGGCAAGACTCTCCAGGCAATAGCACTCGTTCTTTTCAAAAGAAGTATCTCATTGGGAGTTCCTGAAACTCACTTACCCTCATCTTCATCCAGTTCCTCTAAGGATTTGCCACCTATAAAAGGTACACTTGTTATTTGCCCCTTGGTAGCGGTGATGCAGTGGGTTAGAGAGATTGATCGGTTCACTTCAAAAGGAAGCACCAAGGTTCTAGTCTATCATGGTGCCAACCGAGCAAAAAACCATTATCAGTTTTCTCAATATGATTTTGTTATAACAACCTATGCAACTATTGAGGCAGAATTCAGAAAATATGTGATGCCTCCTAAAGACAAATGCCAGTATTGTGGAAAACTGTTTTATGGTAATAAGCTGAAAATTCACTTGAAATACATGTGCGGACCTGGTGCTGTTCGGACCACTAAGCAGGCAAAGCAGCAAAGGAAGGATCCAAAGACCAAGGAACTGCCGGATCTTGAGGTTCAGACAAGGAAGATAAATGGTGATGAAGTAAAAAGCAATGGCAGTGGTCGAAAGGAAATGGAAAATGATTGTTCAATTGATGGCTCAGCTGTGACTGGATTAAATTCATCCAAAGGAAAGTCTGTTTTGCACTGTGTTGCTTGGGAGCGGATTGTATTGGATGAGGTAAGTTTGACATGTTTTCACTTTCATATGAATCTATGTATTTTATCTTTTATGGGAATTAGCTCATATGCCGTTTGAAACACAGATGATTATGCTATTGAAAATCAAGGTTTGGATTGATGCTTGTTTGCTGGTTGTGGATATATCTGCCATTGATTTTGATTTTCTTACATTATTTATCCAGTTTGTTGAAGAGGCTGTTAATTTGTACGTTTAATTCTGTGAAGGGGCAATATTTACTAGGTTATAACTTGCATGTGTGAGAAATATACAGCATATTTTCCTGCATAATTTTGCTAGCACCAGGCTGAAGACTTTTCAAATTTATTACAACAATGAAATGGTGATTGGTGAACTAGGGAACTTCATCTGTTTAATTATTCTTACTTTAATTCAAAATTATTTTCTATAGCAACTATGACCCTCCAAAGTCTTTCATTGTGCTTTGTTAAGAAAATGACGTCCTTGTGAACTTACTATTATTCCTGCACAGGCTCATTGTATAAAAGAAAGACGTAGCAATACAACTAGAGCTGTTCTTGCTCTACAATCTAGATATAAATGGGCTTTAAGTGGCACTCCCCTTCAGAATCGTGTGGGCGAGCTCTATTCTCTTGTAAGTTACTATTGAAGAGGATCACCCTCTAATATTTTGTACAAAGTCAATACTTACTAACAGATTTGAAATTCCTTCCAGATTCGCTTTCTCCAGATAGTACCTTACTCCTATTATTTCTGCAAGGATTGTGACTGCCGTACGCTTGATTACAGGTATAGCTTGAGGGTTTTTGTAATGCTTTTAGAATTCAAGGAATATTCTTGTTTTCCACTCCTTTCCGTTTATTCTCTCCCTCCGTCGTCTAGGCTTGTAGGTGAGGGAGAAAAGACCTGAAACCCTGACAAACAAGACAGGACATAGGTATATTTGTAAAATCTTATTCACTTAGAATCGGTAAAATGAGATGATTATTAGGTCAGAGTTGTAATGGTTGATCCTAATATAGCCATACTAGGTGAGGTTAGATACAAGGTTATTTGTTTCTGCTACACTAGGTGAGCTTTTTGAACATTTACATTCACTGCCTCTCTTTCTGTGTCTGGTACTGTACCTTAGAGTTTCTTTGTTATGATATTAGTGCAGTCCATTCTTGTATTTTCTTGTAGTGTTCTGGTATTATAATAACTACAGTATATCCTTTTGGTCTTTATTTCTGTTTACATATGTCAGTTTTAATACAAGTATGGAAGAGATATTACTCCAGTGATCTGTTCTTGTTTCCTTTTATTTTCGTTCTGGGTATTGTAATTCCAATTGTGCCTGGCATTTAAAATATTTTAACCTTTCATGTGTTACAGTACAGCTGAGTGCCCAGGATGTAATCATAAAAATGTTCGGCACTTTTGCTGGTGGAATAGAGTGAGTACAGCTAAACCAATACTATCAGCACTTTTCGTTTTCGAGCGATATTATGCAGGCACAATGTGATGTTGACCCCGCAGCATATTCATTATTTCAGTATATTTCAACACCAATCCAAGATAATGCCAGGAAAGGGGGCGGTAGAGGTGCTATGATTTTGTTAAAGCACAAAGTCTTGAAAAGCTTAGTGTTAAGGCGTACGAAGAAAGGCAGAGCAGCTGATCTTGCGCTTCCACCTAGAATTGTATGCTTTACATATTGATCAATATGAAGTTCATGACTGAATTTGCATCTGTATTTTCATATATTGTACATCTTCTCTGGTTCAGGTTACACTGAGACGGGATTCTCTGGATGTGGTTGAAGAAGACTATTATACAGCATTGTACAACGAGAGTACAGCACAGTTTAATACGTGCGCCATCTATTTCACCCTCTATCATTTTATGTTCTTGATTTTGAACTAGGAGCTGATACCTTTCGTGATATATACCTATATACTATGTATTACTGGTAATGACTTTCATTTGCTTGCAAGTAAGTACTCGAGAGGTCTGTCATCTGCTAGTTTAATTGTAGTTATCTCATCAAAGTTTTTTGCTGGCGTAGCTGGATTTTGATTGCATTGCCTTTTGTTCATTAGGAAAATCAAGTCACATGCTTTTCCTGATTGTTGGTGTCATCAATTCTAGAGTCTTGTTTCTGGGACTTGAGTATTTAACTAATATTGTATTGTTCATTACAAAAAATAGAAAACATCTTTCGAAGAAGGTTCTTATGTAATGTTATTCCCATGTTAATAAGGGTTTCACTTCTGTTGCTAACTTGCTATACCATACTCTTGTCTTATTTGCAGATATGTTGAGGCAGGAACGTTGATGAATAACTATGCCCACATATTTGATCTACTGACACGCCTTCGTCAGGTTATTATGTGATCTGCCTTATACTAAGATCTTAGATCATTTTACATTCAACATGTTAATAAAATGTGTATGTGTAGTTTGACACTTCAAAAACAGTTTAAAAGAATTTGTCATCTAATCTTATCATGCCATGAATTTTTATGATCATAATCTCTGTATTCAGGTTTAGTTTCTTTAAGTATTTTTGTCTTTCAAGATAAGCTCTGAGGTAAGAAATTATGATTTTATATATGAGTTAAAAGCTAAATTCAGATAAGACATGTGGCAGACAACTAATAAAGGAAATGAATTAATGGGAGTTTGCAACATTTTGTGATGATTAGATATGATCAGATGCATCTGCAGCATGGATCTTTTATGGCTCCTCATTCTGCTGATCTTTAACTATCAAACAAAAATGCAGGCTGTGGATCATCCCTACCTCGTGGAATATTCTCTTACCTCAATGGAAAGAAAGGGCAAAGCAGTTGATACTAGAAATGATGTCAAATGTGGTTTATGTAATGACCCTGACGAAGACACTGTGGTATGTTTGATATAATGTTATGTAATTGTTGGTATCCCTTAGCGATGTCATTTGTTGTTTTTCTTCCCCTAATATCTCTTTACAATATTTGTTCTGAAATTCCACTGATTACTCATTTGGCTCAACAGGTTACATCATGCGGGCATACCTTCTGCAAACCCTGTTTGATTGATGTTAGTGCTAGCATGGGACAAAACTCCTGCCCTTCTTGTTCAAAGCCACTTACTGTTGATTTTACCACCAACAAAGATGGGAAGGAACTAACTACAAAAACAACCATGAAAGGATTCAGATCGTCAAGTATTTTGAATAGAATTCAGCTTGCTGAATTTCAGACTAGTACAAAGATTGATGCTTTGGTATGTGTACTTCAAAATATTTTGACCCCTGTCTAGTTGACTTATAAATGATTTTTAGATGAATCTGTTGCATGTGCTCAAATGTGAGTATATTTTACTGCAGAGGGAAGAAATTAGATTTATGGTCGAGAGGGATGGTTCTGCCAAGGCAATTGTCTTCAGCCAGTTCTCATCTTTCCTGGATCTCATACATTATTCCCTTCAGAAGGTAGATTGGTTTATATAGAGAAAAGTAATTGGGTTTCTCTGTTTATTATTATAAAAAATAACTGTGATGTGTTTCTTTTTTCTATTTCGGTAGTCTGGAGTGCAGTGTGTCCAGTTAGATGGGTCCATGTCCATGGGAGCTAGAGATGCTGCTATCAAAAAATTTACCGATGACCCTAGTTGCAGAATCTTTTTAATGAGCTTAAAGGCAGGAGGTGTTGCCCTCAATCTCACAGTAGCATCACATGTAAGAATCTTGTTTTCTGTGGTCCTATTGCAATACAATTTTTTTTAGTGGTTATGCATTGTTAAGTCTTATTTTGGTGAAATGTGATTATGTCAGCCGTGCTGTGTGTTCCTAATATCTCAAACTCGCTGCAAACAGGCAGCTTCCTCATTTGCCTTTAAGAGAAGAGAGGGATGTGTTAACTTCCACTATCACTTAAAACATGCCTTATTTAAGTTCGCATAATTTGATGTACACTAAATGTATATGCTACTGATGTATTAGGTGTTAAGTTAATTAATGATCTGTCTCTTTGATTTTGCTAGGTCTTTCTAATGGATCCGTGGTGGAATCCTGCTGTGGAGCGTCAGGCGCAAGATAGAATACATCGAATAGGCCAATTCAAACCTATTCGGTGAGTTAGATGAGTTAGAAATTCCCGAGAATTTCATATCCTTTAATAAGCGATCTACATGTGTTTGCTAATTGATGTCCGTTGGTTCTAATCTTTTATCTCCATTTCTTTTTTGAAGGATTGTGAGGTTTATTATTGAAAACACCGTTGAGGAGCGGATTTTAAAGCTGCAGGAGAAGAAGGAACTTGTTTTTGAGGGGTAAGATGATATATTCTTCCAAGTTTCCTTAATGGTACTTCTGAAATTTTAATATAGATTACGTATGTGAATTTAATTATGAGGAGCTCAAAATACTCTAATCATATAAGGGAATGTTTTGATTTGTTCCTATTTACTTCTTCGTTTGATGAGTCGTCGTTGAAGCTTCTTTTCCGACTCAACTTCCTTTATTCTGAACCGAGTTATTCTTATGCAGCACCGTGGGTGGATGTTCGGAAGCTCTGGCAAAATTAACAGAAGCTGATCTCAGGTTCCTGTTCGTGACCTAAGTCTGCTGGAGAAATTCAAGGATTTTGTCGGTTAGTTTCCTTTTGATGAACAGATTGCTAAAATTAGTCTAGTATTTTTGGCTCCTTTTGGAAAGAAAGCTCACTGCCTGTTGTATAAAGCTTAGATCTGATTTGCTAAAACCAAACTGAAAAAAATATGATCAAATTTTTCTAACTGAATTGAGTCCAACTAAAAAGATGTGTCCAATTAGATTACCCTTAACAACTGCAGACCAGAGTAAATGAACCTCTTTCGGTTCTGGTTTTGGTTAATTCAATTAAACTGAACTAAATTTTTTGTAAGGATAAAAAATTGCGTCAAAAAATAAGGAAACAAAAAAATAACGCTATTCAAGTCTTGTAATGGTAGTTTATTTATCTATGATGAAAATTGGGTTGAAAATTGAAATTTGTCAAATTCATCACGAAATACTCCCTCTCTCCACATTAGTCTATTATAATAATGAAATAGCCCATTATAAAATGGACGGAGGGAGTATGGTTTTGGGGTTTTAATTTTTTCGACTTTGTAGGTATAATACTATTTGCTGAGGCAACGACTTGACTGATGAAGTTAAGAATGTGACGCAATTTGGGAAAAAAAATTAAGGGAATTGACGATGATGAAGATTGCGTTTATGCAGAGAAGAGGTGAGGGGACAAGGGGTCCTCAATTAAGTGACGATGCTAATCGTGTGAGTAGTGTACAATGTGTTGCATCTAAAATTCAAAATTATTGAAATTATAAATTAAATGATTTAGTGATGAAATACAATTTTTTTGTGATTCATGCAAATTTGGTGTGGGCATGATCTTAGGCTTAAATTGTGGTGATTGGGAGTATAGATGGTATTGGGCAACATGAATTGTCACGACAAAAAAAAAAAGAAAAAAAAAAAGCAGTAAACATACTATATGTATTATTTAAATCGTGGAAGAAGCAAATTTAGAAGTTGAGAAATGAATACTCATGTAGAAAAATAGTTTATTAATAAATAAAATAAATGTATCGATACTATTCATTTCAAGGCTTCAAGATGAGACTTCTGACTTTAAATTATTCACTCAAAAATACATTAATAATATAATTTCGTAATGGAGAATTTGGACTGCCAAAACATACCCAATTTCAAGTAGTTGGCTAAGGCTTTAGGTATCGAACAAAATTCTTTGAGATAGATTTTTGCATAAAGTTAAAGCTAAATGCCAAAAAAAAAACAGAATTGTAGAATTATATTTAAGATGTAATTCTATTTTAGTATCAGCAACGTCGAAATCTAATTAATTTCTAATTTGATATGGAAAAATGAAAATAGTTTCTCATGGTTTTGGCGTGATATATAATCCGTAATCTTTTGCATATGAAAGAAATGTGAAGAAGCCCGGATTTAGAAATAACTCCTTTTTCTTTTTTCTTTCTTTTTTTCTCCTAAAAAAAAAAAGAAAGAAAGAAAAGAAATCACTCTTTTTCTCCCCCTTTTGCTTCTCGTCTATCCCTTTTTTTTCTTTCAAGTTATTCATTGTTATTTTCTTATTTGTTTTGTTTTTGGAACCGAAGTTGTGAAAAATCTTCAATAATTTACTTAAATGTATATGATTATAAAGAAATTTAATAAACTATCCAAAATTACGTACTCTTTCTGTCTCGTTAGTATAGAAACATTTTTATTCAAACTGAATTTATTAAAATAATAAATTACTCTAAGTTAATGAGATAGACGGAGAGATTTATTAATTATGATATGCATAGACAACATAAATACTAGCACTTCGAGCATTTAATACACAATTTAATTTCGTCATTTTAGAATAGAGCACCTCAATTTCGTAATTGGATAGACCCTCAATTTTCTTTCGCCCACTATTTTTTTGGTGTAAATATGGACATGACGTATCAAGTCTTTTTTTGAAACTTCCCAAATTAAAGTACTAAAATACAATGTATAGAACGTGAAAGTTGCTTGAGTCACCCATTGCATAAGCCATCTCTTTTCTTTAATTCTTATTTTATATATTCCTCATAATAATTGAGAATGAGGAGAGAGAAGTTGGCGATGGTATGGCCTGCGTGAACCCTTCTTCAACCTTATAATTTGGAAAGACTATTGAACGTTTCAAATTCCTAATTTGCTTTAGCTACTCGTAAAACATTATTCATGAGGCCTAATGATATGCCGCTCACTTTGTATGTACACGAAAATCTCGATCCTTTTTTTGGTCTGGATTCGCGTTAAAAAGTCGGGTTTTATATTCAATGTATTTCACGTGCTCACGTGTTCGTCATTATATTTTACAGTCAATCATAATTTTTCAAGAAATAACTTTTTTATCGAAAAAAAGAATTTTATTAAAAGGAAATCAAGTACGCGAAGTATAAGAAATGACTTATCACGTAAAACATTATTCATGAGGCCTAATTATATGCCGCTCACCTAATATGTACACGAAAATCTCCTCTATTCCGTCTTGATTCGCGTTAAAAAGTCGGGTTTCATATTCAATGTATTTCACGTGCTCGCGTGTTCATCAAAATATTTTACATTTGGTCGTAATTTTTGAAGAAATAATTTTTTTCTATCGAAAAAGAGAATTTTACTAAACGGAAATCAATTAAGTACGAGAAGTATAAGAAATGACTTATCAACAACCCTAATTGAAATTTTATTGCATGACATTTTTTGCAGGACTAACTAAAAGAGTATTTATTAATTTTGGGAAATACCATTTTTTAATACGTGTAATGATTAATCATGCAATAACGGCTTTGAGATAAACGAACATATTATATATGGATGAAAAAGTCCACCGATATATAATGAAAATAATTTGGACAAGACTTACTAAATATAGGTAAATTAAAGCAAGGTGCTGTGGTTCTGCGAGATTGCGCATAAAAGTAGACTATTCATATTAATTTGGTGTATATATTAATAAATATTAATTTGGTGTATGATAGTAATTGAGATATTTTTCTCATTTTCCAGTAGTTGGTGTCTTTCGTTCAACGCAAGAACTCTTATGTATTAAGTTTTGAGTTTTGATTAATATATCATATGAAAGTTTCCCCATTCGATATATACATGTGATGTAATAATAATTTATCGTGTTCTTTTTTATTGTAATAGGAGTATGTATGTAGTATGAGGCCATCAAATATATATTTTAAGAAAATACGTATATATTTTTTTTATACAAGTTAAAAATATAAATAACGTTATTTGTTTTTAGTTCTTACGATCATCAGCATCTGTCACACCATTGTTACAAGTTTCTATTTCTGTATCTTCATATAAATAAATTTAATTCTCAATACGTTTATATAATTTTGCTTGAGATTAATATATAGTTTAATTACACTTTTTGGGGATAGTTGTTTTTTTTTTTTTTTTTTTGTTTTGGTTACATATTGCAAGGCCATTTTATTCATTTTCTCTCTCAAAACACAATTTGAGGGAATAGATGTACTATAACTTATATTAGCAGTTTGGTAGTTATTTCATATATTATATTTAACCATTATACAAGTCGCATGCACGATTACCATGTAATACAGTACAGTATATCAGTATATATAATTATATGAGTGTACACCAACAATAATGAAGCATTAATCTTCTAGTATTTTTTTTTTTTTTAATACCACATAATTTTATAAGAATAACTCTTCCAAGGAGTTCCAAATACATTCAATTATCCAAATAAGCAAATCCCATCAAGAAACAAGTACTATATTCATGAAACAACACACAACAATACTTGAAACACACTCTTCAAATCCATTTTTATAAACGCACACATTTATATATAATCTTACAATCTTTTGCCTTCCAATATATTCCCAATTCTTGATAATTGAAGCAATTGGTACCATTGATTAATCACTTTAGTAAATGGTTGGCATGTTATTCCAAAGGCAAGAACCAAAATTCCAGTCTTGATTTGGTGCCTCATTTGAGGCTGCAACGGGGTTGTGCTCTGGAGTGATAGGTTGACTCTGCATTGCGCTGCTTGTACCATTGGTCAAGATTGGCGATTCGCTCCCGTCTCCTCCGTTCCAATCGGGGATTGGAACAGATAGCGGGAAATTGTCTAGAAGGTTCATTAGTTCGTCGTCCATGGGAGCCATGCCCTCTCCGAAAGCCTTCGTTTCCACATCTATGTCAAATCATACGTAACAATTTTAGATCGAGCTACCTACTATTTTAAAAATAGTAGTTGTCATATAAATATCAAATAAGAAAAGGAAAGATAAATAATATAGATTGAGGAATGAGATGAAATGACAACTAATTGGATCAGACCATGGTTAATAGTACCATGTCCACACTCAAATTTCATACTACTATGATAAAGAAAATATGGCATATAGTGATGCATCATTCAAAGTTACAAATATAAATTCTTGTTACTCAATAGGTCTAGGACAATCACCATAGTCAATGAAATAATTTGATTTGATTCTATAATAGATAGGATCCTTTTATATAAATTCAACTTTACAATTAAATACGAGATTATCTGTGACGTATTTAAGTGGGTCCGACTTTATCAGAAAGCAAGGTCACAACTGTACCGCAATATCATTACTCTTAATATGTATTTTTGCCCATTTTGAAGATGCATTTTCAAAATATACCCATTTTGAAGATGCATCTTCAAAAAATGCCCACTTTTATTATAATAGCATTAAAAATGGGCCCCACCTTTACCACTTACATCAATAAATTTGTCATTTTGTGCCTTAATTTTTATTTTTTAAAATTTTTCATATGTATATTTTTTCTTTATTAAATATTTTCATATGTATATATATTTTTTCTTTATATTTTATGAACTAAATAATATTGTTCAGTACCAAATAATTATGTTCGAAAAAGTAATTCAACGTACAGTATGAAATAATTCAAAACTTATCATTAAATAAAAAAAAATAGATAAAAACGCAACGAGCGCTTTTTATGAAACATCGAGTGCTTTTCAAAAATTACGGGCACTTTTCATGAAATTAAAAAAAAAATGAAAAATCACATTATGGAGCGCTTTTCAAACACAGTTGAACGTTTTTCAAAAAGCATGGGGCGCTTTTCACAAATTATCGGACGTTTTTCATTGATTTGTAAAATCTTCAAAAAAAATAAAATTTGAGAAAAGTCAAAAACTCCGGGGAGTTTTTCCTCATGGAGAGTTATTGATATTCATGGAGAGATATTGAGGCTCATGGAGAGATATTGGTGAAGTGAGACCTATTTTTTTTGTATTTTAATAAAATGAGCATTTTTTGAACATGTAATTTCAAAATGGGTATATTTTAAACCTACATTTCAAAAATGGGTATTTATAGATTTGGCCCATATCATTAATGCGGATAGCGCGACACAATAATTTACATTCTTTTGACAAGAACGAGGATTTCACGGATGCTATATTTGGTGAAATTCATTAATAGTCGTATCTACCATTTTTTTTGCGCAGACCAATATATAAGCGCACTTTATGTGTAAAAAAAGCTCCCTCGTGCAACATCTATTAAACCCGGATACTCCTCCCCACACATATCAAGAAAAATGAGTAAATTTACTCAATTTGTCCTTAATTATCACATAGAAAATTGAAAAGTAAGAAATTTGTAAGGATTACAGGGGTATATATAGTAATTTAGTTTTTTTTTTCTAGAAAAATATAATAAAACTCTTAATTCGGGACAAAAATTTTAAAGATGCGACACGTTTAAAAAACGAAAGGAGTATATTTCATGATTTTCGGCTCTAGACCGGTCAATTACCTAACTCCGCCAGGAAAAATTGAGTTGTTCCATTTTTTTAGTGTCTCACTTGTACTATATACAGTACATTCTATTTTTTTTTTCATTATGTATTTATATAACAAAATGGATCATAAGATAATCACCCTAATTGATATTTACCAATAAACTATGAAAGTAAAAATAATTCTAAATCATAATCAATTATTATAACCTAAAAAATTGAAACATAAAAACCGAAAAACTTATATAATTTAAATTCCCAACTATGATAAACTAAATAAAAGAGCTATGATAAATAATTAAACCTTAACTAATGATTATTACTAATACACAAAAAAATAAAAAAAAAAATCAAAGCGAGCACAATAAAAACATATATGTTTTAATTTTTAATTGAAAAAAAAAAAAAAAAAGAAAGCAGAAGAAGATAAAATTATAGCAGAAATGGAGATGATATTCATACCTTGGTAGCTATCATGCGAGCTCGAACCGCCATGGCTGAAACCAAAATCCGCTCTTTCTTCATGCAAATTCCCACCTCCTTCAACTAAACCCGCTTCCCCTTTTCTACATGAATACGCCAAAGCCTGAGATTCCCCAAATAAATCTTCCAACAATCCGCTTCCACTCCGTGATCTTTCCACCTCGAAATCCTCGCCGCCGCCGCCGTCGCTCGAGACCACGAAATCGCTCGAAGAAGTCGCCGGAGTCACGGCCAGAGGCGGCGGCGGCGATTGGATTGAAGGCAGCCCCAGAGCCCCCATCCCCGCGTGGATGCCGCCATAGTTGACGACTGGATTGAAAGAACTGTTGTAGTGCATAAGCGAATTAATCGGCAGCTGATTCACTGCGCCAGGGCTGAAGAAAGTCGACGACGAGTAGATCGAGTTCGAGGCGTCCAACGACAGCGTGAGGCCGCCATTGTTGTCCTGGTAGAGCTTCAGCTGGTTGTGTGTGTATAAGGAATTGGTGCGGTTGTCGGAATTAGGGTTAATTATTGATGGAGCAAAGGCCAATGGATTTGGGTTGTGGTGGTGGGATGTGGCGAGGAGAGATGAGAGAGAAGGTTGGGGTGATGAATTCCGGCGTTCTTTCTCGGCTATTTCGTGAGGGTAAATCGGTAATCCTGCACGCTGCCGCCGCTTCAACCTCGTGTTCCAGTAGTTCTTGATCTCGTTGTCTGTTCTTCCCGGCAGCTTTTCATATATAAAAAATAAAAAAAATCAACAAACAAAAAAAATCATTACCCAAAAAAAAAAACCCTTCTCCCTGCAGAGAGAGAGAGGAGAGAGAGAAGTTGACGGATCAAGAAAAAGAATTGATCTTTAACCAAAACACACACACCATACACACACACACATGAGAGAGAAAGAGAGAGAGAGACCTGGGCAGCCATGCGAGCCCATTTGTTGCCGAGCTTAGCGTGAAGCTCGACGATGAGGCGTTCTTCCTCGGGAGAGAAAGCGCCTTTCTTGAGGTGAGGCCTTAAATGGTTAGCCCATCTAAGCCTGCAGCTCTTTCCACATCTCATCAGCCCAGAATTCCTCTGAACTGCATTCCAGTTTCCTTCTCCATTTTTCTTCACGTATTCAAGCAGAAGCAAGTCCTCCGACGTCGTCCATGGCCCTTTCTTCAACGCTTGATGTCTACTCGAATTCCTTAAACCTTCACGCACATCAGGCGCCATTACTTAATTTTTTTTCTCCTTCCTTCAATTTGATGAAGGTGCAAAGATTGCAGAGAGAGAGAGGGAGGGAGAAAGAGAAGAGAGAGAGAGAGAGAAAGGAAATGTTGTGGGACCAAACTTTGAGTAGGGAAAAAAAAATGGGGGCTGTGTGAGAGTGTGAGGGGTGAGGATTTATAGGTGAAACCTTATAATTCGGCCCCTGCTTGAATGCTCCTCCATTTACAATTTTTTTTTATTATATTGGAATTACAAAAGCAACCCTAATGAATTCCAAATATTAAAAAACTTAAAATTATTAAAAGTTTTGATTCATACTTATACTCCTTTTACCCCTGTTTGTAAAGGGATAAGTTTCATTTTAGTCTGTTCTATTCATAATGATAGTATTTTCTAAAATAATTGTTTTATACAAATTAAAAAATAAAATAGCAAAAAAATCATATCAGAAATAAATTAATAAATTTTAATCATAGGTCATGAAATAATGATATTCGATTTTTTTGGTCCTAAAAAATACAACTAAATTTTAATTATAAAACATTAAATAGTGTGTATATTATTCTATATAACTCGCTATTAATCACTTCCGTTTTAATTCTCGCGTTACAAAAAAATATCCCTTTATAAGCGGGACGAAATCTATATTAATATACTAAAGTAGGATAGTCTATATAAGTTTTCCCTCTAAAAATCTTAATATGTGAGCCTCATTAAATCTTTTTCATTTAATATAAATTAATTAGATATTTTATCATTTTTCAATGTATCACTTTGAAATAAACTAGTACTGTGCCCGAGCGATGCATCGGGATCATTTTATATTATATATATATTTTTTTATAATAAATTAGTATTAATTTCATTTTTATACTAAAAAAACTAAATGCAAAATAAAAATCAATGAGCTTGGAAATTAATAAATTAAAAATTGTTCTTTCCTTATACAATTTATATGTACATGTAAAATATTTTAATCTAAATTTTAGTAGTATTACGATTCATTTTATAATTTCTTCAATTAAACCTTAAATTTTGACCCAATAGAAAGTTAAGTTTTTGCATAAACATTTATATTGATGAAAATTCTAAAATAATTCAATTTTGTAAATGTACCATAATTATTAAATTTATAAACGTTAACTATAAAATATGAATGATATACGGAGTAGTAAATATTATATGTCTACAAAATATACGGTATAATGCTATAACTTAAATTTAAAAAAAAAAAAAAAGTTTAGGATGAATATTTATTTCAAAGTGTCATAATAAAATATTGCATGCATTGGAAGTAAATGAGTTTAATTTGATACAATTCATATGGCCTTGAAAAATGATAAATATTTAATTAATTTACATTAAATGAAAAAAAAATAATGTGGCTCATACATTAAGGTTTTTGGAGGGAAAACTTACATAAACTATTCTACTTTAGTATATTAATATAGATATTCATCTTAAACTTTTCTTTTTGAAAATTATAATATTAGATTGTATGTTAAATAGACACAATTTTTTTTAAATAAATTATGAAAATGAATTGTAAACCTACTAAATTTAGATCGAAATGTTTTACATGTACATACAAGCATACAAGGAAGATCCAATTTTCAATTCATTAATTTTCAAGGTTATTGATTTTTCTTTGAAATTTATAAACTAAGTTAATAGTCATTTATTATAATATATATATATATATATATATGTATATATATATATGTGTGTGTGTGTACTATAAAGTGCTCCAGATGCATCGCTCGGTACAAGACTAGTGGGTATATATTTTATGAAGTGACATATCATTGATTCATTGTGTTTGCATGTTTTTCATGAACAAGGTTTTTCTCCTTGAATTGCGACGATTCTTCGTCACTCTATTCAATGTATTTTTAGTATGAGATTTTATTAATCCATAATATATCACATGTATTGGCACTTGATTTTTAGTCACTTACCTTATTTTCTAAATTTTCAAGATTCGATTAAAAGTTCAATGCCATTGTTTCTCAATTTGTAATTGAGTACCTGTCATCGGGTAAATTTCGATTCGTCGTGTATGTGCTTAAATTGAATGGTCAAATTTTCTCTTTACTCAATTTAATAAATATCAATATGTGTTAAAATAATTATATCTAAAATATAAGATTATATTCGATAGGGATTCGGTTGGGAATCGGGATGGTATCCTCTATCCCCAAATTGGTGTCCCATAATTCAATTTATACTAATTTTATATATTATATTTTATAAAATAAAAAATATTATAATATAGTAAATCATAATAGACATTTATAAGAAAAAAAAATTGAATTTTTTTGAAATTATTTACTTTAGTTTTGAATTTTTCAACTCTAATATACTAATAAAAGTGAAATAAAATGCTAAACAAATAATTATAAACCCTAATGGGGATTGAACCCTTGAAAATAATCATTAAATTAAACTAAATCATTATAAAAAAAAAATTGCATAAAAATAATATAAAATAAATTTTGGGACACCATTAAGACACAAATTTGGGGATAGAGGATCCCAAGCCCGAGAATCTAGCGGATTTTTGTAATAAATATATTCACTTATTTATGATAGATTGAAATGAAACTTAACTAGATATACTAAACAGTATTTTAATTTCTCTGAATTTCTTCCAATTAAAGTTAAAAATAGAAATTGCTATATAAATGTGCATGGAAATACGAATGCCATAACTTGGCCACGTTATAGTAAGATAACGAGTGACCGAAAAGCAAATTTTTTAACTAATGTGATTTACTTTTCAAGGAAATTATGATTATTAACTGGTATTATTGGAATTTGTTTACATAATCAAGCTAACATGTATGTATTACAAACAAAACCGTATTACACTAATCATAACCTAAGAACAAAGCTGAGAACTGTGAGCAATTAAGTATAGACATTATATACATCGCCATTCGCCAGATTGCATTATGACGTTATGGTAATTCTTTTACGATTTAATATAATCTTATACTTAAATATGTTGTTTATTTATATACTCCCTCCGTTAACGAAATACGTGGATGGTGGAATCTTTCGACATAATATTTTATATTTGTAATAATTGGATAATAAAGTGAGCTTATTTATATACTCCCCCCGTCCACGTGGACGGAGTCTTCCAGCACAATATTTAATATTTGTAATGATTGAATAATAAGGTGATTTTTAAATGTCACATAAATAGAGAATAATAAAATATAATGTTATATTGAATTTTGTTGATTTTTGAATGTGAAAAAGATTTACGGATATGATATCCATAGCTAAAATAAAAATGGTCACGTCTTTTTGTAGACGGTTGAAAATGACAAAATGTCCACGTTTTTTCATAGATGGAGGAGTGAGTGTATAAACTTCTCAATTTTATATACAGTGGAAAATGCGAGATACTGATTTGTTGGAGTTCTGTGTTGATTTGTTGGGCCCATTTTCGGAATATGTATGCCTACCGAACAGTGGGGATTTTTCGGATTACAAAAGTTAAAGGGGTAATTCTATCCACAACCCCTCCATTTACTCCTCAATACCCATTCTATTAAAAATAAATAGAAAAAAAATATGTGTTTTACCAATTTGCCCCTTAGCCCCAAACTCGGTAAAACCCCCAACACACTTTGATAACAATAGAATTGAAAGTTAATTAATAACTACAAATTTAATACAACCCCTAAAATTCAACAACCTCCAATAACATCAAAAAAGAAAAAGAAAAAAAAAAAGAAAAGAAAAAGAAAGGAACGATGATTTCTTCTTCGACTCCTTTGAGATTTAAAATCCTAACCCACACTCGTTCTTCAGCCCTCCCTTCACCACCATCGCACCCTCTCATACCCCAAATTCAACCACCATTTACAAAAGCTTCAAGCCTCCGATTCTACCTCCTTAATCTCCATCGGCAACCACTCTCTACCAGTGGCGGATCTACCCATAAGCCACAAGGGGCTTAAGCCCCTACCCAAAAAAAAGTTCTTCTATTTTAACCTAAAAACTTACAAAAATATTGATAGTTTTATTGATTTTTTATACTAAAGCCCCTACCAACGAGTTGAATTTTAGGAGTGTTGTGTCGGCGTTGAAAATTTAAAAATCTCAGCCCCTATTGAGCAATTTTTCTGGATCCGCCCCTGCTCTCTACCATCTCTACAACTAGGTCGACGATCTGCTGCTCCTGCACCACGCACCAAGTTTTCGCTCGAGAGTCCGACGAAAAATGGGTGGAGCAAGTTCTCGACGGATACATCGGACTCGTCGACGCTTGTGCCACAGCTAAAGATCTCCTCTCCCACTCCAAGGAATACTCACTCCATCTACTCTCTCTCCTCCGCCGGAGGCGAGACTCCGACGACCTCTCCGGCTTGCTCACTTCAAGAAAAATCATACACAAGTCATTGAGAAATATCAGCAACTTGAAGAACAAACCCTCAGTTCTAGCACTGGATAAGGATGAAGAAACCATTGCCGGCCCGTCATGCTGAAGGAGGCCGAGTCAGCCACTTTATAACTCATCAAGTTGTTGCTCAGCGTTTGTTAGGGGTTTTAGTGTTTTGTGTATTCAAGTTTGGGCTAAGGGTAAATTAGTAAACCTTATATTTTTTTCTATTTATTTTTATTAGAGGGGCTGTGTGAGGAGTAAATAGGGGGTTGTGGATAGAATTACCCAAGTTAAAGCCTGATCGGGCCAGTCAAAGCCCATTTATATGATATTGACCCAATCTGACCAATAAGTTCAATATAATTCTATTCGCTTTACTTACTGAAACTTCAGAGGGGATCTAACCATAAAGTATAAATATATATTACATAAAATTAAAAACATACTCCATTCGTTCTTCATTTACTGACCATGTTGATTTTTTAAATAATTTTGAAACTTTGTGATGATGGATTTAAAATTGAATTTTGGAGTTTAGTTTTTTTTACAAGGTACTACGAGTGTTATAGTATCGTGTAAAAAAATTAATCTCCAAAAATTTAATTTAAAATCCATAATCACGAAGCTCTAAAATTATCTAAAAACAGGATCAGTAAATGAAAGACAGAGGGAATATTTATTTTCAAATAAATACAAGATACAAAGTGTCCAACTACTCACATATACATATTCAATCTTTGCACAGGAAACCAAAAGCACTTCTACACAAAACTATACTAAAATGCAACGTCCAAACCACCCCTTGAATTGCAAACTATATAAAGAAAGCCCAGCCCCTGCACAACATGAAACAACCATCAAAAAAAAAGAAAAAGAACACACACAAACACATGCAAAGTGAAAGAAGCTAGGAGGAACAGATAGTTACCTCTAGTACTAGGTTCCTGAATGTCTGAATTTGGCTATGAATAAACTTGTGTTCACATACAACCCCCTTTCAACCCTATCCCAGAAACTGAAATATGCCCTTCTCCATGACTTCTTCACCACCAAACAACCAACAAATCCCCAAAACCCAACAATGAAACCGAACCCCATTGATATGAAAATCTCTTGCACGAACGATAGTCCAATGGAGTGATCATGACTGCCGACTGATGGGGTGGAACCTTTCGGACACGACATGAGAGGAGGCCCGCAAAGCCCTGCATTCCCTCCATATAAAGATGCATCGATGCTCTGCAACTGAGTACTCGTTGGAATTTTTCCAGACAAATTGTTGTTCGACAAATCAAGAACAGCAAGAAAATTTAACCGTGCCAAGCTAGTAGGTATATGACCAGACAACAGGTTTCTTGAAAGATCAAGACATTCCAACATCACCATTTGGCCAATATCTGGAATTATATCTCCTCCGAAACTATTTCTTGACAAGTTTAAGGAGATTATTCCCTTCAAGCTAGACAACGATCTGGGGATCTTTCCAGCTAGTCTATTACTTGATAGATCAATCAGCTTAAGATATCCCAACGTTCTTCTGTACTCCAACTCATGACCTTTCAATTGAACAAATGCATTTTCAATGTCATATTTTGGGAAATAGCCATTTGAAATAGGCAAATTGTAAGTAACATAGTTGAAGTCCCCCACAAAGGGATGAACTGTGTTATTCTCACCCAGTGAAGTGAAATTGTAGAAGCAATCAGGAACTTCCCCAGACAAATTGTTCCTAGAAGGTCCAAGACTCGAATACGGCTAAGATGACATATCTCCGGAGGAATGCTACCATGAAATCTATTCCCACGAAGTATCAAATAGTTCACTTTTGTAAAATTTGCACCAATCCAAGATATACTTCCCTTGAACTCGTTTCCCCCAATATCGATCAGCTCCAAAAACCGACAATTCTGTGAAGTCAGAGGAACTCTCCAGAAAGATTATTATCACGCAGGTGCAATGTCTCTAGACTTTGTAAAAATTTTCCAGAAAAAGAATTGTTACCAAATCAAGATACATCAAGTTGGCCATTTTTCCCAGCAGTTGGGAATTTCTCCAGTTAACTGGTTACTAGAAATATCAAGATAGCCAAGATTTACAAAGTAAACTGTGCACATAGAAGAAATTGATCCTGAAAACATATTCTGAGAAAAATGGATAGTTGAAATATTGGGAGGAAACAATGGTAATGGGCCTGACAAGTTATTGTAACCAATAAAAATGTTGGATAAGGAAGTATTTGAGAGATCTGGGATCATGCCACTGATTTGATTAGATGTGAGATTTAGCAAAGATAGATTAGGAGAGAAACTCCATAACCATTGTGGAATTTCATCAGATATACCAGAGGAAGATAGATCAAGAACCCTCAAATTGCTCAGACTTTGAATCCATTTCGGAAAATGACTC
>CM038119.1:3186058-3541263 GCA_001642375.2 Mentha longifolia
AAAATGAACATGAAATTTAATGTATTTTGATTATATGTTAATAAATTAAAATGTTAAAAGTGAAATACTTGTGGGCCCATCTAATATTTTTAAGTGTCTTAAAGTATTAAGTTTTAAAGTGTATATTGTTAGTGTTAAAGTGTATTGTGAGACCTACTACCTAAAAAAAAATTGTCTATAAATGTTGGACGTCTCAATACTATTATAAGGTTTATAGATCATAGATAGTTTTGAAAGTATTTTTCGACTTAGATCCTCCGTCTCAATTCTAGTTGTCTCAATCATGTCCCAAAATTCAATTTTTACTAGTTTTATACATTTTTTTCAATAAATTTATTTTATTAATGACTTAGTTAAATTTATGATTATTTTCAAGGTTCACTCATCCCTATTTAGGGTTATAATTATTTTTTAGCATTTAATTTGACTTTTATTAGTATATTAAAGTTGATAAATTCAAAACCAAAGTATATAATGTCAAAAATTCAATTTTTTTCTTATAAATGTCTATTAGGATTTTACTATATATAGTATTTTTATTTTTATAAAAAAACAATAAAAAAGATACTCCTTCTGTTTTTTTTAAATGGTTCAATTATTTTTTGCACACATATTAAGAACGACGAATTAGAGGTTACAGGGTACCCACAATAGAATCATTAGTGTAGATTAATCATTTAATTAAGGTAAATGAGATTAGTTGGGACACTTGTGAGTTTGTTGGCCCGAAAAAAGAAAATCGGTCCTCTTGGAAAAAGACACTCAAAATGACAAGTGACGTCACATGTAAAAAAAAAAAACAAAGGGACTAGTACAAATGAATTTTGGAACACAATTGGAACACTATTTTGGGATTGAGGATACCATCCTGTATTTTTTGAAGTTGTGGATTTGTCAAGCAGTCGGTTGTAAACTTTCAATATTAACCTCTGTTAAAAAAAAAAACACTTCCATACCCCTTAATAAAATATTAAAAAAAATAGAATGTTTGGATAAATATTCTTTTAAAGGGGCCAAATCGTTAGTTCCGAAAGCCTCAACCTCGCTTATTACTCCTCAATCCTCATCAGTCCTCAAAAGTTCATACTCCTAATATGCAAGTATAAAGTTAGCCTTTCCCGCCGCGAAATTTCTGTGCACCCCCAAACCCCACCCCCATACCCCACCCCCGGGGTAAACCCCCCCACCACCCACCTCGCGCGCTTTCTAACTTCTGCTTTTTTCTGCACTAATTTCACCGACCATTGCTTTAACCCAAACAAGCCGCTAAATTCTTTAAGCCCTAATTTTTGCGATTCATTTCTTTACTTTGCTTTCCACATTCGATGAAGCTCCGTTCTCATGGCGATGGCGCTTCTTCTTCTAAAGGTGCTTTTGATTAATTTATGATTCCTTTTTTGGGTCATGTATGCGTGTGTTGAATTATGATTCTTGTAACTGTTTATGGACTTGGAGAAGTGAAATTCTGCAGGGAAAGCGAAACTCACGCACATAGATGGTTCTGATGGGGATGACTGTGGTGTGGCGCCGTTCATCGATTCTGATTATAATGTATCCAGTGATGAAGGTATGTAAATGACCGCGTGTGACTTGGCTATTGAAATCTTGTGTTGATTTGGTTAATTGATTATGAATGTATACCATCTAATTGCTAATTGTGGTGTATGGATTGGTAATTCTTTATTTTCAGTCGTGAATGGTCAACCTGTGTGTTTTGTTAATCGTGTAGATGAAATTTTATTGCCTTATGATCTCCCTTTTCCCCCCCTTAACCCTGCCACACATATGGAGGTGTCACTAACTTTGCATCTTGAGTTTAGGTGAAGATCTGCTCGATGCACTTGAAAACAGTAGAGGGAGAGAGGCTTCTGAATTTAATATTGATTGGGAAGCTGTACTTGGTATTAGTGATGATGATGGTGTCCGGAAGAGGAGGAAAAAGAATTCCAGTGGAAAAAGGGGAAGTCAAAGTAGTAGAAAAGCTCCGGAAGAAGAGATTGAGGATATTCAGAATGTTTTTGGCATTGATCCTGGGAATATCGGATTTTCTGGTGGCATAGCTGAGAAATATCAGAGGAAAAAGAAGGATAAGAAGAAAAAAGATAGGCCCACATTAATGTGGGAAGTATTAGAACAAGAAAATGAGAGATGGATTGAAGAGAATTTGCAAATAGACATGGATTTGATAAATCAGAATGAGATAGGGATGGAAACTATGGAGCCCTCGGAGGACTTGATAATACCACTACTAAGATACCAGAAGGAGTGGTTAGCTTGGGCTTTGAAGCAAGAGGAATCTACTGCCAGAGGAGGAATCCTTGCAGATGAGATGGGAATGGGCAAGACTCTCCAGGCAATAGCACTCGTTCTTTTCAAAAGAAGTATCTCATTGGGAGTTCCTGAAACTCACTTACCCTCATCTTCATCCAGTTCCTCTAAGGATTTGCCACCTATAAAAGGTACACTTGTTATTTGCCCCTTGGTAGCGGTGATGCAGTGGGTTAGAGAGATTGATCGGTTCACTTCAAAAGGAAGCACCAAGGTTCTAGTCTATCATGGTGCCAACCGAGCAAAAAACCATTATCAGTTTTCTCAATATGATTTTGTTATAACAACCTATGCAACTATTGAGGCAGAATTCAGAAAATATGTGATGCCTCCTAAAGACAAATGCCAGTATTGTGGAAAACTGTTTTATGGTAATAAGCTGAAAATTCACTTGAAATACATGTGCGGACCTGGTGCTGTTCGGACCACTAAGCAGGCAAAGCAGCAAAGGAAGGATCCAAAGACCAAGGAACTGCCGGATCTTGAGGTTCAGACAAGGAAGATAAATGGTGATGAAGTAAAAAGCAATGGCAGTGGTCGAAAGGAAATGGAAAATGATTGTTCAATTGATGGCTCAGCTGTGACTGGATTAAATTCATCCAAAGGAAAGTCTGTTTTGCACTGTGTTGCTTGGGAGCGGATTGTATTGGATGAGGTAAGTTTGACATGTTTTCACTTTCATATGAATCTATGTATTTTATCTTTTATGGGAATTAGCTCATATGCCGTTTGAAACACAGATGATTATGCTATTGAAAATCAAGGTTTGGATTGATGCTTGTTTGCTGGTTGTGGATATATCTGCCATTGATTTTGATTTTCTTACATTATTTATCCAGTTTGTTGAAGAGGCTGTTAATTTGTACGTTTAATTCTGTGAAGGGGCAATATTTACTAGGTTATAACTTGCATGTGTGAGAAATATACAGCATATTTTCCTGCATAATTTTGCTAGCACCAGGCTGAAGACTTTTCAAATTTATTACAACAATGAAATGGTGATTGGTGAACTAGGGAACTTCATCTGTTTAATTATTCTTACTTTAATTCAAAATTATTTTCTATAGCAACTATGACCCTCCAAAGTCTTTCATTGTGCTTTGTTAAGAAAATGACGTCCTTGTGAACTTACTATTATTCCTGCACAGGCTCATTGTATAAAAGAAAGACGTAGCAATACAACTAGAGCTGTTCTTGCTCTACAATCTAGATATAAATGGGCTTTAAGTGGCACTCCCCTTCAGAATCGTGTGGGCGAGCTCTATTCTCTTGTAAGTTACTATTGAAGAGGATCACCCTCTAATATTTTGTACAAAGTCAATACTTACTAACAGATTTGAAATTCCTTCCAGATTCGCTTTCTCCAGATAGTACCTTACTCCTATTATTTCTGCAAGGATTGTGACTGCCGTACGCTTGATTACAGGTATAGCTTGAGGGTTTTTGTAATGCTTTTAGAATTCAAGGAATATTCTTGTTTTCCACTCCTTTCCGTTTATTCTCTCCCTCCGTCGTCTAGGCTTGTAGGTGAGGGAGAAAAGACCTGAAACCCTGACAAACAAGACAGGACATAGGTATATTTGTAAAATCTTATTCACTTAGAATCGGTAAAATGAGATGATTATTAGGTCAGAGTTGTAATGGTTGATCCTAATATAGCCATACTAGGTGAGGTTAGATACAAGGTTATTTGTTTCTGCTACACTAGGTGAGCTTTTTGAACATTTACATTCACTGCCTCTCTTTCTGTGTCTGGTACTGTACCTTAGAGTTTCTTTGTTATGATATTAGTGCAGTCCATTCTTGTATTTTCTTGTAGTGTTCTGGTATTATAATAACTACAGTATATCCTTTTGGTCTTTATTTCTGTTTACATATGTCAGTTTTAATACAAGTATGGAAGAGATATTACTCCAGTGATCTGTTCTTGTTTCCTTTTATTTTCGTTCTGGGTATTGTAATTCCAATTGTGCCTGGCATTTAAAATATTTTAACCTTTCATGTGTTACAGTACAGCTGAGTGCCCAGGATGTAATCATAAAAATGTTCGGCACTTTTGCTGGTGGAATAGAGTGAGTACAGCTAAACCAATACTATCAGCACTTTTCGTTTTCGAGCGATATTATGCAGGCACAATGTGATGTTGACCCCGCAGCATATTCATTATTTCAGTATATTTCAACACCAATCCAAGATAATGCCAGGAAAGGGGGCGGTAGAGGTGCTATGATTTTGTTAAAGCACAAAGTCTTGAAAAGCTTAGTGTTAAGGCGTACGAAGAAAGGCAGAGCAGCTGATCTTGCGCTTCCACCTAGAATTGTATGCTTTACATATTGATCAATATGAAGTTCATGACTGAATTTGCATCTGTATTTTCATATATTGTACATCTTCTCTGGTTCAGGTTACACTGAGACGGGATTCTCTGGATGTGGTTGAAGAAGACTATTATACAGCATTGTACAACGAGAGTACAGCACAGTTTAATACGTGCGCCATCTATTTCACCCTCTATCATTTTATGTTCTTGATTTTGAACTAGGAGCTGATACCTTTCGTGATATATACCTATATACTATGTATTACTGGTAATGACTTTCATTTGCTTGCAAGTAAGTACTCGAGAGGTCTGTCATCTGCTAGTTTAATTGTAGTTATCTCATCAAAGTTTTTTGCTGGCGTAGCTGGATTTTGATTGCATTGCCTTTTGTTCATTAGGAAAATCAAGTCACATGCTTTTCCTGATTGTTGGTGTCATCAATTCTAGAGTCTTGTTTCTGGGACTTGAGTATTTAACTAATATTGTATTGTTCATTACAAAAAATAGAAAACATCTTTCGAAGAAGGTTCTTATGTAATGTTATTCCCATGTTAATAAGGGTTTCACTTCTGTTGCTAACTTGCTATACCATACTCTTGTCTTATTTGCAGATATGTTGAGGCAGGAACGTTGATGAATAACTATGCCCACATATTTGATCTACTGACACGCCTTCGTCAGGTTATAATGTGATCTGCCTTATACTAAGATCTTAGATCATTTTACATTCAACATGTTAATAAAATGTGTATGTGTAGTTTGACACTTCAAAAACAGTTTAAAAGAATTTGTCATCTAATCTTATCATGCCATGAATTTTTATGATCATAATCTCTGTATTCAGGTTTAGTTTCTTTAAGTATTTTTGTCTTTCAAGATAAGCTCTGAGGTAAGAAATTATGATTTTATATATGAGTTAAAAGCTAAATTCAGATAAGACATGTGGCAGACAACTAATAAAGGAAATGAATTAATGGGAGTTTGCAACATTTTGTGATGATTAGATATGATCAGATGCATCTGCAGCATGGATCTTTTATGGCTCCTCATTCTGCTGATCTTTAACTATCAAACAAAAATGCAGGCTGTGGATCATCCCTACCTCGTGGAATATTCTCTTACCTCAATGGAAAGAAAGGGCAAAGCAGTTGATACTAGAAATGATGTCAAATGTGGTTTATGTAATGACCCTGACGAAGACACTGTGGTATGTTTGATATAATGTTATGTAATTGTTGGTATCCCTTAGCGATGTCATTTGTTGTTTTTCTTCCCCTAATATCTCTTTACAATATTTGTTCTGAAATTCCACTGATTACTCATTTGGCTCAACAGGTTACATCATGCGGGCATACCTTCTGCAAACCCTGTTTGATTGATTTTAGTGCTAGCATGGGACAAAACTCCTGCCCTTCTTGTTCAAAGCCACTTACTGTTGATTTTACCACCAACAAAGATGGGAAGGAACTAACTACAAAAACAACCATGAAAGGATTCAGATCGTCAAGTATTTTGAATAGAATTCAGCTTGCTGAATTTCAGACTAGTACAAAGATTGATGCTTTGGTATGTGTACTTCAAAATATTTTGACCCCTGTCTAGTTGACTTATAAATGATTTTTAGATGAATCTGTTGCATGTGCTCAAATGTGAGTATATTTTACTGCAGAGGGAAGAAATTAGATTTATGGTCGAGAGGGATGGTTCTGCCAAGGCAATTGTCTTCAGCCAGTTCTCGTCTTTCCTGGATCTCATACATTATTCCCTTCAGAAGGTAGATTGGTTTATATAGAGAAAAGTAATTGGGTTTCTCTGTTTATTATTATAAAAAATAACTGTGATGTGTTTCTTTTTTCTATTTCGGTAGTCTGGAGTGCAGTGTGTCCAGTTAGATGGGTCCATGTCCATGGGAGCTAGAGATGCTGCTATCAAAAAATTTACCGATGACCCTAGTTGCAGAATCTTTTTAATGAGCTTAAAGGCAGGAGGTGTTGCCCTCAATCTCACAGTAGCATCACATGTAAGAATCTTGTTTTCTGTGGTCCTATTGCAATACAATTTTTTTTAGTGGTTATGCATTGTTAAGTCTTATTTTGGTGAAATGTGATTATGTCAGCCGTGCTGTGTGTTCCTAATATCTCAAACTCGCTGCAAACAGGCAGCTTCCTCATTTGCCTTTTAAGAGAAGAGAGGGATGTGTTAACTTCCACTATCACTTAAAACATGCCTTATTTAAGTTCGCATAATTTGATGTACACTAAATGTATATGCTACTGATGTATTAGGTGTTAAGTTAATTAATGATCTGTCTCTTTGATTTTGCTAGGTCTTTCTAATGGATCCGTGGTGGAATCCTGCTGTGGAGCGTCAGGCGCAAGATAGAATACATCGAATAGGCCAATTCAAACCTATTCGGTGAGTTAGATGAGTTAGAAATTCCCGAGAATTTCATATCCTTTAATAAGCGATCTACATGTGTTTGCTAATTGATGTCCGTTGGTTCTAATCTTTTATCTCCATTTCTTTTTTGAAGGATTGTGAGGTTTATTATTGAAAACACCGTTGAGGAGCGGATTTTAAAGCTGCAGGAGAAGAAGGAACTTGTTTTTGAGGGGTAAGATGATATATTCTTCCAAGTTTCCTTAATGGTACTTCTGAAATTTTAATATAGATTACGTATGTGAATTTAATTATGAGGAGCTCAAAATACTCTAATCATATAAGGGAATGTTTTGATTTGTTCCTATTTACTTCTTCGTTTGATGAGTCGTCGTTGAAGCTTCTTTTCCGACTCAACTTCCTTTATTCTGAACCGAGTTATTCTTATGCAGCACCGTGGGTGGATGTTCGGAAGCTCTGGCAAAATTAACAGAAGCTGATCTCAGGTTCCTGTTCGTGACCTAAGTCTGCTGGAGAAATTCAAGGATTTTGTCGGTTAGTTTCCTTTTGATGAACAGATTGCTAAAATTAGTCTGGTATTTTTGGCTCCTTTTGGAAAGAAAGCTCACTGCCTGTTGTATAAAGCTTAGATCTGATTTGCTAAAACCAAACTGAAAAAAATATGATCAAATTTTTCTAACTGAATTGAGTCCAACTAAAAAGATGTGTCCAATAAGATTACCCTTAACAACTGCAGACCAGAGTAAATGAACCTCTTTCGGTTCTGGT
Organism: Mentha longifolia; assembly: GCA_001642375.2. Classification (NCBI taxonomy): domain Eukaryota; kingdom Viridiplantae; phylum Streptophyta; class Magnoliopsida; order Lamiales; family Lamiaceae; genus Mentha; species Mentha longifolia. The sequence goes on from CM038119.1 coordinate 3,193,875, forward strand.
TTTGGTTAATTCAATTAAACTGAACTAAATTTTTTGTAAGGATAAAAAATTGCGTCAAAAAATAAGGAAACAAAAAAATAACGCTATTCAAGTCTTGTAATGGTAGTTTATTTATCTATGATGAAAATTGGGTTGAAAATTGAAATTTGTCAAATTCATCACGAAATACTCCCTCTCTCCACATTAGTCTATTATAATAATGAAATAGCCCATTATAAAATGGACGGAGGGAGTATGGTTTTGGGGTTTTAATTTTTTCGACTTTGTAGGTATAATACTATTTGCTGAGGCAACGATTTGACTGATGAAGTTAAGAATGTGACGCAATTTGGGAAAAAAATTAAGGGAATTGACGATGATGAAGATTGCGTTTATGCAGAGAAGAGGTGAGGGGACAAGGGGTCCTCAATTAAGTGACGATGCTAATCGTGTGAGTAGTGTACAATGTGTTGCATCTAAAATTCAAAATTATTGAAATTATAAATTAAATGATTTAGTGATGAAATACAATTTTTTGTGATTCATGCAAATTTGGTGTGGGCATGATCTTAGGCTTAAATTGTGGTGATTGGGAGTATAGATTGTATTGGGCAACATGAATTGTCACGACAAAAAAAAAAAGAAAAAAAAAAAGCAGTAAACATACTATATGTATTATTTAAATCGTGGAAGAAGCAAATTTAGAAGTTGAGAAATGAATACTCATGTAGAAAAATAGTTTATTAATAAATAAAATAAATGTATCGATACTATTCATTTCAAGGCTTCAAGATGAGACTTCTGACTTTAAATTATTCACTCAAAAATACATTAATAATATAATTTCGTAATGGAGAATTTGGACTGCCAAAACATACCCAATTTCAAGTAGTTGGCTAAGGCTTTAGGTATCGAACAAAATTCTTTGAGATAGATTTTTGCATAAAGTTAAAGCTAAATGCCAAAAAAAAAACAGAATTGTAGAATTATATTTAAGATGTAATTCTATTTTAGTATCAGCAACGTCGAAATCTAATTAATTTCTAATTTGATATGGAAAAATGAAAATAGTTTCTCATGGTTTTGGCGTGATATATAATCCGTAATCTTTTGCATATGAAAGAAATGTGAAGAAGCCCGGATTTAGAAATAACTCCTTTTTCTTTTTTCTTTCTTTTTTTCTCCTAAAAAAAAAAAAGGAAAGAAAGAAAAGAAATCACTCTTTTTCTCCCCCTTTTGCTTCTCGTCTATCCCTTTTTTTTCTTTCAAGTTATTCATTGTTATTTTCTTATTTGTTTTGTTTTTGGAACCGAAGTTGTGAAAAATCTTCAATAATTTACTTAAATGTATATGATTATAAAGAAATTTAATAAACTATCCAAAATTACGTACTCTTTCTGTCTCGTTAGTATAGAAACATTTTTATTCAAACTGAATTTATTAAAATAATAAATTACTCTAAGTTAATGAGATAGACGGAGAGATTTATTAATTATGATATGCATAGACAACATAAATACTAGCACTTCGAGCATTTAATACACAATTTAATTTCGTCATTTTAGAATAGAGCACCTCAATTTCGTAATTGGATAGACCCTCAATTTTCTTTCGCCCACTATTTTTTTGGTGTAAATATGGACATGACGTATCAAGTCTTTTTTTGAAACTTCCCAAATTAAAGTACTAAAATACAATGTATAGAACGTGAAAGTTGCTTGAGTCACCCATTGCATAAGCCATCTCTTTTCTTTAATTCTTATTTTATATATTCCTCATAATAATTGAGAATGAGGAGAGAGAAGTTGGCGATGGTATGGCCTGCGTGAACCCTTCTTCAACCTTATAATTTGGAAAGACTATTGAACGTTTCAAATTCCTAATTTGCTTTAGCTACTCGTAAAACATTATTCATGAGGCCTAATGATATGCCGCTCACTTTGTATGTACACGAAAATCTCGATCCTTTTTTTGGTCTGGATTCGCGTTAAAAAGTCGGGTTTTATATTCAATGTATTTCACGTGCTCACGTGTTCGTCATTATATTTTACAGTCAATCATAATTTTTCAAGAAATAACTTTTTTATCGAAAAAAAGAATTTTATTAAAAGGAAATCAAGTACGCGAAGTATAAGAAATGACTTATCACGTAAAACATTATTCATGAGGCCTAATTATATGCCGCTCACCTAATATGTACACGAAAATCTCCTCTATTCCGTCTTGATTCGCGTTAAAAAGTCGGGTTTCATATTCAATGTATTTCACGTGCTCGCGTGTTCATCAAAATATTTTACATTTGGTCGTAATTTTTGAAGAAATAATTTTTTTCTATCGAAAAAGAGAATTTTACTAAACGGAAATCAATTAAGTACGAGAAGTATAAGAAATGACTTATCAACAACCCTAATTGAAATTTTATTGCATGACATTTTTTGCAGGACTAACTAAAAGAGTATTTATTAATTTTGGGAAATACCATTTTTTAATACGTGTAATGATTAATCATGCAATAACGGCTTTGAGATAAACGAACATATTATATATGGATGAAAAAGTCCACCGATATATAATGAAAATAATTTGGACAAGACTTACTAAATATAGGTAAATTAAAGCAAGGTGCTGTGGTTCTGCGAGATTGCGCATAAAAGTAGACTATTCATATTAATTTGGTGTATATATTAATAAATATTAATTTGGTGTATGATAGTAATTGAGATATTTTTCTCATTTTCCAGTAGTTGGTGTCTTTCGTTCAACGCAAGAACTCTTATGTATTAAGTTTGAGTTTTGATTAATATATCATATGAAAGTTTCCCCATTCGATATATACATGTGATGTAATAATAATTTATCGTGTTCTTTTTTATTGTAATAGGAGTATGTATGTAGTATGAGGCCATCAAATATATATTTTAAGAAAATACGTATATATTTTTTTTATACAAGTTAAAAATATAAATAACGTTATTTGTTTTTAGTTCTTACGATCATCAGCATCTGTCACACCATTGTTACAAGTTTCTATTTCTGTATCTTCATATAAATAAATTTAATTCTCAATACGTTTATATAATTTTGCTTGAGATTAATATATAGTTTAATTACACTTTTTGGGGATAGTTGTTTTTTTTTTTTTTTTTTTTTGTTTTGGTTACATATTGCAAGGCCATTTTATTCATTTTCTCTCTCAAAACACAATTTGAGGGAATAGATGTACTATAACTTATATTAGCAGTTTGGTAGTTATTTCATATATTATATTTAACCATTATACAAGTCACATGCACGATTACCATGTAATACAGTACAGTATATCAGTATATATAATTATATGAGTGTACACCAACAATAATGAAGCATTAATCTTCTAGTATTTTTTTTTTTTTAATACCACATAATTTTATAAGAATAACTCTTCCAAGGAGTTCCAAATACATTCAATTATCCAAATAAGCAAATCCCATCAAGAAACAAGTACTATATTCATGAAACAACACACAACAATACTTGAAACACACTCTTCAAATCCATTTTTATAAATGCACACATTTATATATAATCTTACAATCTTTTGCCTTCCAATATATTCCCAATTCTTGATAATTGAAGCAATTGGTACCATTGATTAATCACTTTAGTAAATGGTTGGCATGTTATTCCAAAGGCAAGAACCAAAATTCCAGTCTTGATTTGGTGCCTCATTTGAGGCTGCAACGGGGTTGTGCTCTGGAGTGATAGGTTGACTCTGCATTGCGCTGCTTGTACCATTGGTCAAGATTGGCGATTCGCTCCCGTCTCCTCCGTTCCAATCGGGGATTGGAACAGATAGCGGGAAATTGTCTAGAAGGTTCATTAGTTCGTCGTCCATGGGAGCCATGCCCTCTCCGAAAGCCTTCGTTTCCACATCTATGTCAAATCATACGTAACAATTTTAGATCGAGCTACCTACTATTTTAAAAATAGTAGTTGTCATATAAATATCAAATAAGAAAAGGAAAGATAAATAATATAGATTGAGGAATGAGATGAAATGACAACTAATTGGATCAGACCATGGTTAATAGTACCATGTCCACACTCAAATTTCATACTACTATGATAAAGAAAATATGGCATATAGTGATGCATCATTCAAAGTTACAAATATAAATTCTTGTTACTCAATGGGTCTAGGACAATCACCATAGTCAATGAAATAATTTGATTTGATTCTATAATAGATAGGATCCTTTTATATAAATTCAACTTTACAATTAAATACGAGATTATCTGTGACGTATTTAAGTGGGTCCGACTTTATTAGAAAGCAAGGTCACAACTGTACCGCAATATCATTACTCTTAATATGTATTTTTGCCCATTTTGAAGATGCATCTTCAAAATATACCCATTTTGAAGATGCATCTTCAAAAAATGTCCACTTTTATTATAATAGCATTAAAAATGGGTCCCACCTTTACCACTTACATCAATAAATTTGTCATTTTGTGCCTTAATTTTTATTTTTTAAAATTTTTCATATGTATATTTTTTTCTTTATTAAATATTTTCATATGTATATATATTTTTTCTTTATATTTTATGAACTAAATAATATTGTTCAGTACCAAATAATTATGTTCGAAAAAGTAATTCAACGTATAGTATGAAATAATTCAAAACTTATCATTAAATAAAAAAAAATAGATAAAAACGCAACGAGCGCTTTGATGAACATCGAGCGCTTTTTATGAAACATCGAGCGCTTTTCAAAAATTACGGGCACTTTTCATGAAATTAAAAAAAAAATGAAAAATCACATTATGGAGCGCTTTTCAAACACAGTTGAGCGCTTTTCAAAAAGCATGGGGCGCTTTTCACAAATTATCGGGCGTTTTTCATTGATTTGTAAAATCTTCAAAAAAATTAAAATTTGAGAAAAGTCAAAAACTCCGGGGAGTTTTTCCTCATGGAGAGTTATTGATATTCATGGAGAGATATTGAGGCTCATGGAGAGATATTGGTGAAGTGAGACCTATTTTTATTGTATTTAATAAAATGGGCATTTTTTGAACATGTAATTTCAAAATGGGTATATTTTAAACCTACATTTCAAAAATAGGTATTTACAGATTTGGCCCATATCATTAATGCGGATAGCGCGACACAATAATTTACATTCTTTTGACAAGAACGAGGATTTCACGGATGCTATATTTGGTGAAATTCATTAATAGTCGTATCTACCATTTTTTTTGCGCAGACCAATATATAAGCGCACTTTATGTGTAAAAAAAGCTCCCTCGTGCAACATCTATTAAACCCGGATACTCCTCCCCACACATATCAAGAAAAATGAGTAAATTTACTCAATTTGTCCTTAATTATCACATAGAAAATTGAAAAGTAAGAAATTTGTAAGGATTACAGGGGTATATATAGTAATTTAGTTTTTTTTTTCTAGAAAAATATAATAAAACTCTTAATTCGGGACAAAAATTTTAAAGATGCGACACGTTTAAAAAACGAAAGGAGTATATTTCATGATGTTCGGCTCTAGACCGGTCAATTACCTAACTCCGCCAGGAAAAATTGAGTTGTTCCATTTTTTTAGTGTCTCACTTGTACTATATACAGTACATTCTAATTTTTTTTTTCATTATGTATTTATATAACAAAATGGATCATAAGATAATCACCCTAATTGATATTTACCAATAAACTATGAAAGTAAAAATAATTCTAAATCATAATCAATTATTATAACCTAAAAAATTGAAACATAAAAACCGAAAAACTTATATAATTTAAATTCCCAACTATGATAAACTAAATAAAAGAGCTATGATAAATAATTAAACCTTAACTAATGATTATTACTAATACACAAAAAAATAAAAAATAAAAATCAAAGCGAGCACAATAAAAACATATATGTTTTAATTTTTAATTGAAAAAAAAAAAAAAAAAGAAAGCAGAAGAAGATAAAATTATAGCAGAAATGGAGATGATATTCATACCTTGGTAGCTATCATGCGAGCTCGAACCGCCATGGCTGAAACCAAAATCCGCTCTTTCTTCATGCAAATTCCCACCTCCTTCAACTAAACCCGCTTCCCCTTTTCTACATGAATACGCCAAAGCCTGAGATTCCCCAAATAAATCTTCCAACAATCCGCTTCCACTCCGTGATCTTTCCACCTCGAAATCCTCGCCGCCGCCGCCGTCGCTCGAGATCACGAAATCGCTCGAAGAAGTCGCCGGAGTCACGGCCAGAGGCGGCGGCGGCGATTGGATTGAAGGCAGCCCCAGAGCCCCCATCCCCGCGTGGATGCCGCCATAGTTGACGACTGGATTGAAAGAACTGTTGTAGTGCATAAGCGAATTAATCGGCAGCTGATTCACTGCGCCAGGGCTGAAGAAAGTCGACGACGAGTAGATCGAGTTCGAGGCGTCCAACGACAGCGTGAGGCCGCCATTGTTGTCCTGGTAGAGCTTCAGCTGGTTGTGTGTGTATAAGGAATTGGTGCGGTTGTCGGAATTAGGGTTAATTATTGATGGAGCAAAGGCCAATGGATTTGGGTTGTGGTGGTGGGATGTGGCGAGGAGAGATGAGAGAGAAGGTTGGGGTGATGAATTCCGGCGTTCTTTCTCGGCTATTTCGTGAGGGTAAATCGGTAATCCTGCACGCTGCCGCCGCTTCAACCTCGTGTTCCAGTAGTTCTTGATCTCGTTGTCTGTTCTTCCCGGCAGCTTTTCATATATAAAAATAAAAAAATAAAAAAATCAACAAACAAAAAAAATCATTACCCAAAAAAAAAAACCCTTCTCCCTGCAGAGAGAGAGAGGAGAGAGAGAAGTTGACGGATCAAGAAAAAGAATTGATCTTTAACCAAAACACACACACCATACACACACACACATGAGAGAGAAAGAGAGAGAGAGAGAACCTGGGCAGCCATGCGAGCCCATTTGTTGCCGAGCTTAGCGTGAAGCTCGACGATGAGGCGTTCTTCCTCGGGAGAGAAAGCGCCTTTCTTGAGGTGAGGCCTTAAATGGTTAGCCCATCTAAGCCTGCAGCTCTTTCCACATCTCATCAGCCCAGAATTCCTCTGAACTGCATTCCAGTTTCCTTCTCCATTTTTCTTCACGTATTCAAGCAGAAGCAAGTCCTCCGACGTCGTCCATGGCCCTTTCTTCAACGCTTGATGTCTACTCGAATTCCTTAAACCTTCACGCACATCAGGCGCCATTACTTAATTTTTTTTCTCCTTCCTTCAATTTGATGAAGGTGCAAAGATTGCAGAGAGAGAGAGGGAGGGAGAAAGAGAAGAGAGAGAGAGAGAGAGAGAGAGAGAGAAAGGAAATGTTGTGGGACCAAACTTTGAGTAGGGAAAAAAAAATGGGGGCTGTGTGAGAGTGTGAGGGGTGAGGATTTATAGGTGAAACCTTATAATTCGGCCCCTGCTTGAATGCTCCTCCATTTACAATTTTTTTTTATTATATTGGAATTACAAAAGCAACCCTAATGAATTCCAAATATTAAAAAACTTAAAATTATTAAAAGTTTTGATTCATACTTGTACTCCTTTTACCCCTGTTTGTAAAGGGATAAGTTTCATTTTAGTCTGTTCTATTCATAATGATAGTATTTTCTAAAATAATTGTTTTATACAAATTAAAAAATAAAATAGCAAAAAAATCATATCAGAAATAAATTAATAAATTTTAATCATAGGTCATGAAATAATGATATTCGATTTTTTTGGTCCTAAAAAAATACAACTAAATTTTAATTATAAAACATTAAATAGTGTGTATATTATTCTATATAACTCGCTATTAATCACTTCCGTTTTAATTCTCGCGTTACAAAAAAATATCCCTTTATAAGCGGGACGAAATCTATATTAATATACTAAAGTAGGATAGTCTATATAAGTTTTCCCTCTAAAAATCTTAATATGTGAGCCTCATTAAATCTTTTTCATTTAATATAAATTAATTAGATATTTTATCATTTTTCAATGTATCACTTTGAAATAAACTAGTACTGTGCCCGAGCGATGCATCGGGATCATTTTATATTATATATATATTTTTTTATAATAAATTAGTATTAATTTCATTTTTATACTAAAAAAACTAAATGCAAAATAAAAATCAATGAGCTTGGAAATTAATAAATTAAAAATTGTTCTTTCCTTATACAATTTATATGTACATGTAAAATATTTTAATCTAAATTTTAGTAGTATTACGATTCATTTTTATAATTTCTTCAATTAAACCTTAAATTTTGACCCAATAGAAAGTTAAGTTTTTGCATAAACATTTATATTGATGAAAATTCTAAAATAATTCAATTTTGTAAATGTACCATAATTATTAAATTTATAAACGTTAACTATAAAATATGAATGATATACGGAGTAGTAAATATTATATGTCTACAAAATATACGGTATAATGCTATAACTTAAATTTAAAAAAAAAAAAAAGTTTAGGATGAATATTTATTTCAAAGTGTCATAATAAAATATTGCATGCATTGGAAGTAAATGAGTTTAATTTGATACAATTCATATGGCCTTGAAAAATGATAAATATTTAATTAATTTACATTAAATGAAAAAAAAATAATGTGGCTCATACATTAAGGTTTTTGGAGGGAAAACTTACATAAACTATTCTACTTTAGTATATTAATATAGATATTCATCTTAAACTTTTCTTTTTGAAAATTATAATATTAGATTGTATGTTAAATAGACACAATTTTTTTTTAAATAAATTATGAAAATGAATTGTAAACCTACTAAAATTTAGATCGAAATGTTTTACATGTACATACAAGCATACAAGGAAGATCCAATTTTCAATTCATTAATTTTCAAGGTTATTGATTTTTCTTTGAAATTTATAAACTAAGTTAATAGTCATTTATTATAATATATATATATATATATATATATGTATATATATATATGTGTGTGTGTGTGTACTATAAAGTGCTCCAGATGCATCGCTCGGTACAAGACTAGTGGGTATATATTTTATGAAGTGACATATCATTGATTCATTGTGTTTGCATGTTTTTCATGAACAAGGTTTTTCTCCTTGAATTGCGACGATTCTTCGTCACTCTATTCAATGTATTTTTAGTATGAGATTTTATTAATCCATAATATATCACATGTATTGGCACTTGATTTTTAGTCACTTACCTTATTTTCTAAATTTTCAAGATTCGATTAAAAGTTCAATGCCATTGTTTCTCAATTTTGTAATTGAGTACCTGTCATCGGGTAAATTTCGATTCGTCGTGTATGTGCTTAAATTGAATGGTCAAATTTTCTCTTTACTCAATTTAATAAATATCAATATGTGTTAAAATAATTATATCTAAAATATAAGATTATATTCGATAGGGATTCGGTTGGGAATCGGGATGGTATCCTCTATCCCCAAATTGGTGTCCCATAATTCAATTTATACTAATTTTATATTATATTTTATAAAAATAAAAAATATTATAATATAGTAAATCATAATAGACATTTATAAGAAAAAAAAATTGAATTTTTTTGAAATTATTTACTTTAGTTTTGAATTTTTCAACTCTAATATACTAATAAAAGTGAAATAAAATGCTAAACAAATAATTATAAACCCTAATGGGGATTGAACCCTTGAAAATAATCATTAAATTAAACTAAATCATTATAAAAAAAAAATTGCATAAAAATAATATAAAATAAATTTTGGGACACCATTAAGACACAAATTTGGGGATAGAGGATCCCAAGCCCGAGAATCTAGCGGATTTTTGTAATAAATATATTCACTTATTTATGATAGATTGAAATGAAACTTAACTAGATATACTAAACAGTATTTTAATTTCTCTGAATTTCTTCCAATTAAAGTTAAAAATAGAAATTGCTATATAAATGTGCATGGAAATACGAATGCCATAACTTGGCCACGTTATAGTAAGATAACGAGTGACCGAAAAGCAAATTTTTTAACTAATGTGATTTACTTTTTCAAGGAAATTATGATTATTAACTGGTATTATTGGAATTTGTTTACATAATCAAGCTAACATGTATGTATTACAAACAAAACCGTATTACACTAATCATAACCTAAGAACAAAGCTGAGAACTGTGAGCAATTAAGTATAGACATTATATACATCGCCATTCGCCAGATTGCATTATGACGTTATGGTAATTCTTTTACGATTTAATATAATCTTATACTTAAATATGTTGTTTATTTATATACTCCCTCCGTTAACGAAATACGTGGATGGTGGAATCTTTCGACATAATATTTTATATTTGTAATAATTGGATAATAAAGTGAGCTTATTTATATACTCCCCCCGTCCACGTGGACGGAGTCTTCCAGCACAATATTTAATATTTGTAATGATTGAATAATAAGGTGATTTTTAAATGTCACATAAATAGAGAATAATAAAATATAATGTTATATTGAATTTTGTTGATTTTTGAATGTGAAAAAGATTTACGGATATGATATCCATAGCTAAAAATAAAAATGGTCACGTCTTTTTGTAGACGGTTGAAAATGACAAAATGTCCACGTTTTTTCATAGATGGAGGAGTGAGTGTATAAACTTCTCAATTTTATATACAGTGGAAAATGCGAGATACTGATTTGTTGGAGTTCTGTGTTGATTTGTTGGGCCCATTTTCGGAATATGTATGCCTACCGAACAGTGGGGATTTTTCGGATTACAAAAGTTAAAGGGGTAATTCTATCCACAACCCCTCCATTTACTCCTCAATACCCATTCTATTAAAAATAAATAGAAAAAAAATATGTGTTTTACCAATTTGCCCCTTAGCCCCAAACTCGGTAAAACCCCCAACACACTTTGATAACAATAGAATTGAAAGTTAATTAATAACTACAAATTTAATACAACCCCTAAAATTCAACAACCTCCAATAACATCAAAAAAGAAAAAGAAAAAAAAAAAGAAAAGAAAAAGAAAGGAACGATGATTTCTTCTTCGACTCCTTTGAGATTTAAAATCCTAACCCACACTCGTTCTCAGCCCTCCCTTCACCACCATCGCACCCTCTCATACCCCAAATTCAACCACCATTTACAAAAGCTTCAAGCCTCCGATTCTACCTCCTTAATCTCCATCGGCAACCACTCTCTACCAGTGGCGGATCTACCCATAAGCCACAAGGGGCTTAAGCCCCTACCCAAAAAAAAAGTTCTTCTATTTTTAACCTAAAAACTTACAAAAATATTGATAGTTTTATTGATTTTTTATACTAAAGCCCCTACCAACGAGTTGAATTTTAGGAGTGTTGTGTCGGCGTTGAAAATTTAAAAATCTCAGCCCCTATTGAGCAATTTTTCTGGATCCGCCCCTGCTCTCTACCATCTCTACAACTAGGTCGACGATCTGCTGCTCCTGCACCACGCACCAAGTTTTCGCTCGAGAGTCCGACGAAAAATGGGTGGAGCAAGTTCTCGACGGATACATCGGACTCGTCGACGCTTGTGCCACAGCTAAAGATCTCCTCTCCCACTCCAAGGAATACTCACTCCATCTACTCTCTCTCCTCCGCCGGAGGCGAGACTCCGACGACCTCTCCGGCTTGCTCACTTCAAGAAAAATCATACACAAGTCATTGAGAAATATCAGCAACTTGAAGAACAAACCCTCAGTTCTAGCACTGGATAAGGATGAAGAAACCATTGCCGGCCCGTCATGCTGAAGGAGGCCGAGTCAGCCACTTTATAACTCATCAAGTTGTTGCTCAGCGTTTGTTAGGGGTTTTAGTGTTTTGTGTATTCAAGTTTGGGCTAAGGGTAAATTAGTAAACCTTATATTTTTTTCTATTTATTTTTATTAGAGGGGCTGTGAGGAGTAAATAGGAGGTTGTGGATAGAATTACCCAAGTTAAAGCCTGATCGGGCCAGTCAAAGCCCATTTATATGATATTGACCCAATCTGACCAAATAAGTTCAATATAATTCTATTCGCTTTACTTACTGAAACTTCAGAGGGGATCTAACCATAAAGTATAAATATATATTACATAAAATTAAAAACATACTCCATTCGTTCTTCATTTACTGACCATGTTGACTTTTTAAATAATTTTGAAACTTTGTGATGATGGATTTAAAATTGAATTTTTGGAGTTTAGTTTTTTTTACAAGGTACTACGAGTGTTATAGTATCGTGTAAAAAAAATTAATCTCCAAAAATTTAATTTAAAATCCATAATCACGAAGCTCTAAAATTATCTAAAAAACAGGATCAGTAAATGAAGACAGAGGGAATATTTATTTTCAAATAAATACAAGATACAAAGTGTCCAACTACTCACATATACATATTTCAATCTTTGCACAGGAAACCAAAAGCACTTCTACACAAAACTATACTAAAATGCAACGTCCAAACCACCCCTTGAATTGCAAACTATATAAAGAAAGCCCAGCCCCTGCACAACATGAAACAACCATCAAAAAAAAAGAAAAAGAACACACACAAACACATGCAAAGTGAAAGAAGCTAGGAGGAACAGATAGTTACCTCTAGTACTAGGTTCCTGAATGTCTGAATTTGGCTATGAATAAACTTGTGTTCACATACAACCCCCTTTCAACCCTATCCCAGAAACTGAAATATGCCCTTCTCCATGACTTCTTCACCACCAAACAACCAACAAATCCCCAAAACCCAACAATGAAACCGAACCCCATTGATATGAAAATCTCTTGCACGAACGATAGTCCAATGGAGTGATCATGACTGCCGACTGATGGGGTGGAACCTTTCGGACACGACATGAGAGGAGGCCCGCAAAGCCCTGCATTCCCTCCATATAAAGATGCATCGATGCTCTGCAACTGAGTACTCGTTGGAATTTTTCCAGACAAATTGTTGTTCGACAAATCAAGAACAGCAAGAAAATTTAACCGTGCCAAGCTAGTAGGTATATGACCAGACAACAGGTTTCTTGAAAGATCAAGACATTCCAACATCACCATTTGGCCAATATCTGGAATTATATCTCCTCCGAAACTATTTCTTGACAAGTTTAAGGAGATTATTCCCTTCAAGCTAGACAACGATCTGGGGATCTTTCCAGCTAGTCTATTACTTGATAGATCAATCAGCTTAAGATATCCCAACGTTCTTCTGTACTCCAACTCATGACCTTTCAATTGAACAAATGCATTTTCAATGTCATATTTTGGGAAATAGCCATTTGAAATAGGCAAATTGTAAGTAACATAGTTGAAGTCCCCCACAAAGGGATGAACTGTGTTATTCTCACCCAGTGAAGTGAAATTGTAGAAGCAATCAGGAACTTCCCCAGACAAATTGTTCCTAGAAAGGTCCAAGACTCGAATACGGCTAAGATGACATATCTCCGGAGGAATGCTACCATGAAATCTATTCCCACGAAGTATCAAATAGTTCACTTTTGTAAAATTTGCACCAATCCAAGATATACTTCCCTTGAACTCGTTTCCCCCAATATCGATCAGCTCCAAAAACCGACAATTCTGTGAAGTCAGAGGAAACTCTCCAGAAAGATTATTATCACGCAGGTGCAATGTCTCTAGACTTTGTAAAAATTTTCCAGAAAAAGAATTGTTACCCAAATCAAGATACATCAAGTTGGCCATTTTCGCCCAGCAGTTGGGAATTTCTCCAGTTAACTGGTTACTAGAAATATCAAGATAGCCAAGATTTACAAAGTAAACTGTGCACATAGAAGAAATTGATCCTGAAAACATATTCTGAGAAAAATGGATAGTTGAAATATTGGGAGGAAACAATGGTAATGGGCCTGACAAGTTATTGTAACCAATAAAAATGTTGGATAAGGAAGTATTTGAGAGATCTGGGATCATGCCACTGATTTGATTAGATGTGAGATTTAGCAAAGATAGATTAGGAGAGAAACTCCATAACCATTGTGGAATTTCATCAGATATACCAGAGGAAGATAGATCAAGAACCCTCAAATTGCTCAGACTTTGAATCCATTTCGGAAAATGACTCCCGATTTTGCAGTATGCAAAACTTAGCATCTGACACGACTTAAAAGGAGGATTCCAATCACTGGCAAACTTCACAGTAAACGAATTAAAGGATAAATCTAGCACCAACAATCCATGAAGCTTCTTGAAGTTATCTCTGGTGATTAACCCTTCCAATGAATTGAAAGAAACATCCAGAATTTGAAGCTCAGAGAGCTCCCCAATACTCAGAGGCAGTGATCCTATCAAATTATTGTTAGCAACAGTTAGGGCTCGTAATTTCGAACAAGCCATCATTTCTGGGAGTGTCGCTTTGAAATTATTGAAGCTCAACACCACTATTTCTAGAGAGCAAGACACATTCCCAAAAAGCCCCTGCACCGATCCACCCAATTTATTAATACCCAGGGATAATTTTTGCAGATTCCTCAAATTCCCTAACGATTTAGGGATTTCTCCTTCAAGCATGTTCCGGAAAAGATCAAGATGCTTAAGCCCAACAAATCTCTCAAATTTATCTGGAATTATGCCGTTTATTGCATTATACGAGAGGTCTATTTTGACAAGACCAGTAAGGTTAAAAAGCCAATCGAAAGCAGAGGAAGAGAACTTGTTAACCGAGAGATCGAGGATGGAAAGAGATTTTGAAGAAGAAGAAGAAGAGTTGAGAAAAATTAGGGCATCTCGAATCTTACATCCTCGGAGGGACAAATTCTCGGAGAGAAGGAAGGTTAAGTACTGGTTGAATCCAATTGGACCCGTTCGAGTCTAAACGAGTCAAGTTGAGTCGAGTCAACTCGGAGAGGCTCGAGATTGTTCGACCACAAGAAATTTTGGGAGAGATCGAGTGAGCGCAAGTTAGTGAGGTTACCTAATTGAGGAGGAATCACTCCATAGAAGTAAGAATTTCGAAGATTTAAGTGTTGTAACTACTTCATGGAGCCGATGAAATCTGGAACTTTGCTCAGTGATCTCCATCCGAAGTAATTATCACTCAAATCCAGATTAATCAAATGATTGAGATCGAGTAAGGCAGAGTTTATCTCACCTTCCAAAGCTAGGTTTGAGAGGAGCAGAGAAGTCACGTGACCGGTGGTGTGCTGCACGCGACGCCATGCCAATGGCAGCAATCCCCAGCACCCCATGAAAAGGTGAGAAAACCGTAGTAATCAATGAGGCCTTGCTTGAACCTTAGAAGAGCTTCTCCCTCCTCCTTAACGCACCTTACTTCTCCTGAACCTGCAGCAGATAGGAAATCGTATCTCATGCAGAGTAGAAGAAGAAAGAGTGATTTTGCAGCAATGCCTCCATGAAAAATCATTTTTTTCTTTTTTCTTTTTCTGCAGTGTTAAATATCGATGCATTAGCTGAAGAGTCTATTTAGTATTTATAGGCCATATATGCCCTAGTTGGTAGGGAAAATATGATGTGTGCATTTTTTTTCTATTTTTTTTCGTTTTCTATAAATACGTGGTTATGTAGCAAGTATAATTGATTAGTGTAGTGCATGTACATGTACGATTTAACTTCTCAATTAGTCTAGTAGCTCATAAGTTGATTTTCAAATCATAGAAATCATATACAATAAATAGCACATCAAACAATTGTTTCTCACCCAAATTCATATAATTTTCAATAGAATTAGGTATTTTTACGATATACAATCTAATGCCCACTGTGGACATGTTTAATGTGTCCATAGATGACGTGAAAATGGTCTAAATAAATAAGTTAATAAAAATTATACCAAAATAAATTAAATCTTACTTAAAAAAAACTAAATCTAACCTAAAAAAACTAAACCCTAACTGAAAAAACTATCGACGTGGCACTGTCACATCAGTGATAGACACATTAAGTGTGCTCAGTGATATAGCCCAAATTTGACATCTCTACTTATTAATTAGGCACGAGTGATAAAGGATGTTTCAGATACTACACATAGTAATATGTAGTACTCCCTCCGTCCCACTTATAAATGACTATTTTATTATTTTAATAGACTCAGATGAATAAAAAATGGCCCTTTATAAGTGAGACGGAAGGAGTAGGATGAGATAATTTATTAACATGCTACAATAGCATAATTTTATTACTCCCTCCGTCCCACATATATATGTGCAGAGAGAAACTGCACACAGTTTAAGATAAAATTGGTGTAAAATGAGAAAAGTAAGATAAAGTAAGGAGAAAGTGAGAAAAGTAGGTAGAAAGTGGGAAAAATAAAAATAAAGTGATGGTGAATAAGTAATTTTGATAAGAAAGTCTTTATATTTATGGAATGCACATATATATGGGGGACGTCCCAAACGGGTAATATGCACACATATATGGGGGAACGGAGGGAGGCACACACACACATATATATATATATATATATAGGTAGTAGATCATATGAAAACTAATTATTTCGTGAAACCAGCAACCCATCATAAAATGTTACATTTTATGCATAAAATGATGCATTTCGTGCATAAAATGTTGCATAATAAAATATATTATTTTATATTATTTTTATGCATATAATACATCATCATGAGAATTTACATAATAAAATATATTATTTTATTTTATTTTATATTATTTTTATGCATATAATGCATCATCATGAGAATGCAACATTTTATGATAAAAATGCAACACTTTTATGTATAAAATGCAATATTTTATGATAGGTTGCAGGTTTCACGTAATAATTAGTTTTCACCATAACCTATCCCTATATATATATATATACATCGAGTGAGAGATGTTATGCTGATCACCATATATGAACACCATGTGGGCACCTTTTCCACGTCAGCATTTTCTTTTCTTTTCTTACTTTTTTTAGTTTTCATTTTTCTTTCTTTTCCATCTGTTTACCTTCTTCTCTACACTTAACTAAATTTCTTTTCCTGAATAGAGCTCTGCCCCTCAAAAATCAAAATTACAAACAATTTGTAGAGATTTATCTTCTGCCATCCTCATCTTGCTATGCTCCATTGGCGCACTATCTACAAGATTGGGTGGAAGACTGCTGTCTTGGTAATAGATAATCAAATCCCTCGCGACTCCACCTCTACACCTCTGACCCCTACTCCAAATGGGCCTTATCCAACAACATCTTCGCCCTTCTTTCATCCCCGAACCTCCGCCTCCGCCGGAACCCTCATCGCCGCCGCCGCGTGCAATCCCGTCCCCATTTGGTAAGCGGGCCCCTCAGCCAACTCCTCCGCCATCCTCCACCTCCTCCCCACCGGCGACCTGCAGCTCCTCCCCTCTGACTCCTCCACAACCCCTCTTTGGTCCTCTGCATCCGCCGGCCTTGGCGTCATCGCTGCTGATCTCTAAGAGTCCGGCAACCTCGCGCTCAAAGAACTCCACTGACGGCTCCGTTTGGTCCTCCTTCGACCGCCCCACGAAGTAGCTGAACACCAGCCACGTCTTCAAATCAGGGCTCTACTCCTTCAACATTCAGCAAAGGGGGAACTTGATTTTAATTTTTGAGTTAGAAGAAGTTCCCATGACAATTGAGAAAAGGAGATTCAAATTAAGGAGAGAACTCAAAGAGGATGGCGAAGGGAGAAAGAAAGAAAAATGAAAACTTAAAAAAGAAAAGAAAATGCTGACGTGGAAAAGGTGCCTACATGGTGCTCATATATGGTGATCAGCATAACATCTCTCTACATCGAGTAAAGGTTAAAGTAATGACTACAAGTGTCAATTTATAGACTTGATGACAGTGTTCGTGAGGGAAATTAAAGCACAAGAACAATCAATCTACTTCAGCTGCAAAGACCCGCAAGCCAATCAACTAAAGACATATTATTGGAATTTTGGAGAAATAATGACCACTAAAATTCTTGATAATGGGCAATTTTTATGATCATTCTCGGCAAATTAAAAATTATATTTATATCAATAACGTGCAACCGAGCAGGGGCGGATCTACTCAAGGGCTGCACTGGGCTGAAGCCCAGTATAGGCCCAAAACTATTACCCATATATATATTATGCTTATATAATTATCTTAAATAATAGCCCAGTTCAAAAATAGTCCACAAAATAAAAATAGTCAAATTCAATATTTATGAGCCCAAAGACTAAATATCTAATTTTAGTGGACTAATAGAAATATTATGTTACTCTATGTTGGTAAAATTTTAGTACATTGCCTAGTAATTACTATCGATCCAATCCTATAAAATTCTCCTTTTATATATAAAATTTTGCTAACAATATCTTACTGATATTAATTTACATACATATAGATTTTTATGTCTTTATTTGTGAATTTATTTTGAGAGAATTTATCTTTCACACTTCAATATATTATTATACTATCCATTTGGAACAAAATCTAATGTAGAAATTAATGTGTGCGTTTTCATCAATGAATTAATTTGTGCTTTTTGTAGCAAAGACTCATGCTTCATGTTTCTAATTTATAAATTAATTTAATTTATTGTCATGTATAATAATTGTTACATCTATTGCTACAAACTGAACAATACTTTGTAACAAATTGAGAGGATTTTGCTAAAGATACTGATATAAACTCAGTTTTTGATGAATATTAAAATCACGTTGGGCGCAACTTAAGTGAACATCGAAATATTTAATTTTAAAAATTTAATTTTCAACCACCCCATTTACGAGTTCTGGCTCCGCCCTGGTGCGACGTATTAACCTTCCATAACAATATGGAGAGTTACGTTGCATAAAGACCCCCCTCAAGTCAACTAAAAAGACAAAATCTAATGAATTGTAATTTTTTTTATTTTTTATTTTTGGAGACTACATCTAATATCTATGGTAGAAGTTTTCTTCCCGTCATGAAAGAGGCAGAAATATGCTACAAGGTTATGATGTTAGTGTTCTCTTTAATCACCCTTAAATTTTTATTTTTTATTTTTTATTTCTCACCTTTTTCCACCTCTTTATCTATTATGATGAAGAATTTTACTATTTCTTCCCTTTTTTTTTCACTCCAATGGAAGGAAAAATATTATCCCACTAACATGGAGTGAAATTTTTTTCCTTCCATTCGAGTGAAAAAGGAGAAGAAAGAATAAAATTATTCATAAGGATGTGGGAAAATGTAATAAATAAAGAAAAATTTAAAAGATGAGTATTATATTTTCCCTCCTTTTCTGATGATATTTTCTATAAAAGAGAACGCTAACATCATAACCATATTTCTGCCTCTTTCGTGACTGGGGTGTGTGCATGCATGCATGGTTTAAATGACGAAACGAAATTCTAATCATTAAATCATTGGGCCAATGCATGGCCACTAAATATATTGGGCCCACATTATGCTGTGTTTGGACTTTGGAGCATTAATTTTAACCTCCTAGGCCAAATTGGGCTTTTTTGACCATACTCTTAATGGGCTAACCCAGCCCGGTACTGTGTTTGTAGATTTCGATACTAGAAGTGGCTAAATTAATTAGAGCTTTAACTAAACCGCATATAAACGTAATAATTAATACAAAAATTATAACTTTGGTCGGCTGCATTTCGTGTTTGTATAGCACTACGTGATGCTGTTGAAAATATAGAGATCATATATAATTCGGGAAAGACCGGTTTAACCGTGAATTGGCCAGCCAAGCGGTTCCGTTTTGAATTTTATTAAAATTCTTCTGACCCAATGAGGATCAGTCAAACCCGAAAAAAAACCGGATGAATCGAGCGACGATTTGTTATTTATTTCAAGAATACGTAATAATAAAAAACTAATTGCATTTACACTTAATTATAATTTAGACTGAGCACATGGCCACTAAACCAATTATTATAATACTCTCTCCGTCTCGTTGATATAGGAAAAAAAAAAAATCTATATCAATAGGATGGAGAGAGTATTAGCTTTTATATTTGACCAGCAATTAAAATATTGAAATCAATAATCCAAAAATTATTGAAATAATAATTGGTAACTAAACATTCATTTTTAAGTCCTTCAAAAATAATATTAAATGACGATTCATTTGCTCTTTAAAATTAAATAATATAAGCGCAACTGTTTAAATAATTATTAGTATAATTTATTGAAGCGGTGACTGTGATTGTAAGGATTATATTATAAAAAGAATTATCAATTTCTACATTAATTGTGTACTTTTGTTTGATTCACTTTTCTTTTTCTTATTATTATTTTCATTTTTATAATTTAATTTTACAGTTTTAATTTCAACAAATTTTGGTGAACAAATCTAATAAAGTACAAGGTATAGTTTTAAATATTTGATTAAATTTTTTCAAAAAAATCAAACTTTGATTAATTCTTTTATTAGGTCAATAGTTTATTCAACGACTATTTATGTATATTAATTAAGCATTTACAAGGCATTTAATTTTTTAGGAGCGGTTTAACCGATTGACCCAACAACCCAGACCTCAGTCGACAAACCAGTTCGATATCCGGGCCAATTTTCAAAACATACAAAGGTCTATAAATACCTCCAGATTTCTTCAAATACGTAGTATAATACAACGATCTCACACATTCACACGCACACACAACACATATTTTCAAAGATGCAAGTACATTCACCAGTTGTTTCTGCACTCATGAATAACATGAGCTTAGATGATTTCGCATATTGGCTAAACATAATCCATCCATTTGGGGCGATAATTTTCTCATAATACGGTATACATATATATCAGAAAATAAAATATTGAGGCCATTTCCCCCTCAAAATGCCCTTTGAAGGGGAGAGTCACCTCACCATATAAAGAGATTCTAGTAACCATCTCCAACTGATGTGGGACACATTTCAACACACCCCCTCACACGCAGCGTGGACAACCCAACGCCATCTGTTGACAACGATATTGGGGGACCCATCATCGAATTGGAACCTGACTCTGATACCATATCAGAAAATTGGGCCTTTTGAGGGGGAAATTGACCCAATATATTTCATTTTCTGATAATATATAGTAGGGTAATTCTATACACAGCCCCCATTTTACTCCTCATAGCCCCCTTCATTATTATAATAATTAATTTATTAGAAAATATACTCTTATACCCTCACAGCTTCCGAATCCATCATCAGTCTTCCTAGTGTCTAGCGTGCAGCCCCCTTTTCTTGAATTTCCTCACAGTGATGCCAACAGCTCCAACAACGTCACAGGCTCACAGATCAAAGCTCTCAGTCTGTATTTCGTATGCAGTCATTGCAAGTCTTCTCAGCAAAGATTCACCTTAATGCGGAACAAATATTTCAATGTTTTCATCAATGAAAAATGAATTAATAAAATTGTCTAATTCGGTAGAAGGTTGAGAAAAAAGTTTGATTATCGTCTCTTACTATCAGTGGCTATCTGCATGAGTAAATCGATGAATATATAATATAAAGAATATCATAAATTGAATTGAAAAAGAACAACATAGAACTGTTCTTGCTATCCGAAATTCCTTGAGAGGATACAGATAAAATGGAAGTTAAATTCATGAGTGAAATCAACTATGAAAATTTGGGGAGAACTTTGTGCTTATGAGATAATGGCAGTCGCCTCGAGTAGCTTCAGCATCCACGCGGGATGGATGATCATCTCCTACTAATCTCGAAATAGAAGAAGAAGACATATTATTTGGTATAATGAAGAATCTGCAAATGAGTCTTTCACGTGAGGCGGCTTTTGTTTTGGTTTCTCATACGGGTCCCACTATGGAGGTCTTACAGTCCGTCGGCATCGGAGGGTCGGATGAACTCTTTTTGGGTTAAGAGTTTGGCCGTCGAAGAGTTAATAAGTTTGGTTTGCAGCCGCCGGCGATACCGAAGAGGGCTATACGTTTAGAGATGTGGGGGCTATAAGGGCATATCGGTGCATTTCATAATTGTTTTATTATTATAATAATTAAGGGGGCTATGAGGAGTAAAATGGGGGCTGTGTATAGAATTACCCTATATAGTATTATATAAAATTGTTCGTTTATATTTTTTCTTAATTAATTGCATGGCAATGAATTTGCGTAGAAAATCTCTGATGGTGAACAAGAACAAGTCGGAAAGCAGAAAGACAAGGTACGGAAATTGCTGGCTCAAGCTCCAAAAAATTCAACGTACAAAATGGAACTCATCGATTTGATTCAACGGCTGGTAGTGGATTATCATTACGAAAAGGAAATTGATGAATCCTTTAAATGGATTCATGAAAATTGCACGCAGCAAAATAGCAAAGACGACGACGATCTCCGTACTACGGCTCTTCGTTTCCGTTTGCTTAGACTGTTGGAAAAGTAGAACTTGCCGGACGTACAATACAATCGAAGATTACAAGTGAAATAAGAAAAAACTACGAACAAAGTGAAATTTGAAGTCGAGTCGAGGAAACCCTCTTTCCGCAAGACGAATTACGCCCCGGCTAGTGCTCGCGGATTTGGCGCTTCGTCCCCAAAGATAAAACGACTTCTCGTCTTCTTAGTAGCAGCACCACAAACTAAGAAGCTCCGGTGAACTGGAAATAAAAGGCGAAGGAACTGAGCTCAAAAACTGAATGATGTAGAAGAGATGATGCAAAATGCTTTGAGTTGTGTGTCCTAGAATGGCCTGCAGAGCCTACTATTTATAGGCTGCTCATTCAGTAGGGACATCAATGCCATAAAGGCATTAACAGCCACTAAGGTAGTGGGTTAGTGGTGGAGTGGAAGAGGCTGACTGTTCAGCTGAAGAGACACCTTCCAGAGTCTTCTTCCGGATGGGCCACGAATTGGGCTGGACGGGTAGGCCTCATCTCATTAGAATTGGGCTGGGCAATTGGGCTTCCACATGGCCCAAAATACTATATATTTTGTGGTCCAAAAAATATAGTACACAAGACCCCAAGCCCAAGCCCAAGCCAAAGGCCCAAAGGACCACCCAAAGGACCAATTGCCAAGATCCAAGTCCACGGCCACGAAACCCGAACCCGAACCCGAGCCCGAGCCCGAGCCCGAGCCCGAGCCCGAGCCCGAGCCCGAGCCCGAGCCCGAGCCATCCGGCACGGACGGCGGGGCCGGATCGAGTGTGTGCTCACGCGAGAGCCCAACCACACACTTATCCACTTACTTGGTCCACTTGTTATTAAGCCCACATGTTTAAACACTTTTAAACAGCACACCACATTAATATTTAATCAATGTGGTATAACTTACACTTCATTAACTAATGAAGTAACTCTCCACCAAACTTTGAACATTTATATCTCACTCACCGGAAATCGGTTTTGAGCCTATAAATATACCACGCTCATCTACTCCGCGAGTAGAACAATAATCTAATATTTAATTTATGTAATAAATTAAATATTTGTTATTATTTATTTGGTCAAAAACCAAATTTCCAACAATCCCCCACATGAGTGAGATAGCCATATGCAAATGTATGCAAATGCAAGAGCTCAGTCCTTACGAGGTATAAAAGTATTAGGATAGGTAGTTTGTGGCTTTGAACCTTCCATAGTCAACACCATCGAGTACACAGGCGGCATAGTAGCTCAATGCTTTGAACTATCCTTCCATGGCGTGCACCGAGACAACGATGTTAACGCTTATACACCTCAACCTCATCCGTTCTCACGTTTTGTGTCCATTTCGGCCTTGGACACCCCTTTGGTTTCATAAGTGTATCTTAACAAAGCGGCCTCACTTCATACTTACATAGGTGATTCTTTACCGAGTATCTTGCCATACTCAACCTCCTCGAGGTATTTAGGAATCATTAAAAGTCATAGACTTATCCTCACCACTAGGCAAGCTTTCAACACTCAAACGCTTTCTAGGGAATAGATAAATGTGAGTGTTTTCACCCGAACTTTTACAGCTTAGTTTTCCCATTGAACCAAGTTCTTGGGGTTTCCAATCATCATGGTTGGGTTACCACTATGATAGTTCTTAATTTGTGGATTTTACTCCCATTCCCTCTAGCAACTTATTCATTTGATCACGGTTTAACCCTTTGGTTAGTGGATCCGCCAGATTATCCAACGACTTCACATAGTCGACTGAGATAATCCCAGTTGTGATCAAATGTCTCACGGTATTATGTCGTCGACGAATATGTCGAGACTTACCATTATACAAACCACTTTTTGCCCTACCAATAGCCGCTTGGCTATCGCAGTGAATCATCACCGGAGGCAATGGTTTCTCCCAACATGGAATGTCCTCAAGAAAGTTTCTTAGCCATTTGGCTTGTTCACCAGCTATATCTAAAGCTATGAACTCAGACTCCATGGTGGATCGGGCTATACACGTTTGTTTTGTGGATCTCCACGTAACAGCTCCACCCCCAATTATAAACACATACCCACTTGTAGAAAGTGAATCTTTCGTGTCCGAAATCCAATTCGCATCACAGTACCCTTCAAGTACCGGGGGGTATCTCGAAAAATGTAGCCCATGACTTTGAGTATACTTCAAGTATCTCAAAACTCGTACAAGAGCTCTCCAATGCTCCTTGCTTGGATTGCTCGTGTATCGACTCAATTTATTCACGGCACATGCTATGTCGGGTCTAGTGCAATTTGTAAGATACATTAAACACCCTATGACACGAGCATAGTCTTCTTGAGCAACCGACTCACCTCGATTCTTGCTCAAATGAACATTAAGTTCAATAGGAGTTTTAGCGGGCACGCTATCAAAAGCGTTAAACTTCTTGAGCACTTTCTCAACATAGTGAGATTGTGACAAGACAATCCCATCGGATTTCCTTAGTATTTTCATACCAAGAATAACATCCGCTAAACCCAAGTCTTTCATGTCAAAGTTCCTCTTTAACATGCTTTTCGTTTCGTTAATTACACGGATATTGCTACCCATAATTAACATGTCATCTACATAAAGACACACAATAACATATCCGTTATTTGTGTTCTTAATGTAAACACATTTGTCACATTCGTTTATTTTAAAACCATTTGATAGCATCACACTATCAAATTTCAAGTGCCATTGAAGTGGCACTTGCTTCAATCCATAAAGGGACTTAACCAGTTTGCAAACCTTCTTCTCTTTACCAGGTTCTACAAATCCTTCTGGTTGTTCCATATAGATTTCCTCCTCTAAATCTCCATAGAGGAAAGCAGTTTTCACATCCATTTGATGTATCTCGAGATTGTGCAATGCAGCAATTGCGAGAAGCACCCGAATGGATGTAATCCTTGTTACAGGAGCATAGGTATCGAAATAATCGTACCCTTCTTTCTGCTTAAACCCTTTGACAACCAAACGGGCCTTGTACTTGTCAATTGATCCATCGGCTTTGTATTTCCTTTTAAGGATCCATTTGCACCCCAAGGGTTTACACCCTTCGGGCAAATCAACCAACACCCAAGTGTGGTTTTGCCTAATGGACTCAATTTCACTTTGTACCGCTTCTCTCCAAAGCGGACTGTCCGATCTAGAAAAAGCTTCTTTGATCGTTGTAGGTTCTTGATCCAACATGAACACTACATAATCCGGACCAAATTGCTTTGGTTTCCGAACTCTACTACCACGTCTCGGTTCACTATCTTCCGGATTAGACCTTTGTCGTTTGCGTGACGTAGGTTCTTCATCCTCGGATTTAGAACTTGTGGCTTCACCTTCAATTCTATTGCTAGAATTTGTTTCTACATTACCCTTGTCTTTACAAGGATATATGTGTTCAAAGAATATTGCATTCCTTGACTCGATCGTTGTACCCACAGTCATGTCGGGTACTTCCGACTTGTGGATAACAAAGCGATAGGCGCTGCTGTTATGTGCATACCCAATAAAGATACAATCAACCGTTTTAGGGCCAATTGTAACTTGTTTAGGTAGAGGCACTTCAACCTTCGCCAAACACCCCCACACTTTAAGGTATTTGTACGACGGTTTCCAACCTTTCCATAACTCATAAGGAGTAACATCTTTACCTTTGAGTGGAATCTTGTTTAATATATAGTTGGCTGTCAAGACAGCTTCCCCCCACATATTTTGGGGCAACCCTGAACTAATCAACAAAGCATTCATCATCTCCTTAAGAGTTCGATTTTTACGTTCAGCAACGCCATTTGATTGAGGTGAGTATGGAGCCGTCGTTTGATGAATTATACCACTTTTGTTGCATAATTCCTCAAACGGAGTGACATATTCGCCACCTCTGTCACTTCGAACACTCTTAATTCGACCACTTAGTTGATTTTCGGCTTCATTCTTGAAGTGTTTGAACGCTTCAATAGCCTCATCTTTACCTCTTAAAAGATAAAGATAACAATATCTCGTGCAATCATCGATGAACGTGATAAAGTACTTCTTACCACCACGAGTTTGCACATACTTTAAATCACACACATCGGTGTGAATTAAATCAAGGGGTTTCGTGCTCCGCTCAACCGAATGAAACGGTGGTTTTGTCATTTTTGCCTCAACACAAACTTCACATTTGTTTTGAGTGTTAACTTCATTTAACTTTAGTAAATCTAAATTTACTAATCGTTTTATAGCATTTAGATTAACATGTCCTAATCTACAATGCCATAAATTAGAGCACTCAACAATGTAAGAGGAAGTAGTAGCATTTTCATTACTCTTAATAGATTTGGGTACATGGCGTATAGCTAATACATTCAACCTAAAAAGACCATCAGAGAGGTAACCCTTTCCAAGGAAAGTACCACTCTTTGACAAAATAAACTTGTCAGACTCAAAAACTAGTCTAAACCCCTTATTAACTAGAATAGAGCCCGAGACCAAGTTCTTTCGGATGTCGGGAACATGCATCACGTTCTTCAAAGTTAGAGAATTGCCGGATGTAAGCTTTAGCACCACATCTCCAACTCCGACAACCACGGACGAAGCTTGGTTCCCCATGTTGAGCTTCCTCCCCTCAACAGCTTGATAGGTTACAAAGTTGTTCCTATCGGCACACACGTGCGCAGTAGCACCGGTGTCGATGAACCAGCCTCCCGGCTTTTCGACTTGGTTGACCTCCTCGGTGACCACAGCCGTAAAGTCTTCTTTCACCCACTCGCCATCTTTTTCGGCGACGTTGGCAGCATGTTTCTTCTTCTTCTTGTTCTTGGGCTTCTTGCAGTCCTTCGCAGTATGCCCATGCTTGCCACAATTGTAGCAATCACCATCAAACTTCTTCGATGGTCCCTTCGCCTTGCCTTTGTCTTTGGCATTTAGGCGATCACGCTTGTTGGAGAGACCGCCCTTCTCCATCAAGTTCACCTTGGCATCAGACGGTGCCTTTGGTTTGTCTTGATCGCGCACATCCGACTCGATGCGTAGCTTCACAATTAAGTCTTCAAGAGTCATCTCCTTTCGCTTGTGCTTAAGGTAGCTCTTGAAGTCCTTCCAATGAGGGGGCAACTTCTCGATCAATGTTGCAACCACGAACGCGTCCGGAAGGACCATCCCCTCAGCATGGACGTCATGTACAATGAGTTGGAACTCTTGTACTTGCTCCATCATTGGTCGAGAATCGACCATCTTGTAATCCAAGTATCGTGCTACCACGAACTTCTTCGTACCCGCATCATCGCTACGGTACTTCTTGTCTAACGCCTCCCAAATTCCTTTGGAGGTGTTGACACCGGAGTACACATTGTACAAGCCATCATCCAAGGCATTTAGGATGAAATTCTTGCACAAGTAGTCTCCATTTCGCCAATTGTCGTAGAAGGCTCGAACATGGAAGTTGGCCTCCTCCGCACTTGGTACAGGTGGTTCATCTTCCGTTAGGAAGTTCGCCACCCCCAATGTTGTTAAATAAAACAACATCTTTTGTTGCCACCTTTTGAAGTCGGCTCCTCCGAACTTCGGCGGTTTCTCGGCGGGTGGCATCACCCTTGGTGCCGAGCTCGCTCCCATCAGGGAGCCACTTGGGTTAGGCCCATAGGCCGCCCCCACAGTTGAGCCCATGAAAGGTGCTCCAACAGTTCCACTAAAAGTGGAACCCACGGTGCCGCTTGAAGCAGAACCACCGCTTGACAGAAATGGGTTATTGAAAGCCCACGAACTTGAAGGCATGGTCGAACCTCCGGTGTTTGAATTCATTGCAGATGCTGTTGTAAAGCTTGGCAATGAAGTAGTCATTGTTGACGGAACA
Source organism: Mentha longifolia (assembly GCA_001642375.2). Taxonomy (NCBI): domain Eukaryota; kingdom Viridiplantae; phylum Streptophyta; class Magnoliopsida; order Lamiales; family Lamiaceae; genus Mentha; species Mentha longifolia. The sequence continues at coordinate 3,221,963 of CM038119.1, forward strand.
GTGGCAGACATGGTGGATGGCAATGTTGAAGCTCCAATGGACGAGTCGGTGGAAGCGGCAGCACTTGTCATCTTCGAATAGGTGATTGAACTTCAAACTCCTTGGAACGGCAAGTAATAATTCATCTTGCGTTTGTTGGAAAAGTAGAACTTGCCGGGCGTACAATACAATCGAAGATTACAAGTGAAATAAGAAAAAACTACGAACAAAGTGAAATTTGAAGTCGAGTCGAGGAAACCCTCTTTCCGCAAGACGAATTACGCCCCGGCTAGTGCTCGCGGATTTGGCGCTTCGTCCCCAAAGATAAAACGACTTCTCGTCTTCTTAGTAGCAGCACCACAAACTAAGAAGCTCCGGCGAACTGGAAATAAAAGGCGAAGGAACTGAGCTCAAAAACTGAATGATGTAGAAGAGATGATGCAAAATGCTTTGAGTTGTGTGTCCTAGAATGGCCTGCAGAGCCTTCTATTTGTAGGCTGCTCATTCAGTAGGGACATCAATGCCATAAAGGCATTAACAGCCACTAAGGTAGTGGGTTAGTGGTGGAGTGGAAGAGGCTGACTGTTCAGCTGAAGAGACACCTTCCAGAGTCTTCTTCCGGATGGGCCACGAATTGGGCTGGACGGGTAGGCCTCATCTCATTAGAATTGGGCTGGGCAATTGGGCTTCCACATGACCCAAAATACTATATATTTTGTGGTCCAAAAAATATAGTACACAAGACCCCAAGCCCAAGCCCAAGCCAAAGGCCCAAAGGACCACCCAAAGGACCAATTGCCAAGATCCAAGATCCAAGTCCAAATCCACGGCCACGAAACCCGAACCCGAGCCCGAGCCCGAGCCCGAGCCCGAGCCATCCGGCACGGACGGCGGGGCCGGATCGAGTGTGTGCTCACGCGAGAGCCCAACCACACACTTATCCACTTACTTGGTCCACTTGTTATTAAGCCCACATGTTTAAACACTTTTAAACAGCACACCACATTAATATTTAATCAATGTGGTATAACTTACACTTCATTAACTAATGAAGTAACTCTCCACCAAACTTTGAACATTTATATCTCACTCACCGGAAATCGGTTTTGAGCCTATAAATATACCACGCTCATCTACTCCGCGAGTAGAACAATAATCTAATATTTAATTTATGTAATAAATTAAATATTTGTTATTATTTATTTGGTCAAAAACCAAATTTCCAACATAGACAACAAGGCTACAGAGTTCCATGCGGTAAGAATCTTTACATACAACGTAACTTTTCCTTTTTTTTATTTTTTTTATTTAGTGATTCTTAATTATACTAATTAATTAGTTTTACAGCAAAATCAGATGTTTTTCGCAAATTCATTGACAGCGAAGGAAATTTCATGGAGTCGTCGAAGAATGATGTTGAAGGTTTGCTGGAATTATATGAGGCGGCAAATCTTGCTACACATGGGGATGAAATTCTGGATAGAGCAATGGAGTTGTGTTCCTCTCATCTTCAAGCATTAGTGAATCAACAGTTGGTGAAAAATGTTTCTCTCTCTAAACGCGTTAAGGAAGCTCTGGAAATGCCAATTCGCAAGGGTCTCACGAGATTGGATGCAAGAAAGTTCATCTCTCTATATGCGGAGGACGACTCGCTTAATGAATTAATTTTGAATTTTGCGAAATTGGATTTCAATATAGTGCAGAAGATGCACCAGAGAGAGCTCAGTGATGCTACGAGGTCAATTAATCTATTTATGTTATTCGATTTTAATTAATTATTTAATTAAACTTGTAGTAATATACACAGTATTTAATTTATGAGAATTGATATTGATATATTTAGGTGTTGGAGGAAATTGGAGGCAGCCAATAAAATGCCTTATGCAAGAGACAGAATTGCAGAGTGCTTCTTTTGGATGGTGGGGGTCTACTTCGAGCCATGCTATGCTACTGCTAGAAGAATATTGATTAAAAGCATAAGTATGGCTTCCATTATTGATGACACTTACGAATATGCAACCCTAGATGAACTGCAGATTCTTAGCGACGCTATTCAACGGTTGGATTCCGATTTCGAATTAATAAATTAATTTTCCTTTTTCTGATCTAAGTATTTTATTTTATTTTTATTTGTTTGTTTTTTGCAGTTGGGATGTTAACGAGACCTTGGAGGATTCACCGACATATATCCAAACATGCTACAGAAGCCTTATTCAAACTTTTGCTGATATAGAAGAGGACAGGGGCGGACCTACGGGGGGCTAGTGTGGGCTGAAGCCCCCACGGTGGTCGCCGGAGCTCTGGTGTATATTGTGTATAATTTCCGGTCCTGATAGCCGCCCTCATTTGCAGCGCGCAGCCGCTGTAAATTATCTGCTAAAGAAGACAATCCCTAATTTTGATTTTAATAAAGAAATGAATAAATGTAGTGGGTCCCTTCATTAGTTGGTGGTCGTTCCCTTATTTTTTATATTTTCCTTCTTATTCTTTTCCACTTAATTCAAAATTCATTTTTCCAAACTCCATTTCTTTTCTTACATTCTTAATTCCTCCTCTTCATATCGGCCAAATCAAGATTAAATAATGATGAAATAAAAAAAAAACATAAAAAAATAATAATAATAATGCGAATATAAATACCTACGAAAGAAGGCACTGCCTATTATCATTATAATAAAAGTTATACATATATCTCAATTAAAAATTAGAAATTATTATTGTTAGTTCTAATATTCCATCGTTTTAAATGTGGCTCACTTTATTATTTAACACTTCAAATATAATCAATCTTGAGCCACTTTTAAAGGGACAGATATAGTATATTGTAACAAAATTTATAAGTGTGCTATATTTTCCAAACAATTGATAATATGAAGTGATCTTCAGCGATTCAAAAAATATGAACCTGTAAAATACATATTTATTTTCTTCCTCGATTGAATTAGCTAGTATTTAGAATAATTTAATGAAGTGTGTTTTTGAATTTTATGTTCATATTTTGATAAATTTAAATTTAAAATATTACTCCCTCCGTCCACGATTTTTAGACCCCATTGACTTTCTAGCTGATATTAGGGCTTTGTAATTATGGATTCTAAAATAGAATTTTGGGTAAATATTTTTTTTATAAAATATTACGACACTCGTAGTTACCTATAAAAAAAACTAAAATTCAAAAATCCATCATTATAAACCCTCAAAACAAGCTAAAAAAAATTAACATAGTCTAAAGATCGTGGAGGGAGTATATATTTTTGTAATGAAATTTTCATTTATATATTAGCCCCCATGGAAATTCGATCCTGGGTCCGCCACTGGAAGAGGAAGTAGTAGAGAAATTAGGAGAATCATCATCATACCGCGTCCAATATGCAATTAAAGATGTAGGAGTATTTAAATTTAATCTACGCATGATTAAATTAAATAAGTATGCATATATATATATGTGTGTGACTTTATTTGAATAATAATGTGCAGATGAAAAAACTGGTGCTGGCCTTCTTTGAAGAGGTGAAATGGATGTACAAGACGAACCTCTCATCGTTCGAGCTTCGTCGGCAATTTGTCGGTTGGTGGACGACATAGTCGGCGACAAGGTCTACGATCTTCTTCTTCATTTTTTTTTTTTTAAACAACCGTAGATTATAAAAAAATTAACGTTACTTTGCATGCATGCATGCAGTACGAGCCGAAAACGTCGGTAGTGGATTGTTACATGAAGCATCACGGGATGTCGAAGGAGGAGAGTTGCGACGAACTCCGACGACAAGTGAAGAAGGCGTGGAAGGATATGAACGAGGAATGCCTCGAGCCGAGGCCGGCTTCCATGGCAATACTTATGCGACCTTTCAATTTTGGTCGAGTGATGAACCTTCTCTACGCAGAAGACGATTGCTATTCGTTCCACTCCCATTAAATCCAGATTTGCTTGTTGAGCCCCTGGCAATTTGAACATCATCAACTTTTATACTATTGTATTAATTAAATAAGTTATTGCATTTGAATAAATTGTTATGAGGAGATTAGTGGGGCTACTTTGATAGCTTAAGTAAATCTTCGGATTTATTCAGACTTCAAATAGCCTATAAATTTCTCCAGAATATATATGAAGGCATGAACTTGAGCTATTTGAAATATTTCTTTTTCTTAGAGTAATGGTGTTTAAATTTATAAGCAGGGCCTGTGCTGAATTATTTAAAAGGTATAGTACATAAACTGAATTTATACAAAATTTGCTAATTTATTTATTTAGATAAAAAGTTCACATCACCATGTACAACGGTACTTGAACTCAGAAACCATACAGTAGTATATAGATAGCAAAACATTCAAACATATATTTACAATAATTGTTATAAAAGTGATACTGCAAATCTATTAATCCAGCTTCAATCCACTTGAAATTTCATAATATATAAGTCCACCTCAAATCAGGACTGTCTGAATTTGGCCAAGAATCTAGTCACACTATCACTCAACCAATATCCAACATCATCCATGAACCCAAAATAAGCATATCTCCATGAATTCTTGAGCACCAAAGAACCAACAACTCCCCAGAACCCAACAATAAAACCCAAAACCAGTGATATGTAAACTTCCTTCAAATTGGATAGGCTGAAAAATCCATCATTTATCTTCTTGATTCTGTCTCCTTGATCAGTAATGGATGTGTTGGGACACAAAGGGAGAGGTGGCCCACACAGTCCGTTATTCCCCAAATAAGCAGAAGCATTGAAGCCTTGAAGTTGAGTGCCTACTGGAATGTGGCCACTCAAGTTGTTGTTTGCCAAATCAAGAGCACTAAGAAAATGCAACTGTGCTAAGCCAATGGGAATCTCACCTGAGATTTGGTTGTTTGATAGATCAAGAGTTTCCAACATTCCCATTTGGCTAATATTTTGATCAATCCTTCCACTCAGCCTATTTGTTGAGAGGTTCAATGAAATCAAGCCTCTCAAACTGTACATTTCCTTAGGAAAGCTTCCATTCAACCTATTCTTAGAAAGATCAATGAGCTTAAGAAGCCTCAGAGCATGCTTGTACTCTAAGTCACGTCCCTTCCATTGAACTACAACGTAGTCGAAATAGCCATGTATGTAATCAATAAAGAAGGAACTAGGCTGAGTAATTTCTCCACCTACTTCAACCAATGAAGTGAAGTTGTCAAAACATGAAGGAATTTCCCCAGATATATCATTCCCAGAAAAATCCAGCATTTGAATCTTAGAAAGATTTCTTTTGGAATCCCACCATGAAACCTATTGATAGGATATGACCTAGCTACTAGGCCCAAGCATCGAGCCCAATATAATTGGGCCCCGACAGTTAAGCTCGGCCAACGCAGCTCGGCCCAACTAAAGCCCTATGCAGCTCGGCCCAGTCAGCTACAACCTACTTCAAAGAGACTTCTACACCAAGGCAACTCCTACATCGACTACAATTCAAGCTCCAAGAGGTATAGAAGCTCGGTGTTTATCCAATAAAGGAGGAGATCAAGCCAAAGAGTCCTAGTAGGAAAAGACTTGTAATCTTAGTCGAATTCCATGTGTAGATACTTATAAATAGGGGCTTAGAATAGATGAAGGGAGAGGAACGATCTTTGTAAAAGCTATACGCATATCAGCAATAATACTCATACTCTCTTTCGCTCCGTGGACGTAGATCTATTCCGATAGATCGAACCACGTAAATCCTTTGTGTCCTTTTTTCGTGTTCATTAAATCCCAGTTTTCATGCATTAACTATCTTGCGAAAATAAGATCGATCACTGGCGCCGTCTGTGGGAAATGAAAATCTGTGAATCTTGATCAAATTTTGCAAGTTTGCTACAATCACGATGGCCGGGAAATCAACACGATCTACTGCTGCCGCTAATAAGTCTGCCGCCGAGGCTACCGCCGCCGCCGCCGCTGCTAAGGAGAAAGACGCCCAGCATAAAAACGCCCAGCAAACCACTCATGAATCAACCGAAGCCTCCAGCCATCCACCCAACTCTAATCAAAGACGCCCCGGGAAGGAGCGTGCGCTGACTCCGGAAGGGCATATCGGAGATATCCCGGTGGATCAGTTCGGCAGACCGCTCCACCCCAGCCAAGATGGTCACAGCAGTGGTCGTGACGGAGATGAGGTCCCAAAGCTCCAGCCGCATGAACTTGAAGATGCAGTGAAGAGTTTCCTTGCATATAAGGGCCCAGAATTCCTACAATTCGTCAACCAACAAAGAGTTGGAATACATCATGGAGAACGTGGGGCTACATCCCGTTCCCATTAGCAACACGATTCTCAAAGCATCCAAATTGTGGGCGCACGAGACGCGGCACCTCGTCAAAGGAGGTTCGATGATAAACGCCGAGGAAACTACAGACCTTCACCTCGCCGTACCATCACCCCACCTCGTCATCACACTGCTTCACCTCGGCGTGACGACGATCACCGAGGAGGGAGATTTACTGTTTACAGTAAGATCTCTACTCCCTTCACCAACTATATACTCTACACTCCTCTCCCTGAGAAGTATCGAGTACCTCCTATCAAGCCTTACAACGGCTCATGCGATCCGAGCAATTTCCTGTCCCAATACCAATATAATATGATGAATCAAGGTCTCAGTGAGGATACCTACATGTGTAAGGTATTTCCCGAACTGCTTGTCGATAACGCTCGTAGTTAGTTCGATAGCCTGCCTCCATGTAGTATCGGATCATACGCAGACCTACTCGAAGCTTTCGAACGCAGATTTTTCCAGAAAGCCGAGGCAAAAACTACCCCGGCCTAACTTCTTTCCATTAGGCAGAGACGAGGAGAATCAATAAGTGATTTTATGACTAGGTTTAACGAGGAAAGCCTGAAAGTCGATCGCTTGACCGACGAAGTCCTTATCTCAGCCTTCCAGAATGCCATCCAATCTGGTGCTCTCTACAAGGAGATCATAAGGGAAGAGCCACGGACGTCGAAGCAGCTGTGGAGCATCGCGGATAGTTTCCCACGAGCAGATGAAGCGGATAGGAAGAAGCGCGAGGCTGACAAGCCTGAACCATCCGATCGGAGGAAAGAAGAGCGCAATGACCGAAGTCAGAGCCGCCGAAGTGCCTTAGATAGACTGCAGCGAGGCCCCCTTGAATCCCGACTTGGACCTCGGCAAACTTCGGAGAAGACCCAATTCACGCCACTGACAAAGCCGAGGACGGAGATTTATGAGCTTCATACCAACCTGTTTCAAAGACCTCAGCCCATGTCACGTGGTGGGTCAAGACGCCGGTCTAAGGATAAATACTGCCGATTCCATGAGGACTACGGTCATGACACGGAAGACTGCAGGGAGCTAGCTGCGGATATCGAGCACCTGGTACGTGACGGTACGTTCAGAAAGTACCAAAGTCGCGGCCAATATGATACCCGACCCCAGGGTAGGGGAAAGCGCAGAAACTGGGGAGGGAACAATTGCGCCCCCCATGTCGACAAAAAGCCCAGGCCTGATGATGAGGAGGGAGACGAAGATCAACCCCGGATCGACGGAGTCGTCACTGCTATTACTGGGCTCCCACAAGGAGCAACGAAGTCGTCGCTCAAGGCCGAGGCCAGAAGTCCCTCTACAGACGAGCCTTTACAGAAAAGGTTCAAAAAAGACGAGGTCATGACCTTCTCAGAGAAGGACCCAGTGCCACCAATGATACCTCACCAAGACGCTATTGTGATTGAGGCAGTGGTGGCTAATAAGCTCGTCCATCGAATTTTCATCGACAGTGGGGCCTCAGTAAGCGTACTCTTTAAGGATTGCTTTGAGAAGTTAGGGGTCGAAGAATGTCACGCCCCGATTCCTGTGAACCAGGGTGTGACGGGGGTTGGATTAAAGAAGCGGGGAAGAAAGGGGATAATATTAATTTATGACTATTTTACGAGTATCTTAAAACGTAGAATGAGACTATAAAGAAAATGGTGGGGTAAACCAGCGTCAAGTTGCCAAGTGGAGTCGACCATCTACTACGACACATTGGAATTACCAAGAGTGAGTAGGAAATCGAGCATCCAAGTGGAACCATTGCAGGGCACTCTCCACCTTGCATAAAGTAAAAGATGGGGTAAACCGGTTTTCAGTAAACTAGAGGAGTCGACATCCACTTCGAAAAATGGGATAACCATAATTGAGTGGGAATTCGAGCTTCCAAAAGGAACTGATATACGGCACTCTCCATCCAATAATAAGTAAAATAGGAAGAGAGAAATAAGTTTAGGAAACAAAGAAACTATATTATATAACTAGAGGGTTGGAAGATGACGCCCTCGACTTATTTATTATTACCAAACTAGTAGTCTTGTTATCAGAGTTATGAGCAAAATAACATAGCGGAAACTTTATAAGACCCTGCAACAACCCCAGCCTCAGCCTTGCTGCACATCACCTGCTTCCAGACCTGAAAACATTTGAAAAAGTTTTGGGCTAAGTACTTGATGTACTTAGTGGTCATGCCCCTTTGGCAAGCATTTTGAAAACTGACAATTTATCCATACATAGTATATCAAGAGGCTTGCAGAAAACAACTCTTGAAAATACAAATATCATTTTGGGGTGTGTGATGTTCATTCTTGGACTCAACCAAGGCTACAAATCACCTTTGGTTCATCTAGACCGGGTTCAGGGTCGAAACCCTAAATAATCCCAGTACTTGCAGAAAACCCGAGTTGAAACTCAAGGAATTCGCCATTAGTTAGCATACGACGTGATCAAGGCATCATATGTAACCGGGGTGCGCACAATTCAAAGTTAGTGTATCTGATACTAACAATGAATCTCGATCGATCCATAGAGTCATTTCTTGGAACATACACACAAAATATTTTTATGGATAATTGCATTTTAATAACATAAATTTAAACGGCATTAAAAACAATGCCAAAACATTTTACCCACCTGTAATCTGGAGCAACCTCGAGAATAGCTCTATAATAATATACTATACTTCTTCGTCTATCGAGCCTTAAGAGAAGACTATTTCTTTGAAACGTATTTTGTAAGCTAGCAGAGGTATATTGATAGAACTATACTAGGAAAGAAGTTATCGTGGCTGATGCTTGAGAATGAAAATTAGTGAAAGATCACCTAGGTATTTATAGGGAAAGCTAAGTTGCTTTGTCATGCATCATAGCATACGTTAGTCACCTTTAGTGTAGGGTAGTCACCACCGTCCTAAACTCAATTAAATACATGTGGCACCTATCAATATAGATATGCTTGGATAGATGAATACGTGTGTATGAATAAAAGTTGGCAGCTACTTTATCTATACTAATATTACTAACTTATTACATGATATAATAATATTATATGCATTATACACACACACGTAAACTATGTATATACTATAGATATTACCATGCATGCATGCATTTATAAGTTTTATGCAATTAAAAGATATCTTAACATATTAGCATATATCTAGAATATTGTATCATTATAAATATTTATATACGTATGTGGCATAAATTACTACATATCTTAATATATATATATATATATATATATGTATATATATATTAGATATTTAGGAGTGTATAGACGTATAGATTTATACAATAGGTATATTCTAATATATATCTAATTATAAATATAAATCTATAGATATCAAAACTAATAACTTATGTTTCTTTCATTATAATCTAAAAATCCTATTGGAGGTGCATGTTATCTTATTGTTAATTTTTATAGACTTATTGTTTTCCAATAAGACTTTCTTAAATTAACTAAATTCTAAAAATTCAGGATATTACAAAGAAGCTCGTTTAACACCAGCACCAATTCCCCTTAGAAGCTTCGTCCAACAAGAGACGCAAACCGAAGGGATAGTTCAACTCCCAGTGACAGTGGGTAAGCACCCATTGTCATCTACTAAGTTCGTCAGTTTTTTTGTCGTGAAGGCGAACTCCCCCTATAACATCATCATAGGAAGAGATTAGTTGGTTGCAATGAAGGCAGTATGCTCGGCGTACCACCTAACGATCAAAATTCCATCGAAGAATGGGGTAATTATAGTTCGCGGTGACTAGAAAAGGGCGAAGGAGTGCATGCAGATCGCCCTACGAGGTGTTGGGACACCTCAGCATCCGCAAGCATAGCAATTACAGAAATCCGAAGTGTTGGAAGATAATTCTGCATTCTACGAGCCAGTAGGAGCTGTTGTAGTGTACGAAAATGACCCAACTAAGGTTGTTAAGGTTGGCTTCGCTGGAGGAGCCGAACTTCGCAAGCAAATTGTCCAACTACTTCGGGAATATAAAGATGTCTTCGCCTGGTCATCACTCGACATGACCGGAGTTTCACCAGATGTTATCACACACCGGCTGAACATTGACCCCAGAGTAAAGCCAGTCCGGCAAAAGCAGCGGGTATTCGCAGCAGACCGGAACCAGGTCATACATGACGAAGTGCACCAACTGTTAGAGGCACGAATACTCTTTGAGGTCAAGTATCTGACGTGGATTGCTAACCCGGTGATGGTGAAGAAACAAGAAGGAGGTTGGCGAATGTGTATTGACTACACCGATCTAAATAAACACTGCCCCAAAGACTGTTATCCCCTCCCCAACATCGACAAGAAAGTCGAGGCTCTGGTCGGCCACAAGGTTTTCAGTTTCTTAGATCTGTATAAAGGATATCACCAAGTCTTGATGAGTGACGAAGACGCACCAAAGACAGCTTTCATCACTGACTTCGGTGTCTTCGCATATAAGAAAATACCATTCGGACTAAAGAATGCTGGAGCTACTTATCAAAGAATGGTGGACAAGATATTTGAGCCCCACATCGGTAAAAATGTGGAAGTATATGTGGATGACATCGTCGTCAAAAGCAAAGAGCCAGCCACCTGTGTCGACGATCTCAAGATCATCCTCGGCCTCCTTCGGAAAGTTAACCTGAAGCTGAATCCTAAAAAGTGCACCTTTATGGTCCGATCCGGAAAATTTTTAGGATGCTGGGTTTCTCAAGAAGGATTAAAGGCTAACCCGTCCAAGGTCCGAGCTGTCCAAGAAATGAAAGTTCCAGAGAAGATTCACGACGTGCACAAATTGACGGGCTGCCTAGCTGCCCTTAGTCGGTTCCTCTCGAAAGCGGCAGAGAAGCAACTCCCGTTCTTCAAGATTCTTAAGAAGAACCCAGTTTTTAAATGGGAAGAGGAACAGAAATCAGCGTTTGCCGACCTGAAAAAATACCTCTCCAAGCTTCCAACTTTGTCGGTCCCGCATGAAGGTGAGATTCTATCCCTATACCTCGCGGCTTCGGATGAGACTATAAGTGCAGTCCTAGTGCGTGAAGAGAAACGTCGGCAACTCCCGGTCTACTTCATCAGCCGAGCACTCAAAGGACCAGAGACGAGGTATCAGCCATTAGAGAAGATCGCACTAGCGTTAGTAAACGCAGCGAAGAGGCTATGACCTTATTTCCAGGCACATCCTATACAGGTCCTCACTGACCTCCCACTTCGGCAAGTGCTATTGAAGCCTGAAGCTTCGGGGAGAATTGCGAAATGGGCAGTCGAGCTAGGTGAGCATGACATCAGCTACTGTCCACGCAGTGCTATCAAAGGCCAAGCCTTAGCTGACTTCCTCGTAGAATCTAAGTTTACGGAAGCACCGAAGCCACCCGATGCCGCCTCGGATATTGTCAGAGCCGAACCCACAAGTAAACCGCCCAAAGACTGTTGGAAGGTATACGTGGACGGGGCTTCTGGAAAATCAGGAAGCGGTGCAGGCATCATACTTCTTAGTCCAGACGAGCAGGAGATAACCTATGCACTTCGGTTCGACTTCCCTACCACAAATAATGAAGTGGAGTACGAAGCCTTAATTGCAGGACTTCGCCTCGCTCAAAGTCTTCAAGTACGAGCTGTACAAGTCTACTGTGACTCCCAAGTCATAGTTAGCCATATGCTCGGCACATATGAGGCAAAGGGCGACAGAATGAAGAAGTATCTCCAAAAAGCTAAGAGTCTGCAAGAAAGCTTCACCTACTTCGAGTTGGTACGAATCCCAAGAGGAGCAAATACCCGAGTTGATGCTTTAAGCAAATTGGCATCCTCGTCAACAAGCTCTCCAGTGGAAGGAATCAAACACCGAAGTATAGAAGAAGCCGAGGTCGGCCTCGTAATTGATGATGAAGCACCGAATTGGATGACTCCTCTTCGGAATTATTTGGAGAAGGGCGAGCTACCCAGTGACAAGCTTGAGGCAAGAAAGATCTTAAGCAAGTCACCAAAGTACGTTCTACAAGAAGGAATTCTGTACAGAAAGTCATACCTTCAACCTCTCCTAAGATGTGTCGGGCCGAACCAAGCAAACTATGTGTTAAGCGAAGTTCATGAAGGGTCATGTGGAAGCCATATTGGAGCTCGAGCACTGTCAAAAAAGGTCATGCGCTGGGGCTACTATTGGCCTACAATGTTTCAAGACGCAGTCGAACTAGTCCAAAAGTGCCCAAAATGTCAAATCCATGGGACGGTGCCGAGATTACCTCAAACCGACCTCATAAGCATGCAAAGCCCGTGGCCGTTCGTGCAATGGGGAATTGACATTGTCGGACCATTTGATAAAGCTCCCGGACAACTCCAGTTCCTCATCGTAGCCATCGACTACTTCACTAAGTGGGTCGAAGCTGAGCCCTTGGCAAAGATCACAAGCAAGAACGCCCTCAACTTCGTATGGAAGAATGTGGTTTGCCGCTTCGGTGTACCTCGCATCCTCATTTCGGATAATGGAACGCAATTCACCGATCGGACATTCAGAGAATGGTGTGAAGGGCTTCGCATTCACCAAAAGTTCACTTCGGTAGCTCATCCTCAAGCGAACGGCCAAACCGAAGTTACGAACAGAACGATCGTCAAGGGACTCAAAACCCGCCTCGACAAAGCCAAAGGAGATTGGGCAGCAAATTTACCCCAAGTCCTATGGTCGTTCCGAACAACTCCCCGGACCTCGAACGGTGAAATACCTTATAGTTTGGTGTACGGAACCGAAGCAGTGATCCCGGTAGAGATAGGCCTGCCGAGCCCGCGTACTATCAACTTCACAGCCGAAGTCAACGAGGAAGACCTCCGAACCGAACTGGATCTGCTGGAAGAAAAACGAGAGCTCGCCTACATAAGAGAAGCCAAGTACAAGCAACAAGTAGCTCGGTACTACAACCAAAGGGTGAAGTACCAACAATTCCAAGTAGGCGACCTTGTACTTCGGAATAACGAGGTCAGTAAAGCGGAAAAGCTCGGCAAGCTTGAAGCCACATGGGAAGGACCATACCGAGTTGAAGAAGTCCTCGGCAAAGGGTCGTACAAGCTCGCCTATTTATCCGGTGAGCCCTTACCCCGCACATGGCACATTAATCATTTAAAAAAATACTTTGTATAGGTGGAGGAGAGTAATGTCTAGGATCAGTTCATTTAAAGTCGTAGGTGTCAAGAGTCAGGTTGTCTTATCAGCTGTTTTTCTTTTTTCATTTTTTTTATCAATAAAGTTTTATTTTTCCTTTATTATTCGTTTAAATCCTTGCATATCATATCTTGCATATCTCTCTATTCCACTTATGCTTAGTATTTTGATCTTTTATTTTAAAACCCTGACGAGGGTAATTTAATAAACTCCACATTGGGGGTAAATTCTAAACGCGCGCGTACCGACCTAACCTTGTTAAAAATAGAAGTTCAAACTGCCTGGGCTTAAAACGAAGGAACCACCTTTGTTAAAAGCTAGGAAAAAGTACTTTTGTTTAAAACAAGGAGGCACCACCTCGGTTAAAAACAAAGATACGGCCTTTGTTTAAAACAGAGAAGAGCCTAAACCTCGTCGGACGACGAGGTCGTGCTAATTAAAGCCTAAACTTCGCCTTTGATGAAGTCGTGCTACTCAAAGCCTAAACCTCATAGGACGACGAGGTCGTGCTAATTAAAGCCTAAACTTTACCTTTGACGAAGTCGTGCTACTCAAAGCCTAAACTTCGCCTTTGACGAAGTCGTGCTACTCAAAGCCTAAACCTCGTCGGACGGCGAGGTCGTGCTAATTAAAGCCTAAACTTCGCCTTTGATGAAGTCGTGCTACTCAAAGCCTAAGCCTCGTCGGACGACGAGGTCGTGCTAATTAAAGCCTACACTTCATCTTTGATGAAGTCGGGCTACTTAACCCTAAACCTCGTCTTTTGACGAGGTAACGCTCATTATGGCCTACCTTTGTATAATGCAAGGAGATATATCTATGTTAAAACAAGGTAAAAGGCTAATATGAGTACAGAGAATTCCGTTTTATTTTAAAAATGGAAAAGTACAATACATGGTAATTAAGACGAACTCGAAGGCTTGGGTTTGCTAAAACTAAGCCATCTTGTAGGAAAATCACCGTCGGAGTTGAAATTTAAAACATCATCTATATTGAAGCGGCCTTGACCTCGTTCACCACTACCTCGTCCTCGACTTCGACCCCTACCCGGTTGAAGACTCCGACCTCGACCTCGTCGAGCTAATCTTTGCCGTTCTTGTTCATAACCGCGTAAATCTCATGTCTGATCGATCCACGGGAGTCAACGATCTCGAGGGATCAGTGGTAGTGGACGAACTTGAAGGATGAGAGTCCTTTCCCAGTCGAGCAGCCAATTTCGGACGCCGAGCTAGAATCACATCGTACATACCAGCTATTCGCTTCAGTTCGACCATCTGATCTTGGAGTTGCCAGGAGTCCGCCCCGTATCTTTCTTGGTAATCCTTACACCGGGCTGCGATTTCTATTACCTTTGCATCCACTTCAGCAATGGTTTTCCCGTTGTTTCGGCGGACAATGGCCTCATATTCAGCATGCTCCTCGGCGATCTTTTTAGATTCTTCCTTCATGGCATCATACTTATCTCCAAGCTCTAGGAGCCGAGCTTGAAGCTCGTCATTTCGGATTTAAGCGGCTCTAAGTCTCACGTCGGCCTCATCCTGGATATGGTTAGCTTGATCTCTCCAACGAAGAGCTTCGACATTCTTAGCTTCAAGAGCCCGCAATAAGTTATTGATTTGAGCTATATACGGAGATGCATCGAAAAGTTTTGGAGAAGAAGAAGACTACAAAAGGGAAACGAATTTCTAATAAGAAATAAAGTTTTCATTACTTCAGCAAAATGCGCCATCCTACTGATGACGAAGTACATGCTAAAAAAAAAAAAGAAAAAAAAAAGAAAAAGGAGAAATATTGAAAAAGGGTGATCAACTGACCACTCCGGCATTCTCTTCGTCCTCACAACGAGCTTCATCATTAGCCGGAGCGGTTTCATCCTCGCCCCTGACTTCAGCCTCGCCAGCATCCTGCACCTCGGTCTCCGCAGTGCGATGGAGGTTAGCGATCACCTCTTCCAGCTCGTCGTCCCGGTCGACCGGGCAATTTTGAACTGCTTCGGCAGTCAAAATAGTGGATGCCGAGGCCAAGCTATCCAACAGAGGATACCTTGGATACTTTTCAGTAAAGCCTCGGCATACATGCGGTATACGACCTCATATGACATCTCCTGATAACCGTACTTGGATTTATCCAAGTCCGGCATATCAGCAGCAATGCCTTCGATAGTGTCACTGACCGCGTGAGCGTTCAGAACCGAAGCCACCTGCCCGGCAAGTTCTGAGAACTTTTCAGACCGGAAGAGTCGCTCTGTATACGCCCGAAGCAGAGGCCTTTGCCCGGCCACCATTTCAGCCTTGCGTCGCCTCATCGCCTCCACCTCAGCCCTCAACGAGATCGCCTCAGTCTTAGCCGCCTCGGTAGCAGATCGCTCCGCAACCAGTTTGGCTTCGGTCACAGCCAATTGGTTGGCGAGGCCGCCCTTTTCATTTTCCAGGTTACGGCGAGCCTGGGCCATCTCGTTGTACCGATCGACCCCGGAGGTCAGGAAACCGCTCAATTCCGAGGCCAGATCACTCAGCCTCGTCACCATATCCTCGGTACCCTACATCAACATATATTAGTAATAAATAAAACAACAGGGGGGTGCCGAAGTTTAGACGAAGGCATATGATGTTACCTCGGGAAACGG
The DNA here is from genome assembly GCA_001642375.2 of Mentha longifolia. Classification (NCBI taxonomy): domain Eukaryota; kingdom Viridiplantae; phylum Streptophyta; class Magnoliopsida; order Lamiales; family Lamiaceae; genus Mentha; species Mentha longifolia. The sequence goes on from CM038119.1 coordinate 3,237,984, forward strand.
CCGTCGACGATTCACCAGTTCTCCAAAACCCTGGCCTCTCACACCACGAGACGACCGAACTGCAGTAACAGCGCAATCCTCCTCTTCGTTTGTAACAGCAACAACCAACTTCTACTGTTTCTTTTTACGAACGACAGGTCGCTCTGGAAGGGATTCCATTGGTGATGAGATCAGTCCGCTCTCGGTTCGCTCCGAGGACGCCTCGGATGATGGCTTTTCAGTCGAGCTGGATCTCGTCCTCTTCTTACCGAGTAGCTTCACTGCAGACAAACGGTATAAGCCATATCACAATTACATGACATCAAACAACAAGATAAAAATAGACCAAGTGGAGCCTCACCCTTCACCGGCTCAACCATGGAGTCTGGATCATAAGGGCTCAGACCCGCCCTTGCAAGATCGGCCTCGGTGAAATCTTCATCGACGAGACCCGTTAACACACCCTCAAGCGCACCGAATTTCTCTTCGGTGCCTTGGTTCCTCAACTTACCCACATTCCATACGAAATGTGGGACCTCACTGAACCGGCAAAAAAGAACTTAGACTGCCAGTTCGGGATTTTTGACTTCGTCTACACTCTAAAGTCAAGACGGGGTGTCAAGTAGTACCACCCGTTAAATGAATTAAATTGGTAATATTTTAGGATCAGCTCTACTGACAGGCTGACCCCGTGACGGCTACTGATTATGCCTAAACCAATAAGCTACCTAAACGAGTTCGGCGTTATTTGAGCTAAAGGAATGCCGAACATCCGAAGAAGATCGGCAAAAATAGGGGGGAGGGGAAGACGAAGACCATGGCTTAAGCAATCTTCGTAGATAGTTACAAAGCCGACCGGAGGGTTGGATGCCCTATCCTCCGGCCGAGGAAGTAACATCTCTATCCAATCAGGAAATAAATAATTTCTCGCAATCTTCAACATTGCGGATGAATCTAGAGTTGAAGGGAATTTGGAGACGGTTCCGACTGAATCAAAGGGAGAAGCAAAAACTACCCTATATTTTGCGGAAACGTCCGACTCTACAGTATATACATCTACACTTATATTTTCCGGCGAATGTGATATCGGCGGCGACGTAGACCTTTCGCCAAAATCTTGACTACTACTACCGCTTGATTCGCAAATAAAAGAAGCAGAAGCCATGGAAACTTACTTTTATGGCGATGGACGACTATGGCCACAATAGATAATTCACTGGGTTTTGGTATAACACCAACGGCGACTTTGCAAACGAGAATGTAGAAGATGGAGTGCCGAAAATTTTTAGGGTTTCGAAATTTCAAAATGAAATTGTTGTGGCGTCTGAAAGAAGTTTTAGTAACTTTCTGCCTTTTCACTCCAACTCTAACACGCACGCGCCTACTTTATCGGGACTCCAAGCGGCGCATTTAATGTAACTGACACATCACGTGATCGCCTTAACGAGGTGGCAAGCATTCCGACTTCGTCGAAATCCAATTTTCGAAGGGGCAATGCACATTTTATACCCACCTCGTCTTAACGAGGTGGCAAGCATTCCGACTTCGTCGAAATCCAATTTCCAAAGGGGCAATGCACATTTTATACCCACCTCGTCTTAACGAGGTGGCACGCATTCCGACTTCGTCGAAATCCAATTTCTGAAGGGGCAATGCACATTTTATACCCACCTCGTCTTAACAAGGTGGCAAGCATTCCGACTTCGTCGAACTCCAATTTCCGAAGGGGCAATGCACATTTTATACCCACCTCGTCTTAACGAGGTGGCAAGCATTCCGACTTCGTCGAAATCTAATTTTCGACGGGGCAATGCACTTTCAATACTCCTACTTCAACTTTCTACCCCGAGTCACACCCTCACTTCTATATCTTTTTTGGGGGGGGGGGGATGTGATAGGATATGGCCTAGCTATTAGGCCCAAGCATCGAGCCCAATATAATTGGGCCCCGACAGTTAAGCTCGGCCAACGCAGCTCGGCCCAACTAAAGCCCTATGCAGCTCGGCCCAGTCAGCTACAACCTACTTCAAAGAGACTTCTACACCAAGGCAACTCCTACATCGACTACAATTCAAGCTCCAAGAGGTATAGAAGCTCGGTGTTTATCCAATAAAGGAGGAGATCAAGCCAAAGAGTCCTAGTAGGAAAAGACTTGTAATCTTAGTCGAATTCCATGTGTAGATACTTATAAATAGGGGCTTAGAATAGATGAAGGGGGAGGAACGATCTTTGTAAAAGCTATACGCATATCAGCAATAATACTCATACCCTCTTTCGCTCCGTGGACGTAGATCTATTCCGATAGATCGAACCACGTAAATCCTTTGTGTCCTTTTTTCGTGTTCATTAAATCCCAGTTTTCGTGCATTAACTATCTTGCGAAAATAAGATCGATCACCTATTATGTCTTAAGCTCAAATATGTCAAATTTGTGAATTCTTCTACTAACCATAATGGGATTACTCCTTTGAGTTTGTTACCTCCAATATCTATCAGTATCAAGTTTGTGCAGTTCCTCAAAGATGGAGGCAAATTCCCAGATAAGTTATTTTCCCTCAAGTGCAAAGTTTCAAGGCTCTCTAGTTCACCCAAAGCAAGTGGAATTTCTCCATGAAATTTATTGTTATTCAAATTGAGAGATTTTAGGCCTCTGGTATTATTCCAACAAATGGGAAGCTCTCCTTCCAAAGGGTTGTTGGAGAGATCAAGAAACTGAACCTGGCTATTGGAAATTTGGCAGATAAATGAAATTGTTCCATTAAACAAATTTTTGCCAAAGTGAGCAGCTGTGATATTGGGATGAAGCAAAGGTAAAGGGCCTGAAAACTTGTTATAACTAACATCTATCATACCAAAGAAATTAGCTGAGAGATTAGGTATAGTACCCCAAATCTGGTTATGAGAGATGTTAAAACCCCTCATATCTTGAGACAAACTCCATAGCCAATCAGGCACTTGGTCTATTATACCAGCATCAGAAACATCAAGAGCAGAGAGATTAGTCTGTTTCTTAAGCCATCTAGGGAATGAAGGGCCCACCTTGCAGCTTGCTAAATTTAGCGCATTCAACTGAAAGGGTGGGTCCCAGTCTTGGCTGAGATCCAAGGTCAAGCTGGGATGATTGTTGGATAAGATCAAGAAATACAAGTTTTCTAGTTTAGAAAAATGAGCTTCTGTGATTCTTCCTTGCAATGAATTGAAAGAAGCATCTATGTCTCCTAGCTAGGAAAGTTGGCCTAGGCTTAAAGGCACTGAGCCTGAAAGAAGATTGTGGTGGATTTTCAAGGTTTCTAATTTTGAACATGCTCTCAAATCTGGGATTGGACCTGTGTATTGATTTATTGATATGTCTAATGACTCTAGTGATTTGCAAGAAAGCTTTCCAAAGAAATCTGCTAGAGGCTCTCCTAAGCCATGGTTTACATTGATGTATAATATTTGGAGCTTAGTTAGATTAACAAAGGATTTGGGTATTTTATGCACTAGGTAATTGAAGTTAAAAGTGAGTATTCTTAGGTTGGTGAGGTTTCCTAGCTGATGAGGAATAGTTCCAGTAAGGTTGTTCTCCATGAACCTTAGATCCTCTAAACTTTTAATGGAACCAAGAAAATGTGGAATACTTCCTCCAAAATGATTATAAGACATGTCAAGATAATTCAAGTGATTTAACTCTAGTAAATCAGAGCTAATATACCTCTAAGCCAGCAACCATAAAAATCTAGATATGTAACTTTTCCAGTAGAGTTACTGCAGTAGACATGATACCAATCACAGCATTCCTTTCTGTCTTCTTCATTTTCCATGAAGAGAGACAGCCTGAGTCATCTGTGAGGCCTTTCTTGAATCTTAAAAGGGCTTCTCTCTCCCTCTAGGCACCTTGTTTCTCTTGAAGCAGCTGAAATGAAAAGAAGAAGTAATGGAAGAAAGTTGAAGATGGGATTTTGTTTGGGATGAAGAAGCATTTTTCTTGATTTTGGAAGTAGTGTTACTTTTGGAAAATTATGTGCAGATATATTTAAAGACTTGAAAGTTGAAACTAAGTCAAAGTATACATGCGTAAAGAATTTGTCAATGTGCAAGATTGTATTGATTATAAATTAGTTGGTAGTTGAAATCAATCTAGCTTAGTACAGTATACTACTGAAGCAGTGTTGCGTAGTTTGAGTAAATAAGTTGGCATTGAAAAAAAAAAAAAAGTAGCTATGCTTGGCCCATCGATATAAACACTTGAAACTAAGTCAAGCCTACGTGGAAGAATTTGTCAATATGCATTGTTCGTTAATTTTAGCCTATTAAAACATAGTATTGTAATAAAAGAGGATTATGGTTTGTAAGTGAAATTACAATAGTAGCTGAAGACGCAGCTCAATTGGTAAATATTTTCCCTCCTATTAAATATCGGGAGTTCAGACCATCTCGAATGCGTGTGGGCGAGCCAAGAGTACTTTCTCTTAATACTCCGACTTGATTGGGCCGGGTTGGACCATGGTGACGGTGGAAGAAATTGGATTAATGAGATGCGCCTTGTGGAATGAGATTGTATTGGGCTTGAGGTAGGCCTATATTATATCTTTCGGCCTATAGCAAGAGTTATTGGGCCGATTCGGGCTCTGGTGAATTACCCAATTAACCAAGAATTCTTCATAATTTATAAACCATGTTTTTTTTTTAAAACCGATTAATAAACCATGTTAAAACACACAAAAAAAGTGCAAAACTCAGTTTACCCATGGGTCCAGCGTAGTGATACAGTGGGTACAGTGTATAAGAGTAATGCTACATGCTTAATGTGCCCACGAATAACGTGACAATTGTATATATAAAGAAGCTATAAATTATACCAAAAATAATTAAATTCGCCAAACAAAAATTGAACTCTAATTTAAAAATCTAAACCATAATTTAAAAAAAAATCCGCATTGACACTGCTACATCAACAATTGGCACATTAAGTATATCCATGGTGAGTGGTGGAACGTTTCTACAGTATATAAATAAAATAAAAGGAGACATTAAATTTCAGGTACAAATTCTAAATCAAAATGGGAGAAAACTTTAAGTAGAGTTGGGGAAAGAAATAATGAAAATTAATGGGTGAAGGACACAGAAATTCCAGAAATTAGCCAAATAAATTCAAATATAGCTTTAAACACCCTAAATGAAGGTAGGTTAGGTAGGAGAATATGTGCGTTTAGTAAATAGTATTAATGATGACAGAAACGCTTCAATGCCCACTGTGAGCACACTTAATGTGTCCACCGATGAGGCAATTTTTCTCATTTAGGTTTAGTTTTTTTTAGGTAGGGTTTAGTTTTTTATAGTAGAATTTAATTAATTTTGGTATGTTTTTAATTAACTTCTTTATTTATACCAATGTCATGTCATCCGTGGGCACATTAAGCGTGACCATGATGGGCATTGGAGCATTACTCTTAATGATGAATTAGGTTGTAATTGATGTTAACAACATAAGGAGTATCAATTAATTATAACAAGAGAAGGTAGGATGGTAGATAGGTTTTAATTGGTCCTCTATCGAGAATACTGGGCTGGACTCAAGTGTCCAATAGGACCGATATGGCATGTTCTCTTAGTGGGCCCAACTGAGTAGGCCTGCTCCACATACCCTTTCACAACAGTAGTGTCGTACACACTATTGAACATGGGTGTTCAGAGTTTGGTTTAAACCGTAAACTTAATCAGATCAAACTGTATTATACAGTTTGGTTTATTTACGGTTTAAAAAAAATATGATTTGCTTATTTATTTTCAAAAATTATGATTTACAGTTTAGGTTTGGTTTTTAAAAATATATTTCAAACCAAACCAAAAAAACTGTAAAACCGTAAAACAGTATATACACATTACATTGTCTTCTATTCTACTAAGATGCTCCGTATTAATTTAAAGAATAAGCTAATACAATTTAATTTAATTTAATTTAATTGTAAAATATTACTTTCAACTATTTACAGGTTCTTTTTTTTTACGCTATTAGGGTGTGTTTGGTAAAGAAGATGAACCAAGATGAGAGAGATCATCTTGGTTCATCTCACTGTTTGGTAACCAACTAAAATAAACTGGAGGGCCCGAGATGAATACAAGGCCCGTTGATATTTCACTGTTCCGCCTTGTTTAGTCATCTCACGTTTTTGGTCGGATGAGGTGAACTCATTAAAACAGTAACACAATACTTTCTCTCTCTACCATTTTACCCTTATCTATTTATACGATTTCAAATAAATATAATAATAATAATAATAATATATAATAAATAATAATAATAATAATAATGTAATAAAATAATAATAATAATAATAAATAAATAAATAATAACAATAATAGTAATAATAATAAAATAATCAATAATAATAATAATAATGTAATAAAATAATAATAATAATAGTAATAGTAATAGCAATAGTAATAATTATATATAATAGAATAATAATAATAATAATAATGTAATAAAATATAATATTAATGTAATAAAATAACCATAATAATAAATAAATATCAATAATAGTAGTAATAATAATAATAATAAATATTAATAATTTAATAAATAATAATATAATAATAGTAATAGTAATAGTAACAATTATATAATAGTTAATAATAATAAATATATAATAATTTAATAATAATAGTAATAATTATAATAATAACAAGAATAATAATATAATAAATATAATAATAATAATAATATAATAAATAATAACAATAAGAGAAAAAATTATAATAATAACAAGAATAATAAACATAATAATAAGAATAATAATAATATAAATAATCATAATAATAATAAATAATAAAATAATAATAATATAATAATAAAATAATAAAGGGTACTATTAATCTCAACGATAAAAGTGAAATCGGTAGGGGTATTTAATAAGGAAAATAGTCAATTTAAATTTTAATCTAGAGTTTTGCAATTTGTACCAAACACAATATGATATCATCCGGGTCTGAATTTTTTGCTACCAAATGGTGAGATGAATGATTCATCTTGACACTATTCATATGAGTCATCTTGAGATGAATCACATTCTTCATCTTGAGATGATTACCAAACGCCAGCCTAAATATTCTCTCAATTTTATTTTAATTCTTAATTATTTACTTTGAATGTAAATGGTAGAGTAGTCCCTGATTTTGGTTGCGTGGGAATATTTTTCTTATTGGCAATTTTGAATTCATAAAATATATATTTATTATTTGAAATCTAAATACAAATAAGTTTTATATAAAAAAGAAGTAAATAAAAAATATTTAAATATTGCAAACCGAACTGCACCAAACCGCATTAATACGGTTTGGTTTTAGTGCTAGTATAGTTTGGTATGTTTTCAAGAAATTATCGAACCATATTTTACGATTTTGTTTGGTTTTGACATCAACCCGTACCAAACCGGACCATGTACACCCCTATATTTGAATCCCTATATTTGAATGGACAGAAAAAAATAAGTGGATCGGAGAAAGAAATAGTGAAGATTATCTCTCTCTCTCTCTCAATCCACGTTTGACTGGGACAAGAAGAAGTCCAATAAATATCTTCATACGAAACACCAACGATATATCTTTCAACTCATCTAAACACATTTCACATACAAACACACGCACGCACACGCACACGCACACACACAGTTGTTAACAAGCATAGTACTGTAAGATGGAAATTATTCCCAGTTGTTCCTGCAATCAAAGATGTGAAGAGGTTGGATGAAATCCGAAAATCCGCCAAATACCATCCAACTATTTGGGGAGACTTTTTTCTAGCGTATAATTCTTATAATACGGTAATATATATATACATATATGAAGTGTAGCTAGTCTCTCCATCCTCAAAAAAAAAAAATGGTTATTTATTTATTTTCTTCTCATTTATTCTAATATTTATTTGCGTAGCAAATCTCTGATGGTGAAGAAGAAGAAGTTGCAAAGCAGAAAGAAATGGTACGGAAACTGCTAGCTGAAGCCCCAGAAAATTCGACGTACAAAATGGAACTCATCGATACAATCCAGCGCCTGGGAGTGGAATATCATTTTGAAAAAGAAATCGAAATATCCTTGAAATATATATTCATGAGAATTATGTGCACCAAAACAGCAAAGACGACGATCTTCACACCGTGGCTCTTCGTTTTCGTTTGCTTAGACAACAAGGTTACAACGTCCCATGCGGTGAGAATATTCTTGCATGCATGCAACGTAGCTACTCTAATTAATTATACATATTTTTTACTCTCTTCATTCGTAATCCATTTGATATACATGTTTAGAATCTTTCGGCATGTATTTTAATATATCAAAAAGTGGATGTTACAATAAATACTACAGTAATTAATTAGTTTTACTGCAACACAGACGTTTTCCGCAAATTCACCGACCGTGAAGGAAATTTTTCAGCGGCGCTGAGAAATGACGTTGAAAGTTTGTTGGAATTATACGAGGCGTCGCATCTCGCGACACGTGGCGAGGAAATTCTGGATAGAGCAATGGAGTTCTGTTCTTCCCATCTCCAAGCATTAGTAAATCAGCAGTTGGTGAACAATGTTTCTCTCTCTAAACGAGTGATTGAAGCTCTGAAGATGCCAATTTCCAAGAGTCTCACGAGATTGGGTGCCAGAAAGTTTATCTCTCTATACGAAGAGGGCGATTCGAATAATGAAATACTTTTAAATTTTGCAAAAATAGATTTCAATATAGTGCAGAAGATGCACCAGAGAGAGCTCAGTGATGCTACGAGGTCAATTAATCTATTATGTCATTCTATTTAATTAATTAATTAAACTTGTATCATATATTTACGAGAAATTGATGTATTAATTAATTAGGTGGTGGAAGAAATTGGATGTGGCGAATGCAATGCCTTACGCAAGAGATAGATTAGTGGAATGCTTCTTTTGGATGGTGGGGGTCTACTTCGAGCCATGCTATGCTACTGCTAGAAGAATATTAATTAAAAGCATAAGTATGGCTTCCATTATTGATGATACCTACGAATATGCAACCCTAAATGAACTGCGAATCCTCACTGACGCTATTCAACGGTTGGATTAATTTCAATTTCGAATTATTTTTTCTTTAATTTTTCTATCTAAATATAACATTAAATTTGTAATTATATAATTTTAGTGTTTCGTTTTTTTTTTTTTTTTTTCAGTTGGGATGTTAACGAGACATTGGAGGATTCTCCAGCGTACGTACAAATGTGCTACAGAAGCCTTATTCAAACTTATGCTGAAATAGAACATGAAGTACGGAAGAATAACTCAGAAGAATTGTACCGCGTCCAATATGCATTACAAGATGTATTTAAACTACTCATAATATGTATATAAAATCAATATATATATATATATATATATATATCTATGTGTGTGTGTGTGTGTGTGTGTGTGTGTGTATACTTAATTAAATTAATTTGCAGATGAAAAAATTGGTGATGGCATATTTTGAAGAGGCAAAATGGTTGTATGATGATTATATGCCAACATTTGAGGAGTATATGAAGGTAGCACTGGTATCTAGTGGCTACATGATGTTGTCAACAACTTCTTTAGTTGGTATGGGGATTAATCAAGTTAGTAAAGAGATTTCGATTGGATCGTAAATGAACCTCTCATTGTTCGAGCTTCGACAGTAATCTGTCGTGTAACTGACGATTTAGTCGGAGATGAGGTACGTATATACATGCTACATATAAATATTAATTACTAACTCCAATTATTATAGTGAGCTCATTATCAACGGACGGAGGAAGTATTAATTAATTTTATCCTGAATTAATAAATTTATTGACTACTACTTCACATGATTTTCTACACATGCATGCGTCTCTAGTATGAGCAGAAACCCTCGTCAATTCTATGTTACATGAAACAATATGGAGTAAGTGAGGAGGAAGCTCGAGCTCAACTTGGACAACAAGTGAAGAATGCATGGAAGGACATGAACCAAGAATGCCTCGAGCCAAGACCGGCCTCGATGCAAATCTTAATGCGCGTTATCAATCTCAATCGAGCCATAGATCTACTCTATTCGAGCCACGATTGCTATAGCGATCCACACAAATCGAAAGATTGGGTGAAGATGGTGCTTGTTGAACCTATCACAATTTGAAGTGAAGACCATGAATTGAACCCTAGCTAGATGAATTAAATTACTACTTTTCAATAAGCCATTTATAGATCTGAGTTACTATGGGAATGATATCCTCTATACCAACTATTGTATTCCAATTATTTACTAAATATGAAAATTTATTAGTTTTATAATGTTTTTTATAAAAATAAAAAATTGTTATATTATAATAAATCATAATAAATATTTATAACTAAAAAATGGATTTTTTAAAAATAATATACCCTAATTTTATTTATCAACCCTATTTTAGCTAACAAAATTGAAATTAAATGCTAAAAAATAATTATAAACCCTAATTTGGATGAGTGAACCCTAAAATATAATTATAAAATTAAACTAAATCATTATAAATTAAAATTATTGAATAAAAATATGTAAAACTAGTAGAAATTAAAATTTAACACACAATTAGAATACCAAAAATGGGTGTAGAGATCCCAATTGGCTACTATAATATTGAATAATCTTTATCTACTTAGCTTAGCTTATGCAATAGCTAGTTGAGTTGCATTTTATTTTGATTATATATGGTGCTTGTTTTACTATAGAAGAAATTCATCGAAGAAATAATTAATTTAACTATTTAATGACTACAAATTTATAGATTAATGCTAATTGGATTATACTTTTTATATCTTAGTCATTTGTATATTTACATAGTGTCTTTTACAAAGTTCATATTTATACGGCATGTGCATATTAATAAGAGGCAAACCCTTAAATAGCCATTATCATAAGAGAAAAGTCTTTTTTAGCCAATAATAAAAGAATGGTCTAATTTTAGCCACTTCTTACTTGATGTACCAATTATACCCTTACTAATCATTAAAAATATATAATGAAAAAGAAGAAAATAGAAAAGGTAAAAAAGAAGAAAATCATGGGAAGCCAAAAAATCACCAAACGAAATTCCCAAATAAAAAAAACTCAGCCGCGAGAATTCCTCCTCCACCTTCTCCACGAAGCTGCCGAATGAAGCCGCCGGAGTACGTCCGGCAATAATAACTCCGGAGACGCTTGCTATAAGATGATGCAGTACAACCGCCTACAAGAAAAACTATGTCTAGTGACAACAGTGTTGTCACTGTACGTCCTGTCACTATGTTGTATAGTGACAGTTTTGACAAAAACTGTCACTATACAACATAGTGACAGGACGTATAGTGACAACAGTTGACAACACTGTTGTCACTAGACACAGTTTTTCTTGTAGTAGAGGAGATCGACGGCTATTTCTGGGAATAACACACCGATAAATTCAGAAACTGCTCCCCTCGGTGATGAAGATGTCAGAAGCAATTCCGACGACGACTTCTGATCACCACCGCCTAATCACCGGAGAAGAATCTCCCATCCAGAGGTATCAACTTATAACTCTCTAATCTCCTCTAAAGTTGTTTGTATACACACATTTCATGAAATTTATGTTCAGTTGAAGAACAAATCTGTTGCAATGTATTCTTCCTAAATTTTAAATTTGATTTTGATTGATTAAGAAATTGCTGCAAATTTTGGGGTTTAAATATGTTGATTTGCAGCCAATCTCCAATGAATGCACGAGCGTACGACTGGATTAATCGTGATTGTGTACGCAAATTCGTGCTATAGTTGTCGTGTGATAGTGAATAGTTAATTTGTTTCCTTATTTTTTGATTTTGAGTTCAATATATGGAGATGTTGTAATATTCTTTGATTGCTCTATCTGTTTTATGTGTGCTTAGATTCTGTAGAAATTCTCATATTCGAATTAAGCCAAGATTTAATAAGTTTAATATTGAAAGTGTTTTAGTCAGGTTATAAGGTTAGAGAGGAATATGACTTGGAAGCTTTTTCTTTGATCAAGACTACCTAGATTCATGATCGTGTGCATGACTATATTGTTTCGTGATCGTGAACACGAACATGAAAATATTCTATCGTGCGCTTATGCACGATCTAAATTCCTTTTGCTTACACCATGATTATTTTCTAACATTATAATTATTACATGTATGTTAAATTATTATTTTTTGGTGATATACAGCAGGCACCACCCAAGTATCAATGGGAATTTACGCGCCCGAAAATGCAAATACATAACAATGCCAACTTTATTGCAAGGAACGAATTGTGGTTCAGATACGAGAGAGGTTGATGAAGTTTGGCGAAAGTACGTACAAGAAATTTAAAAATCATGCTTTCGCAAATTCTTGAAGCTCTCGGATAAGATTGTGAAATTCCCAACAGTAATTCATTATGTCATAAGCCGGGAGATGGACTTCAAAAATGCTGATGCTGATGGTATAGAATAGTTAATGTTGAAACTCATTTTGTTTGAACAGTTCAATATTAGTAATGTTTGAAGACAATGGAGATTGTTGAATTTTTTGACTTTCGTGGTTGGCTTATTGGTTTTTTTTTTTGTTTTTTTTATTTTTATACTGTAAACGTAGTTCATAATCAAATTTCTATTTTAATTTTATTGTGATGTGTACAAATATCACTAATTTTGAGAAACTATGCATTTTTCAATTTTAAAAATTATATTTTATTATTTTTTAACGGGTTAAGTCATTCCAATGGTTGTGGAGTGAATATGATGGGAGTTTAATTTCATGAATAAAACTGTTGGATACGCTACTTGAAAGTGTTCCTTTCCCCCACTAGATCTGAATTGGATATAACAATTCTCATGCAACTACATCACATAAACGAGTTTAGAGATTATACCTTCGATGCGCAGGAGGAGTAATCTACCGGTCTAGATTACTGAGATATTCCCTTTCCTCCGAGTTCTTCGACTTCGCGGGCGTTAGAGAGACTTTGGAACTTGGAATCATGTTCTGCACTTTCTGCTCTACAAGTGGCGCCTTTATCAGAGAATGAGAGTTAGGGTTTGAGAATCTCCTTCTCCTATTTATAAGGAGAAGTGGCGCCTCCCACTCCTAATCTCACTAATATACGAGATTAATTAATTAAGCCCAGTTCAATTAATGAATATAATTATCGGAACAAATTCTAATTAATTAATTAGAATTAATCCTAATTATAATAGGATTAAATTATGTAAATATTAAATTAAATATTTTATTCCATAATTAAGAATAAATCTTAATTACTTAGATATTAATTTAATCGATATTACATATTGGGCAAGAGTGCAATTATTGAGCCTAGGTGGGCCCAGGATGAGGAAACAGGCAACCCCTACTGTACAGTAGGCGCTACATTATGGGCTCAAGCCCATGATGCTTCTTTTGGGTCCAAAACTGATATTTTGCTCAATAATACCTTGTGATCCATTCTCGAGGAATTCTTGAGCCATCCCATGGAGCTATGTACCAAACATAGTTATGCCTTACCTAATGAAATAACCTTATATTTAGCTCATAACATTTATTTCTTTATTTCATTAGTGTTATGATTCATTCCATTAGAGAATCACAACTGATTCGCCGCTTTGTCTCAATTTGTAGATTGGGGCCGATACTTTATTTAGAGCGATCCCTATGTTTAAGAATTCCGACATCCATTAATTAATTAGAGCTACACTGACTGCTCCTAATTAATTAATATCCTATTATCCTCAAGTAGTACCCGTTCACACCTTCGTATTATACCTGAACTTAATCAGCATGCATGACTTGGTATAATAAATCTCGTGAACTTCCTGAGGGGATATCTCAACCTATAACAAACACGGTGTCTCGATACAACCAATTAGACATAATATATGCCTTCATGTTACTCAAGATATAAGTAATCAGGGAACTTGCGTTAGGCCCTTATCTTGTAAATCAAAACAACAATGAACAACCCATACACATCTAATTGCTTATCAAAATTAAGATCGTGCTACTAAAAACCCGAGATCTTTAGCTCTTCACCTATTTCTAGGGTCAGTACAAGAAGAGCATTATCTCACCTGATCCTATCAATACGTTCCACCATACCAACATAACTAGTGATTGAGACCCATCACTACCGTTACTGCTGCAGTATAAAGTAATAGCTTGCCCAAGCTATTCCCACTGTGATATTATTTATATCTCATAATTATCATCAATCTTCGTGATCTTTTGACACCCAAGCCGTCCACGTGATCTAAAATATGAGATATTGGACTTATTCTTACTTAACTATATTCTTCCAGATAGCTGATTGTAAATAGTGGAACATGTGTCGTGTATACTAAAAACAATGGTTTTGCTTTAGCTATACACAACAACCCCAACAATCTCCCACTTGTACTGAAGTAAAATCTTTTAGTATACCATGTGTCTATAGGAAACTATATGGCCTTTCCATGTTTATACATCTTCTCCTACTAATACTTAAAGATTTTACCGTGGGAGGATCACCAAGACAATGCTCACCATGTGCTTCAAGTGGTGCTGGCATACAACACTTTAGTATTCCTATATTATTTTGTTGGTCCCAGAAAGAGCTAATTGGTGTATGGGATGGGGGGATACAACAATATCCAACAATTTTTTGATTTAAATAATTTTGACAAACCAGCACATATAAAGGAACACGTGTCTAAGAGTACAGTACGTTCTCTTCAGTTCAACAAGCGTGATGCTGAACTTATGAAGAACATTTTGTTATGCAGAAGTTGGTGGTTTGTTGGAAACTCTTAGAAAATTCTTTTAAGTTTTTAACCAAAAGAAAGAACAATGATGTGAATGCTTGATGTATGAGAGTTAGTATGAGTAAGGAGATAATTGACTGAAAATAAATGAAAGGTAGAGAGAGAGCATGCCACAGTCAATTTTTATCGTAGTTCGGAGAAACTCCTCCTACATCTACGTCAGTTTCCGTCGAAACTGAAAATCCCTTAACTTTGGATTCACCTCTCTCTTGTTTTCATTGGTTGAGTACTAGTCCCAAACTTCGACAAACTTGTTGAAATGCAAGCACGAATTATGGGGTCTGACCCTTACAACTTTCTTTCTAACTTAGTAAAAACCAACTAGCGTGCTCTTACAGTTGCAGAGCTTGATATTCTCGGCAATGGTGGAGTGAGAATACTTATTCTTCTTCAACATACAAATGTTGAACTTGAGAAAGGTTGGTTTTGTTGAGTTCTTAAGCAGCAATAAACGCTTTAAGAACTCGGATTGATTCCAGAATCAGAAATCTCTTTGGTATCAACACTTAGGAATTCTCTAGGTTTTTCGAGTGCTGAAGTTGCTAGGAAAGCTTGAGATTTCTGCAAAGTTTCGGCTCTTTGAATGAAATTTTCGTAAAAATTAATTCTGGAGGGCTGAAATACTTATAGGCTTAGTTTTTGAAAACTATCCGTTGGAGTGTTGACATAATGGCAGGGAGCTGTTGGTGCTGACTCACTTCTAGCCGTTGGGATTCGTCCTGGTTGGCATCCAGCGTGGCGCTAGAACAGAACGTCTCGAGCTGTTGATCCGAACAACACGTTCTCTAAGTAGTAGGTAACCAGCACTATGAATACTTCAAGGTGGAGCAGATGGTCTTCTACTGGCAGATTGATGAAGGAGCACGGTGTCAGATCGATCTCATATAGGAGGGCACGTCTATACATTCTCATCCTTTACAAGTTTGATCGATCTGTCTATTATAAGATGAGCTTATCAATCTGTGCTATACAAAGCGGATCGCTCCTATCAAACTCTACTCTAGAAAATAGTAAAATAAGTCTAAGAATGGTTAACATCATCAAAACTAACTGCAGAGGGTTCCCAATAATTTCCCCCTTTTGATGATGTTGAAACCCAACAATTTACAAATATTTCATAAGGCATTAGAGTTAAAAACTCTAACAAGTAAGCACAGGAAATATAAGCACGACCAACAATTAATATAATATAAGTCAATAAAGCAGTAAGGCAGATAGCCTGGACAAAGAGATATTGTCATCAGGACAAAACGGTGATCATGTTTTCACTTACGATATCAGAGCAGAAGGTTACATATACAATAAGTACAGCTCGATATACCAAAAACTTAAAATAAAAAACCGATCACTGCCTCCTTATCTGGTTGAGGTCTTTTCTTCTCTCTCGTTCGACATGAGCTCCATGCTCTCGTAGATACCATCTCTAATCTACCTATACATATGATTCTTTGGATTAACTGGAACCTTCAAAAGTAGAACAGTGTTGCGCATGAAGGTGTCAATCACAGAGAGATCCTCAACATTGGTATCTCCCATCATGGGTAGGGTGAAGACCATCTTGCTAGGAGCAATGATGTTGAGATTGTTGCGAACTGCATGAGCAAGAGTACGCTGGACGAATGGTTGATCTGGATGAGCTTCCAAAAACTTGGCAAAAGCCTTCTCTATGTCGTCAGCGAACTCATCATCTCGAATATAATAGTGCCTGAGAATGAAGGAGTAGACCAAGTGATTCCACTTAACACTATCAGCAAGGTTGACCCAGAGTGTTTGAAAGAATGGTTGCTCGGGGGTGATCTTCAGCACTTTCATACATTCAGAAGTCTAGCCTTCTGTAGCTCTCCTACGTTCTTCAACTTTGGCAAGCTCAACCAAAAATGGTTAACGCATCTTAGGGTCATTGGCATCATCCTAATGCATGTCAGGATCCATCATCTGATCAACTAGACGCTTTTGAACATCAACCTTCATCTCATCCTTCTCAGTATCGTGCTGGGTGGAAGCTTGAGCTTCTTAAGTTGGATCAGAAGAGAAAGATGAGGCTGGAGGAGGTTGAGATGCAGCAGGCTTCTTCTGCTTCCTCTAGTGAATGATCTTCTTGGGCTGCTTAGGGGGAGCTTGCTCACTATCTTCCCCCTTTTTGACATCATCAAAAAGGAATTCTTTGAGCAACATCCTCAAGGAAGCGTTCTCTTCTTTGAGCTTCTCCATGTCGGCAGTTAGATTGGCTTGACCATTGAGAAAGGTAGTGATGTTGCCCTAATTCTCTTCGGTTTTCTTATTAGTGGTAGAAGTAGCCTTGGTGACGTTGGCAATAAGATCCTTGTGCTCTTTCGCCAAATCCTCATGCTGAATAGTGAAATCATCTATATCAGTGAGTTTGGCCATACCCAAGCACCACCTTTAAACGAGCAGGCAAATGGACTTCCGAGAAATTGGCGAGCTCCTTGAAAGCAGCATCCTTGGCGATATGTGTCATCGACTCCATTACAGCCTCCTTAATAGCTTCCACTGCCAGTTCCTTAGCCTTCTCCTCAAGCATGTCGATCCTCTCACCAAGCTTGACCTCGGAGTTGACAAAATCCTCATTCTGCTTGTGAAGGTAGTCGATGAGCAGGTTGGAATTGCCTTCTGCAAACTTGTGAACTATCTCAATTCGTTCTTCCAGGGTCTTATGCTTAATGATCTTGCCACACAGATTAAGATCCATCTGCTTCAAGGAAGTTCAAACTGCATCGACAGTAGTGTCGGTAAATGAGCTGAAAATCTCTTCAGCCATCCTGACCACATGATCTTCAACTTCTTGCTTGGTCATTTCCGTCCTCACTACTGGACAGTTGATCTGGACATTTTGGCCAGCAGGTGCAGTGGCTTGAGTATAAATGGTCTCCAGCTCGGGAGAATCCTCAATATCCACAGGCTTCTTCTTGGATGTGCCAGCATCCTGCTATGATTGATCTACATGAGGAGGAGAACACTCAGTATCTCTAGTAGGTTCCCCCTTAGCAGTATGCTCCTTTGGAGAGTTGGCCTTGGGAGAAGAATGACCTGCATTACCGGCAGGTTTCTCGGCTATTTCAACATGGCTAGCCTTGGCCAGAAAAGGGCTTTGTATATACTCTGGCAAGCACGAGTCCATGTACAACTCTTGTTCATTAGCATGGAGAGGTTGTAGATTGATGTCGAGCTTCTTGGCCTCATCTTCATGTGCGCTAGAATGATTGATCGAAATTAAAGTTAGGCATCTTCGACAGAATAGTAATCCAGTACACGCATCAGATGATTCGAATGACTCTACAATAACCAAATCACGCAGAGTTGACATCTCACACTCCCTGACATCCAGCAAGAAGCGGAGTTCATTAGCAAGCTTTTGGGTCTTCAGGAGCTTGTCGATTCCTGGTAGCATGTTCGACACCTTCTCGGTAGCAATCTCCCTCAGAGAATGGAGAAGGGCTCGAGCAGATTGTAAGTACATGTTGTCCATCCCCTGTGCAGAAGGCTCAAAAATAGGGGGAGATCGACGAGGAGAGAACGATACCTCTTCCACTGATGGAGAATGATGAGGTGTAGTAGGAGCACATTCTTCTTCTGCCCCGGCCTCTTCCATCTCAGGAGCAAGCTTGCGCTTGAGAGGCTTCTCCTTTGGAGTAGAAGGCTTAGCCTACTTGGACTTGCCCTGCTGCTTCTCTCCATCAGCAGCCTTGCGTTTACCACCAGCTTCAGCAAGCTGGGGCTCTCTATCCTCTGGCATAGTCCATTTTGGGTTGGACTGCCCAAATACCAGCAGACAAGCACGAACATAAGGCTTGTCATGGGATTTATGGAATAGTTTTGCAGCAATTCCCACAGCCATCTCAAGCTGCCTCTGGTCCTGCGGCATTAACTTCTTATCGTTGAAAGGAACATAATCCTTCCATCTCTTCTCATTAGGGAACTTCTTCAAAATCATCCAGCTGATCTTGGTACACATCCGAAGTGATTTTTTTGCTTCCACAGACAATTTCCCAGACTTGTCTTCCACATTAATAATCAAGTCCGACTCATCCTTCAACAGCTTGAGCAGGACTCTAGCCCAATTAATATCCAAATTTTCTAACTACAGGCCACCATCATCCTAAATTTATATGGAGTAACAGAATCAAAGGTGCCGAGTGAGAGACAAATACTTTGTGCACAAAATCACAGAGCAAGCGGTATTTGGGTTTCAGGTTGCTTCCGGGAAATGCCTTCTCTTTCAATTTCCCTTTCTCCATCTATCCATACGAATCTCCAGTCATCACCATCTCTGGATTTAAGGTTTGCCGAAGGGAGATATCCACGGATTCAACGGTGATGCCGGAATCTTCGATCGCAAACCCTTGCAGAATAAGATCCAAAACGTTAAGAAGTTTGTGAGATTTGGGATCCTTTGAAGGGAGGCAAATGGTTGCCTTCACCAGATCCTCATCCTCGGAATCTTTCCAAGTGTAAAGGAAGGCTGCCACTTGACGGAACAAAAACACCGCCGGTTTCGCAGTGATTATGTTGTGACCCCCTGGCAATTCGAGATCTGGGTGAAAAGATGTTTCAGATCGGTGAAACCAAAATCTTTAAGAACGGCCACCCGTTCTTCAATAACTTTGGGCATGATAATTTTAGCTTTCTCGGACCACGAAGGTTTTTGACCAGAAGTGGAGGTTTCGGTGGCCATTTTTGTGAGAAAAGAGCTGAAGAAGGTTTTCGAATTTTGAAAAAGTTTGGGAGTTTTTGCAGAGAAAACAATGACGAAAAATGGAAGTTCTTGCAGATTATTGAAAAGTAGGATTTTGACAGTTTCTGAAATTATATATAAGAGAATCACTACAAGAAAACTGGCCTTTTGTGACAAAAAAATGTGTCACAAAAGGCCCTTTTTAACGTCGTAAATGTTGATTTGCGACGATTTCTGCGTCACAAAAAATTATGTCGCGAAAGGGGTATGTAGCAAAATTACGACATTTTTTATTCGTTTGTTTCGCAATACAAATGACACTTTATGCAACACTAAAATAATGTCATATAAACTTTACGACGCTTGATGTGTCATTATATTTAAGTGATGCATGTTAATTTGTGACACATTACATGACAATATTTAATATGATGCATCCTAATTTGTGACAATTTTTTGCATCATAATTTAATGTCGCAAAAATATATTTTACGATAATATTTTGCATCATAATCTAATGTCGAAAATTATATTCTGCGACATACTTTAATGTCGGCTATGATTGTGACGCAAAAAGATTGTGTAGCAATTGTACGACATTTTTTTATTATCGACGCAATATATTCAACACTTTGAGCATCACTAAATTAATTGTCGTAATAATCCACGACACAATGTGCATCACTAGTTTTAGTGATGCATTTTAGCTTACAACATATTATGCGACACAAGTTGATATATGTCGTGCTAGTTTGCAACACTAGTTGTGACATATAAATTGAAGTGACGTATTTTTTTAAGACACATAAGAATGTCATATTTAAAGTGACTCATTTTTGCAGCATATTTAATGTGTCTCCATAAATTCAATATTATGTGTGACATTTTTTGAATCACTTCATTATTGTTGCATTTGCTTTTACGACACATTTATATAATTTGGGAGCCTCACTTTTTTTTTTCATCCCACATATATAGAATATTATCATATCAAATAACAAATAACAAATATGTAATATAAGACGTAAAAATAATTTTGAAATCCATTCAAAATATAAAAGACAATGTTTTCCGAATGCGAAAAGAAAATATAGAAATAAAATTTAATCGTTCAAAGCTAGATCAAAATTCAAATAACTATTGTGCTAAATTTATAATGCAATATTCATGAGTGAGAATGTTATAGTCATGGATGCTTTGTCTCTTCTTCTTGCTCCTTGCAGTGTTTCCTTGTTCCTGTATAATTAAAACAAAATATATTATAATTTGGATACATAATGCGTAAAATAATTGCCAGAATATTAATTAATTAATGATAGTACGTCAATACCTGAACATGTACACCATCAAGATGAATGCTTGTATTGTTCTCATCGTGATCATCTATCTCTTCTCTCTTCTAACAAATTCATAAATTCAAAAAAGTAAAGGACAAAATAAGTGTTTATACCAAAAAGTAAAGGCCAAAAAACATACTATTTCATTTACCTCACAAATAATTTTTCTAGAATACTCTAAGTTCATGATTTCTTCCGATGATGATCCATTATTTGGAGCTTGTATGCGGCGAGAATTAAAGGATCGTGATGCCTTGCATTTTATAAATTAAAAAATAAGAAAAAATACTATAATAATATGATAAGCATGTATAGCATAAACTTACAATTGTATTTTGATCCTCTAGTGTGAGAAGTCGAGTCTGAAGCATTTCAATTACTTTTGAAAATTTAGCTTCAATTTCTTTCTGAATGCTGGCAATCTTCTCACGAGATCTATCTTTGACATCTTGTCTAATTTTTCCCGGGTAGTATAAACCAAATCCTTATTCTTCGAACCACCATGGTTACTACGAAAATATCCGGGTGCCTCATCTCCAATAACTTTTTTAAAAATCCCATCATTCGTCTCAATATCATCCATCAATTCCTCAGGCAACCTTTGCTTCAACTCTTTTAAAAGAGCCTAAATATGAAAAACAATATGAACAAAAGAGGGAAAAAAAAATGACCCACTAGGTTCTATGATTAACTGCAATAAGATATCAAAATGGAGCAGCATACAATTAACATAATGATTTAGTTAGAAAAAAGATAAATAAGATAAATTACTTGTGCGTATAATACACTTATTTGCAGCCCGTTTAAATGATGGAGCATAATTTCATGAGTTAACTATAGCAAGAACAATTAGCTAACAAACTTTAGCAACTTTAAAAACACAAACACAAACTCAAAAGCCATGAACCCGAAGTAAAACATTCATGAACTATTCACATAGCAAGAATGTTGTCTCTTATATATTCACAGATAACTTTATGATGAACAATAAAAAAATTTAACAAAAAAATGCCCTTCATGCCCACAAAATATATACAAGTTGATTAAAAGTTTGCATTAAAATAACAAACTCAACAATATAATTGATAGGGAGTAGACATGTTTAACGCCAGCTGGCAGATAAAGTAACAAAACCAGAAAAATGGATCTGTAATAAACAGTAGAGATCCCCCTCCTCCAGACAGAACCCTATGAATACGCATGTTGCAACACTATGGGCCCTACGAACAGAGACCAACCTGATAGGGGATATGCTCCTCACAATAGCAGATCCTTTCGAGGGATCTGTTCAAAAGCAGAACCAAAGAGGGAAGGATCTGTAATAAAAACGACAGATCCCTTCCCACCATGCAGAACCATAAAACTCACGCGAAAGGCGTGAACGTGGGCCCCATAGCGGGGACCATTTTGTTAATAATTACACCCGAGATTGAGAAAGGTTTCCAACGGCATTGTCCCCCTCTAAAAGACTATTTTACCCTCTTTAAAATCAAGGAAATTACCGTATTACCCAACTCTCCTATACCATTATAAATATGTGAGTTTCATACTTACTAAGGTACATCTTCTTTATTCAAACACTCCATTGCTGCAAGCTTTGCTGAGGCAACACACACACGCACATCTCATATTTTCCTGACAGAGTATTTCTTATCGCTCTCATACAATCAAACTGACTTGAGCGTCGGAGTGTCTTCCCGAAGGAACCTCCCCCGCTCCTCTGGCGTTGTTTTGCAGGATTAAGCAGCTCACCGGCAAGTTGGAGAAGAAGATCGAGGTATACAAGAAAGGCGATGAACAACTTGACTCTTCCACTTGTTCCGCATTTCTATTCATATTCTTTAGAAGGATCATTCCCTTGTATAATTAAACATTTCTTCTTGAATTTCGTTGATGGATCTTTGACCCAATCTATCAACTGGTGCCGTCTGTGGGAAACAATCTGACTAAGACATTGATTTTCCTAAGAAATACATATGTTTTGGTGAAAATTTACTGCTATCATTTATCCTCTGAGATATCGATTTCTTTTTCTCCGATATTTCACATCATTTCATGAAAATTGCTTGCCATGAATAGTTGCTGATTTATTAATGAGCAAAATTGCAGTTAACGTCCTTTGAATTTGTCTGTAGTTTGAGGGAGATCATTCTCGTAAAGCAAAAATGGAAGGCTAAACTCCCGGAAGTTGGCACTTTCAAAGTATGCAATAACCTCGATGAATTTATTTGGAAAAGTTAATTAAGAAAAATGTTCAAATACTCACTCTCTATGGGAATCTAATTGAAACATTCCTACCGGAATATCCGTTGTTTTCTAGAGATCACAAGGAAGAAAGTAGGAAATTCCATCACTGCGGGAAAATTTCGGAAAGAAAAGAACCTGCACAAGACATCTGGTAAGTAAAGATATTCACTAGATAGTCAAAATAAAAAGGATTTTCTGACCAAAAAAGTGTGAAAAGTGGACGGTAAACCCTGGCAAAAGATCCAGGTTCGAGAAGCTATCACGATTCAGTCAAAATCCTCGAAAATATACATATCAATAGTGGGAGAGTACTCAAAAAGCCTAAAGCTATTGGATATAACCCATCTAAGCATATGGGATCCAAGCTTACTGGTAGAAGTCTCACTACTACTATAAAAGCCCTAACCAAAAATATTAGGCATCTGGGATAATAAATTAATAATGAGACTGTTTGTATCCTTTTTTCAGATCTTATATCATGGAGCAGAACTCCGAAGTAACTCAGATACTGGGATCTCAACAACGCGAGCAGACTGATATACCTCCAGCTGGGTTCAATATGTACCCCAAATCCACACCAGCCACCCAAGGGAGTGGCAACGCAGAACCTGTGTTCTCACCGCTTATGCTTCAACAAATGAAAAGTATGGTTGATGGAGTTCTCAAAGGTGCCATCGATAGGCGTTTGACGGCCATGGGATTTAACCTAACTACTCCCACAAGTCACCTTAATCCTTTCTCCCTGAGAGGAGACAAAGGAAGCCATGGAAAAGGAAAATAAAAAAATGCTGATAAAGCTACAGATCCAAAAGTCTTCCAGGATCTAACAACTAAGCTACCTCAGATTCAGGAGGACGGAAGATTTACCGACTGCGAATCATCTGATGATGATGTCTAGGGAGATGCTGACGAAACAGAGGCAAATCTCACTAATGCGCTCCAAAAGCAAATCTAAGAACATCAAGAGCAGATGAGGATCTGATAAGGAAAAGATCTCCCTATCAAGATCGTGAGAGCACCGACGATTAAATTGCAGAAATTAAAGAAGAAAGTCGCGGAAAAGATCCCGTCGACAATCACAAATAAACATGCGGTAGATGAAAATAAAGAAAACGGCAAATAAGAAAGAAGATAAATTAATTTGATTAATTCTTGGTTGATCCCTACATTCTCCTATAAGACCCCTATTTATAATAATAAAACCCTAAACAAATATGGAAAAGATATGCTAAATATCACTAATAATCTAAACAATAAATATAAAAGATAATCTCTAGAAATAGGAGATATGCTCGTATCAACTCCCCCACGGTTGAAATCCACCTTGTCCTCAAGGTGGGTACCACGTTGCAACGAACAACTCATACCGCAGCGAAGTAACACACCGTGAAACCCGTGGTGAGATATTCCCTCCCGGATAAAAAATCAACACATTCTTCTCATTCGCAAGTTTACCAGCAACATCCTGCAATGCCTCATATGCAGCTTCCATCCTCCGCTTCACTGTATCAATTTTAGCAAGGGCAGCGATTGACTCTGCAGAGGATCCCTCAGCCTTCTTAAGCGAGATCATTATGCTGGCGACGAATGAGCGGAGCGAAAGCGCGTCATCGTGCAGGCGGAAAACATCGCGGGAGGCGCGGGGGACGCGGAGGAGCGTGCCGGAGCTCTGCTCCTCGAGAGAGACGGCGATCTCCTCGGATGCCATCTGCAGTTTCATCTCCAGATCCACAAGATGCTTCTCGATCGCATCCTGTGGGTGTCGCTGCTGAACGGCGCCGTTTATTGATGAGGATTTATTAGTTTCACTTCCACTCCGAGAATCCATTCCAGAAGCAGCAACATTCATATCCACTTGATGATGGTTTTCCAAACTATAGGTGTTGGGAGGGATTTTCACAGCCTGTATCTGATGACGATCGTAGTACAGAAGATTACCACCAATGTTCTCATCGCTCCCAGCGGAGATTGCAGCAACAGCTTCGATATCATCACGACCCTTGACGGGTGGAGTTGAGTCGTGGCTATAGTTCGGAGACTGATGAAAACTAGATGCTGCATATTGCGGAGACTCGGTTGAGTCCCAAAGAACGGAGGACAATGGCTGCCAATCACGGCACCCATCAGCCCAAATCAGCATACTCGCGTGCAAGTAACCCCACGAGTGATACTCTTGTAGCGCCGCGATTGTGTACGGGCCCATAAACTGCTGATCCGTACCAAGAACGTACCACGAGGCAAGTTCTGGTCTTCTCGACAGATTCGTCATGGCCCAGCGTTGTTCGAACGCATCGAGCCGGGCTTCCATTCGACGTAGCCAGGACAGAATGGACTCCACGGTGGCTGGTGTAGAGACGGCGGTCGACGGATCCATGTGGTTTTGTCGGGAGATTTCACTCTCAATGAAAGCACCAATTGATAAGGAAAAGATCTCCCTATCAAGATCGTGAGAGCACCGACGATTAAATTGCAGAAATTAAAGAAGAAAGTCGCAGAAAAGATCCCGTCGACAATCACAAATAAACATGCGGTAGATGAAAATAAAGAAAACGGCAAATAAGAAAGAAGATAAATTAATTTGATTAATTCTTGGTTGATCCCTACATTCTCCTATAAGACCCCTATTTATAATAATAAAACCCTAAACAAATATGGAAAAGATATGCTAAATATCACTAATAATCTAAACAATAAATATAAAAGATAATCTCTAGAAATAGGAGATATGCTCGTATCAGGATCATGGCTACAGAACTAGAAGAGTTGTGCAAAGCACACCATGCTTCTGAAAAGAAGAGTATGGGTGAATCCATTCCTCATGCAGAAGGGGTGGTTGAGACTTCCGTCACTAAAGCTGGCAGAGAAAGTAAATTCGAAAATTGTCAGAATTATATCGATGAAAATAACACTTTCTCGGCTGATATACAAACGGACCCGATCCCAAAAAATTTCAAGTTGGTTTCTTGTGATTACTAGGGATAGGGCGATCCTGAAGAACATCTCATGAAATTTGAGAGACTGTGCCTCCTGCACCAATACTCGGAAGGAGTCAAATGCCGGGTGTTCCTAACTACTCTTTCGGGACCTGCACAATAGTGGTTCCAACAGCTTCCCAGATCCTCAATCCATTCCCTTAAGGATCTGAAGGAGATTTCCTACACCAGTTCGTGAGCTCTAAGAAATCCACCAAGAATTCGTTATATCTAACAACGATTAAACAAGGGGTTAATGAAAGTTTGAGAGACTACATGACTCGCTTTAATGAGGCAATTTTGGAGATCCCCGGGGTGGAAGTTACTTTGAAGATACACTCCTTTATAGAAGGATTAAGGCCAGGGCACTTCTTCGCTTCTTCAATGAAAAAGCCCGCAGAAACGTTCGATTAACTATTAGCCAGAGTGCAAAAATACATCAATATGGAAGAGGCAATGGTGGTCAAAAGATGTGATGTTGCCTTTAAAAGGGAAAAGAAGCCTGAAGAAAAGAAAAGAACGGCTGCGGAGGCGAGGAAACCTGAACAGAATGAGAAATTCCAGAGATCCTTCACTCCCCTCACGAGGTCGCCAGCCGATCTCTTAGAAATAGTGATAAGAAAACTAGGAGTACAGGTTCCCCCCAATAGGGAACAACCTCCTAGGAGGCCACAGTCAGATAAATTATGCAGGTTCCATAACGATTATAGAGACATGACCAATGACTGTCGCAATTTGAAGATAGCTATCGAAAAGCTGATCCAAGAAGGAGAGCTATTAGAGTATGTCCGACAAGAATCAGGGCAAGTCAAAAGACGAAAAGAGGACAAAGATCCCAAAAATACCAGTAACGAACAGCCGAAGGAGACTCCTGGGAAGAGAGGAGTCATAGCAATGATTTATGAAGGCCCCACGGGAGGAGACTCTAATAGAAGCCGAAAGCCCGCACTCGGGAAATCCAAATGTTGGAACGACATGGGATGTTCCAAATTAATAAAGGCTCTCCACTTCTCGAAATATCTTTCGGACCTCGCGATGACAGATCTTTAGTGCATCCACATGATGATGCATTGGTCATATCAGTTGAAATAGAATGATATGATGTCAAAAGAATATTTGTAGACACATGAGCAGCTATCAATGTAATATTGAAGACTGTTTCAATCAGATGGCTATTCAGAAGCCATTAAATGGGTCGTGACAGCATTACACGGCTTTGCCGGAGATACTGTCATGTCCCTGGGATCTGTGGATCTCATGCTAACGTTAGGCGATGGGGATCTGCAAGTGTCCAAGCCTGTCACCTTTTTGGTAGTCAGAAAAAAAATCGTCGTACAATGTCATATTAGGCAGAATGGCATTGAGCCTCTTTCAAGTGGTGGTGTCCACTTATCATCTCATTATGAAATTTCCAGTCGGAAGCAAAGTCGGACGTGCCTCAGGCGATCAGGAGCTCTCCAGACAATATGCAATCAGTAAAAGTTGGAGAAGCTAAAAAGAGGGCTGAAAATCCTAAATTGGTCCTAAAAAGAGGAAAAGAAATGCAAGTTAGCAGATCCTGTTGAGGAAGAAGCTTCGTACCAGATGCAACCTGCAGAAGAATTGTTACAAGTGGAATTGTTCCCTAACAAAATCGGATTCACCACCAGGATAGGTACTCAGATGCCAGATCCCATAGCCAAGCAGCTGGTGAGCTGCTTAAGGCAGAACACAGATGTCTTTGCATTCTCCTTGGCTGACTTGGTGGGGGTCAAGCTGGAGGTAGCATTACACTGCTTAAATGTAGATCCCAACGTGAAACCTGTCAAACAGAAGCTGAGGCAGTTTGGATCTGTAAAAGACAAGGTCATCCGAGAAGAGGTAGCAAAACTATTGGAGGCAGGTCACATACGGGAAATTCAATTCCCGGAATGGCTATCTAATGCTATGATGGTGCCCAAGGGGAACATGGGAACTTGGCGAATGTGCATAGATTTTTGCGATCTAAATAAGGCTTGCCCAAAGGATCACTATCCTTTACCGAGGATAGATCAATTGGTGGAATCCATATCGGGGTGCGAGCTGTTGTTAATGATGGACGCCTATCAAGGGTACCATCAAGTGAAAATGAATCCCTCAGATGTCCCAAAGGTAGCCTTTGGAGTGTGTGTGGGAACCTTCGGGTTTCAAAGCATGCCTTTCGGCCTAAAAAATACGGGGGCTACATATCAAAGGATGATGGACAAAATATTTAAAAGCTAGATTGGGAGAAATATGGAGGTATACGTTGATGATATTTTGGCTAAAAGTACGAAAGTAGTAGATCATATACGGGACCTGGAAGAGGTCTTCTCGGTAGCCAAGTCTTATCACCTGAAATTAAACCCGGCAAAATGCTCCTTTGGAATACAGTCTGGAAAGTTCTTAGGTATAGAGGTTAATCAAACAAAAGTCCAAGCGGTGTTGGACATGACACCGCCAAGAAGTATAAGAGAAATACAAAGATTGAACGGCCGAATTACATCCCTAAGCCGATTCATATCCAGATCAGCAGCCAGAAGCCTCCCTTTTTTCAAAATATTGAGGAAGGGTAGTAAGTTCTACTGGACGAAAGAATGCCAGGAAGTGTTTGAGGATCTGAAAATGCATTTGGCCTTGCTACCTCTGCTAACCAAGGCCCTACCTACAGAGGTGTTGTACTTGTACTTCGCCGTAGGAAAGGAGGCCCTTAGCTTTGTGCTCATCAGAGAAGATGGGTCTGCCCAGAAGCCTATATACTATACCAGCAGGATAATCCAGGGACTTGAAGCTAGGTATACGGACATTGAGAAAGTTGCGCTAACTGTCATGACAACAGCTAGGAAACTGAGATCCTACTTCCTCTCTCATCGAGTGGTAGTGCGGACAAATATATCGCTAAAGTAAATTTTGGAAAAACCTGATCTCTCAGGATGAATGGTAAAATGGGCTATTGAGCTTAGTGAATATGATGTAGATTTTGAATCCAAAATTGCTATAAAGGCTTAAGCCCTAGCTGACTTCATACAAGAGACCACAAGGGTTATTCAAGAAGAACCACGTATTTGGAAGGCTTATGTAGATGGCTCGGTAACCAAAGAAGGAACAAGAGTCAGTATCTACATACAAGCCCCTACAGAGTATGAACATCGCTTTGCGATTAAGCTCAATTTCCCCATTTCCAATAATGAAGCTGAATACGAGGCTCTGATCAGATGCCTGTATATCTTGTTGGATATGGAAGCTGAGCACACTATTATCCATTTGGATTCTCAGCTTGTTACCCACCAAGTGCTGGGGACTTATGATAAAAAAGAAAAAAAGATGATAGTTTATGCGGATGTCGCAACCGAATTATTGAAGAAATTTGTAAAGATAGAGATAATGCAGATCCCTAGAGAAGAAAATGCCGAGGCCGACCACCTTACGAGAATGGCCAGTGCGATAGAGGGAACTGGATAGGGGATCTGACATTACTTAGTACAGATGCCCGGTCCGGGGCACTAGACATTTATTCTATAACAGAAGTGAAGGATTGGAGAGTGCCCATCGTCCAAACTTTTGAGATCAAATGATCATGGTGGAAGCCCTAGTAGTTCTGCCGAAAAATCCATGAGAATTAAATTCTTCTTGATGGGAGGTTTCCTTTACAAGAGATCGTTCACCCATCCTTAACTCAGATGCTTATCTGAACAAGAAGGGGAGTACATACTCCGCGAGATCCATGAAGGAGAAGTAGGTGCTCACATTGGATTCAAAGATCTAGCTAGAAAAGTGTAGGGCCGGATTTTTCTAGCCAACTATTGAGAAAGATGCAAAGGAGCTGGTCAAGCGATGTGATCATTGCCAAAAACATGACAGATTGATTCATAAACATGCGGAAGAGTTAGGAGCAATGTTTTCCCCTTGTCCTTTCGATAAATGGGGGATCGACATAGTATGAAAATTCCCCACAGCTCCTGGAGGTCGGGTGTTCCTCATTGTGGCCATAGATTACGTCACTAAGTGGGTTAAAGCTAAAGCTGTAACTAAGATTACCGAGCAAGTAATAAGACGATTTCTATGGAAAAACATTTGCTGCAGGTTTGGAGTGCCACGAGTCCTAGTCTCAGACAATGGTACACAATTCATGGGATCTCTCATGCGTGCCTAGTGCTAGGAAATGAAAATTGAGCAACGTTTCGTTGCTGTAGCACATCCATAGGCTAATGGCCAAGTGGAAGTCACAAATAGAACCATTGTGGCTGACATCAAGGCAAGGTTGGGAAAAGCCAAAGGGAACTGGGCAAATGAACTAGACTCGGTCCTGTGGGCCTATCGTACTAGTCCCAAAACAGCTACAGGAGAGGCTCCCTTCAACCTGGTATATGGATCCACCGCGGTAATACCTGCAGAGATAGAAGGGGAGTCACACTGGATCCTTGCTTATGATGAGAATCAGAATCTAGGCTTATTAAAAGAAAACTTAGATCTAATAGGGGAGTTAAGGGCAGATGCTAAGAGCAGGTCCGAGCGCTACAAGCGACAGATCCGAGATGCTTATAATAAGAAGGTACAGGTGCGTCGATTCCTCAGAGGGGATCTGGTACTGAAAAGGGAAGATGCCCTCAAGCCAACAGGGAAACTAGATCCCAATTAGGAAGGACCATACATCATAGCAGATGTGCTCAAGGGAAGAGCTTATGAACTTAAAGACACAGAAGGGAGAATCCTGCCAAGGCCATGGAATGCCAACGACTTAAAAAAGTATTATGCATAGAAGGTTTCTTTTTCCTCGAAGCAAGTATTTGCTATCGATAAAAAACAAGTATGTTTTTATTGTTTTGATATCTATTGTCGAAAATCAAGTTTCTTTGCAACTAATTCTGCAATGATAATCAATGAAGTTCTATTTCCTCTTCTCGTTAATGAATTATAATTCATTCATATTCTTATAATTCACTTGGGGGGAGGGGGAGTAGGGGTATACCCCCTACTACCCACTAACCCTAGAATAAATATCTATTTGGGAAAATTAATTCTTTCGAGGAAGAAAAAAAAATCAATCAAATCAAAGAAAGTTATTCATGGGAAACATCAAAATAGAGTACTTGTGGAGCTGATCCCACAACACGGCCAAGAAAATGTTTGTTGTAGCTAACAAAATTAGCTCTACAGCCCATCTTCACCTCCAGAGGTTGAACCGTGGAGTCCCAGGTCTTCGCCATGAGCTGAAATACCTGTTTGGCCGTAGGTTGGAGGGAGCTCCTCGGAAGAAGGCACGCCCTCTGCCACGACCTTGGAAAGACCAACTTGAGTAGGAGCCTCGGCCTCCTAGAAAGAATGGAGGGGATCTGCGGGACCTGACAGGTAGAGGAGATCCTGACCATCGTCCCCAGAGAGTGGGATGAATTCGTCTGGTCCAGAGTCGGGACTTGAACTGGCAAATCTAGCTGGGGTACTGGGTCTGGTACCCTTGATGGCCCACCTAGTGCGAAGATTGCGCTATTGTTCAAGAGCCCATCCAACATGATCCCTCGCGGGGACTGAAGAAAAGACGCTTCCTCCGACACCTGTATATCCTTTACCTTTTGCAAGGAAGCCCATGTCTGCAAGGTGAAAGAAGGTCAGTGGGAGGCCAAAAAAACATAAGCTAGAACAAGGAGAAGGAAGAAAAATTCCTTTACCTGCCGCCTGTAGTAAAAAAACATGCAATAAGGAAAATATACTTAATAACAAAGTAGTTATAAATAAGATTAGATGGTAAAGAAGATATACCGTTGTGAAAGCCTCTTCTAGTAGGCCATACATTCTTGCATGAGCAGGAAGGAGGCTATAAGAGAACTTCTCCCATTCCAGAAGGTTCCCAATATGCTCCTCAGGCTTGAAGAGGATCTGGGCAGCCGCTTTTAAGCACTCCATGTACCATGGATTGTTCTCGCTAATCCGAGAATCATGCTTCAGCTTAGGAGCCTCTTTCTCCATAATGTCCAGGATGGGGTCGAGGTTGATCTCAGACATACGATCCTTTTGCTTGATCTGATTCAACACCTCTTCAATGATAGCCCCAACCTAAGAGGCCATTGGAGTTCCCATACAATCCCAGAAATCCGGGGAATGAAGATAAGCTTTGGGCAGACCTTGGACTATGGCATCGAGGAAAGCCTATCCATGGGGAGTCATCAGTAGGTAAGACCTGCATCTGTGAGCCCTACCATAGATCCAACGACAAGGTCCTCCTTCATGCATGTCTCTTGGCCTTTCTGAACAGCCTGGTCGCAGGCTTTCTCCATAACATCTTTATGCTCCTCATAAATACGACCCAGGCGGCTCTTCGAATTGTCATAGGCTGTCTACAGGTCATCGGAGTGGGCTTTGAGAGCTGCCAGATCCTCCTCCAGTTTCTTCACATAAGCGTCACACTCTCGGGAAAGACACTCATGCTCCTTCTATCTTCTCTTCATCACTTCCATCTCTTGACTCATGCTTTCCAACTTTCCTTTTAAGGCCTTGGTTTCAGCAGCCTCATGCCCATGAATGGCAAGGCACAATTGTTGTACCTCCGCCTGCAATTTCTCATTGGCAGATGCTAACTCCGTTGCCTCTCCCTTTAAAGGCTCGTATGTTAAAGAGCGAAGACTTAGCATGGATCTGCAAGCCATAGCCTGCCAAAAATAAAACAAACAAGCAAATTATTAACAAAAATTTGTTAGTTTTAAGGAACCAGACACGTATAAATATAGAGAAAATAACAATTGAAAGGTATACGTTCATCTCATGAGCAGAAGCTTCCTTGATCAAATCCAGAGAGGAAAACTTGTTTAAAGACCTCTAATCCTCCGCATGAGGAAGGCTATCTAGAACCTTGGCAGTCGTGCCCCTGTTAATGCCCCTCACTATGCTAGGAAAGCTGACACTCACATCCCGAGCCTCATAAGAGGCAGTAGGCACGTCTAAACCTTTCATCCGCAGGGCATGAAACATGGCCAGGGTGGCCACAGAAGCTGGACCCTCGCCAGGCATGGGCTCAGGTCTCCTTGCCACTTGATATGGATTAGCAGTGGCATACCTTGCCAAGGTGCTCAAATGAAGGGGATGACTTGGCAAGGAAGGCTTGGTAGTGATAGGGGTAGGCGCCAGAACACATTGGACACATGCATGCCCAACCGCCTATTAGTTTCAGCAGATGATGTTTTTTTCTTCTTAGGATCTCGAGAAGAGGACTGGTCTGGAGGCCTCTTGGAAGATAAAGAGGATTTAGGAGCTGGGGAAGTAAGTACCGGCTCCTGCAAAATAGACAGGAGGTCTGACACAAAGGCCTCAGATGCCTCGATTGAAGCCAGATCCCCTGCCAATAATATCGCAGATCCCATCAAGGGAACTGCAAGACCACGGTCTACTCCCGCAGCCAAGTAGTGCGGCGGGCGCTCTTGGAAGGAATAAGCTTCTGCAGATGCGGATGTAAATCCTGATACAGTTCCGGAGGGTTATTCTTGTGGAGGAGGCATCTGCTCCTGGGAGGCAGGACCTGCGTCGCAGTAGGTGGATCCTGCAGCAGTGGAGGATTTATCGGAGCGGGCGGGACCTGTCCTTGTGCCGCTCTCATAGCGGCCATTCTTTCTTCAAACTGCCTTTTAGCATTGGCACAGAGGGCACTTTTGGCAGACATATCTGAAACAAAATGGAAAATGGTCAGTTAAAAAGTGTTGCCCACAAGAGTAGAGAGACATCTGAAGCATCTATGAAATATATTTACCCATAGAGGGGTTCCAGGGAGTCCCCGATTTCAAATCAAAAAATGATAGAATCTCTTCACTAAGAAGAAGAGGTATCATCATCTCATGATCTTCTGGGTATTCTCTAAGCAAATCGTGAAGAACGTTGTCCTCCCACGGTTCTAACTCAGGAAGTTTGTAGGATGACTTATATGTTCTAAGGAGGCTATAGAGAGAGATGTCCGGAATGCCCAAGAATTGGGTGAAGGATGAGTAACTACTAAATATTGGGGATGCCATTCCCTGTCTAAAAATTCATACTGACCGTAAAACCTAGAAAACCAAGCCACATGAGAGAAATATAGATGATAATCTCGATGCTTTAGCTCATGGGACATATAGAAGAGCATCAATGTATCTTTTACACCATCCAAGGTGGCAGTTATATGAAAGAAAAGTGCTCGGCGAAAAGAAGTTGGGTTTAGTTGGTTTTAGAGAATCCTAAACAGTTCGGCGAGATAAATTAAATAAGGGGGAATGGGAAACCTTAGACCCGCTTGCAACTGGTAAAGCCAAAAGATTTTTCCACCGGCTATAGGAAATAAGGGGCGGTGACTAGGCTCGGGAACCTCTACGGTAAACCCCTGGTATTTCCTAAATGACTCAAGATTAGGGCAAAATCCTGGTCATCAATAACGGAAGGCTCATACTGAGACAGAGCGAGGGGAGCTTTTGCAGGGGCTCTACCGCCTTTCTCTTCCTCATCTTTATCTTCTTCCCCTTGGATTTTTGCCGAGAAAGGGAAGTAGAAACCATCTTTTCTCCATATAAAATCGAAAACTAATATTGGATGATAAAATGAAGCAGAAAAGGGGGAAAAGATGGATACCTGCTAAGCTTGATAAAGACGACGACAAGGGGGAAAAGAGTGAAAGGAAGATGATGAAGAACACAAAGGGGAAGAAAATTCTTTCTCTCTTGACAGTAAAAATGTCTCTCTATCCTCTCTTCTCCCCCTTTTTCAAATGATAAAAAGGAAAAAACTACCCACTAAGTGCAATAAAGAAGCACGATTACCAGTAACGCGGCGTGGGTGAGGAAGTTATGATGGTGAAAAATGGCAGCGGTTTTAAGTCCTAATAAAGGGAGGAGTGGGTATTAAAAAACCCTAAAAAGTAGCGCCCACGCCTTAAATAAGGATCTGCGGTCTCGCAGATCATATACATCTGGTGTTACACAGATCTCCTGAGAGTAATAGGACCTTAATTGAAAGGACCTGTCCAACAATTGGTGGGATCTGGAGACGCACGGATCTGTCAGAAATTACGGAACTATTCTGCAGGTCCCTACCGGAAGCATCTACCTCATGGCAGACCTTCAGAGTAAAAGATTTTTAAAGGTATCAATATAATACAAATGCCTCTCACCACCCCCATGACATCTACTATTTCCAATTGATACTGTCTCGAATTTTTCGATTTGGTAATTCGCTATATCCTAAAACAAAAGCACGTATATATATATATATATATATATATATATATATATATAGGGATGAGATCCCGTATAAAATAGGTTTTTCGTAAAAAATAAAAAATGATGCATCTTATGCACAAGTATAATGCACGATGTGTACAACTATAATGCATTGTCTATACAATCATAATGTATCGGTCATCATAATACATTTTTAGTATAATCATAATGCATCAGTCAATCTTGACCGTAGATCACACTAAGATTAGTGGTTCAGATCATTTCTCATTTCTTACATAACATGTCTTTTGTACGTGATCTCTCCATTATATATATATATATATATATATATATATATATAAGTGATATATGTTGGGGTTGTTGTATATAGCTAAAGCAAAAACGTGTTTTAGTATATATGACATGTATTCCACTGGTAACAATCACCGATCTGAATAAATATATTAATAAGAATAAGCCCTATATCTCATGTTTTAGAACACGTGGACGGCTCGGGTGTCAGGGAGATCACGCAGCGTTCGACAATAATTATGAGATATAAACAGTGTCACAGTCGAGATAGCTTGGGAAAACTATCGGTTTAGACTGCAACATAACGGTAGTGGCGGGTCTCAGTCGCTAGTTATGTTGGTACGGTGGAACGTATTAACAGGATCGAGTGAGATAAGGTTCTTCTGATACTGACCCTAGCAATAGGTAAAGAACTAGAGATCTCGGGATTTAGAGATATGATCTTAATCTCGATATGCTATTAGAGATATATGTGTTGTTCACTGTTACTTTGACTTGTATAGCTAAGGGTCTATCGCAGCATCCCTGATGACTTGCATCTTGGGTAACATGAGGGCACATAGTATGTCTAATTAGTTATATCGAGACACCGTGTCCGTATTAGGTTGAGAGATATCCCCTCAGGGAGTTCACAAGGTTTATTATACCAAGTCATGCATGCTGATTAAGTTCAGGTATAATAATAAGGGGTGAACGGGTACTACTTGAGGAGAATAAGATGTTAATTAATTATGAGCAGTCAGATGAGCTCTAATTAATTAATGGATATCGGAGTCATTAAACACAGGGATAGCTCTAAATAAAGTATCAGCCTCAATCTACAAATTGGGACAGAGCGGTGATTCAGTTGTGATTCTTTAGTGGAATGCATCACAGCTCTAATGAAATTAATGTTCTGGGTTGATCATGGTTATTTCATTAGGTAAGACTAAACTCTGTCTGGTACATAGATCCCTGGGGTGGCCCAAGAGCTCTTCAGGAAAGGAATTCAAGGTATTATTGAGGGATATCAGTTTTGGACTAAAAAGAGGCATTATGGGCTTGAGCCCATTAATGTGGCGCCTACTGTAGTGTAGGGGACGCCAGTTTCCTCTTTTAGTGTCCATCTGATCTCAATAATTGTATTCTGGTTAATTATATAATTATGGAATAAATTAATATCTAATTAATTAAGATTTATTCTTAATTAAGGAATTAGATAATTAATTTAATAATTATATATTATTTTCCTTATAATAATTAGGATTAATTCTAATTATATTTAATTAGAATTTGTTCCAGTAATTATTAACTAAACCGGGCTTTAATTAATTAAAGCCCGTGACTTAGTGGACAAGGAATAGGGGCGGCACTTCTCCTTATAAATAAGGAGGAGGAGATTCTCAAAACCTAAGTTTGAAGTTTTGAGGGTTGAGATCGGCGCCTATCATCAGCAGAGGGAGAGTTCCTGGTTCCAAAGTTCCTAGACGCCCACACAGTCGAAGAACTTCGAGGAAAGGGATCACACCTCAGTAATCTAGACCTGTAGATTACTCCGTCGACACAGATCTGAGGTATAATATTCTGAACTCGATTATATGATTTAGTTGCATTTAAATTATCACATCCAATTCGAAGATCCTGTGGGAAAAAGGAATGCTTTCAAGCAGCAGTTCCAACAACTGGAATCAGAGCCACGGTTCTAGAATTGGCTCTGTGATAATTGGATTAAATGTATGTTCATGCATTCGAGTCGATTATGCTATAAACTGTGCATGCTGCTGTCCGGGAACAACGTGTGTTGTTTTTGATCCCGTTTTATTCGGTTTTTTTCGTGTTGTTTTTCAAATCGGTGAGAAATAAGGTACCGATTAGAATAGGATTCGTTTTTCTGTAAATTTCTTTGTATTTGTCGATTTCTTGTAAATTCTGTACGGTAGAGATCGAATGAAGAAATTGAAGAATGAGGCACGAGAATCGAGGGAGACGGCGGTGGCGATGCGCGTGGAAGCGCGTGTCACACACGCGCGTACACGGCAACGACGACAGCAGCCGTTCAGCAGCGATCTCGGCGCTGCAGCTTCTTCGATCGATCAACATCGGAACCCTAGGGCTCAATGACGTCGATCGGAGGCTGAGGCAGTGCCGGGGCAAAGGCGGCGGCGGTCCGAGGCGGTGGAAGCAGCGGCGGCCAGAAACCCTAGGGTTTCTGGCTCGCGCATGGCTACTCGAGCCTTGGGCTGGCTGCGTCGTGCACCTGGGCTCACGCCTGGGTGCTGGTCGATGCCGGGCGAACACGGACGGAAGTGGTGCAGAGACGGATGACTGGCGAGGCGACGACGACGATCGGTGGCTGAGCGAACCAGCTAGGATTTCGCGAGCTTGATCGCTATCAGCGTCGAGTCTACAGCAGCAGCAACTCAGCACCGGCCCAGGTGCTGAGCGGAGGTGATGGCGGACAGCTGCGGGCGGAGGCGGACGACGGCGGCAGCGATAGGGTTTTTCGCTGCACGCACGCCGTCGAGGGCTTCTGCTCCGACTGTTGCGATTGCTCCAACTGCTGCGGCTGCTGCTGTGGTTTCTGGGCGGCTGCTGGACGGCGGACGATCGCGGCAGAGGTGGGGGCTGGATGTTGCAGCAGCCATGGCGACGGGCGGCGGCGAAATTTTTCCGCGCGCAGACTCGTCGTCTACTGCGGCTGTTCCGGCTACTGCTGCACGCGGTGGCTCGACGCCGGGGCCCTCTTGGTGCCGGGAGGCTCGTCGAGCCAGTGGGAGCGGTCGGCAGCGGCGGTGGTTTATCGGCGGACGGGCTGCAGCGGCTAAAGTTCGAAGATGAAGATGAAGACGATGATGATGATGGTGATTGGGCCGGGATGCCGGGCTGGGCTCGGGCCGGGATGCAAAGGACGCAGCTGGCCCGTTCACCCAGCCCACGCGCGATCCGACCCGATCCGGCCCGTTTGACACGTACGATGACGGCGCGTGTGATGCACGCACGTATGTCGTCGTGACATGTGTCAGTGACGTGGCAAGCGAACGAGGGATGTTCGTTCGACGAGGGCTAAGGTTTTCCGAAACTTTAGTGTGATCGTTGACGGTTAGGTTTTCGTAACCTAATTCGTTTCCAAAAATCATTCGTCTCGTCTCATTTTGGAAATAGGGAATTCCGCGCCCTAATTCCATTTCGAGCTACTTGCTAATTATGGAAGGTGGACTTGAAGACCAGGTGAAGATTTTCCAAGACCGAAGCTTGTTTCGGATTTAATTAATTAAATTGTAATAGATAGGTTTTATCCTTCCCGGTCGGCAGCCTATTTATTTATTTAATTAATTATGCATGTTATGGATGGTTTAAATTACGCAATGAGATAAAAGCATGTTTTGCATGTTATTGTTGCTTTTATTAAATGCGTAATAGAAACGAACATGCCTAAGGTGTCAATAGCATGGATTTATGATTTCAAAAGCGAGCATGTTTTATTACTTGTGCTTAGAAATCATGCGGTAGGACTTAATTGTCAACGTGCTTCGTATATCGCATAAAACCCTTTGAAAATAAAAAGACTAAGTGGTAAAATCAATTAGTTTTAATTAATTAATTAGGGACCTCCATATTTGGTTTTAGACGAAGTCAAGGATTAGAATCGGATAGACGTCCACCTACGTGGCCTACATGATATCGAACCCCTTGCCCGTATATTCGTCGGTAAAATTTCTCAATAACTTAGAATATTCTTTAGGAGAGTGGGAGTTGTACGAGTAAACGTCCACCCTACGTGGCTTACACGTACAGGCTCTAACTCGGCCCTTAGTGGAAATTTTAAGTGAGATAATCTAAGAGGGCATCTACAATACCGGCATAGTTCTCGTTTTCTATGTTGTCTTGTAGATAAACTCGGTTAGGTGAATAATATGGTTAAAGCTTAGCTACTAATTGATGAATCCTCCCTACGAGGTCACTTCTCAAAATAGTAGGGTCCGGTTAAGGTACGGGTTATTATTTCTTTAGTTCACAAGGGTCCATGTGATGATAAGAGAAATAAACTGGCTCTAGAAGTCATGGTCGAAAATTTCATGCTTGCCTGGTCGTCCTACGTGACTCAAGTATAAAATTTTTGGGCTACTCGTTTGTTGGTTCAATGTTATTTATTCAAAGGGTTATAACATTGATAACATAAATTATTTTTATTAAATAAGTTGTTAACTGTCAACTTATGTTATTTGGTTTCAGATATGTCTTTGTCCTCAATACGCAATAAAATAAATCGTTTGCTAAATTTCCCTAATGGAATTCCTGAGGATTTCCGTGAGAAGCTGCTAAGAACCTTGGCAAGAAAAGAAATGGAGTTAATGAGGTTTGTGGATTATTTCGATATGAAACGGTACCTCAAGGTGTTCACACATTTCTCTGTCACATACTTCTTAAATGGAGGAAAGATGGCGGGAAGAACGAGGTGTGAAATCTTGCTTTCTACTTTCCCTGATTGGTTTTTGGCCTTAAGGGAAGAAGTTGTTGGTGAAGTTCATCATGAGGATGTCTTTGCTTTATGTGAAGAATTACTCAAAATTGATGAAGTCAGGATCAACTTAATCCAAGAAGCAAGAAGGGAAAATCGACTCGATCAAGGGAAACCTCCCAATGAAGAAAAGGTTATGAGATACTCATCAACCTGGGATGAAAATGAATATACCATAAGTGACTATGTTCAGTCACAAAGGTATAGGAGGTTTCTTGATTTTGTTGATACAACCAGAGCTAAGGTTCAGTTAGCATGCGAACATAAACTTCCAGCCAAGAAAGTTTATGTAAGGCGGAATAAGAAACAAAAGATGGATGAAGGTATGTCTCTAAATGTAACATGGTGAAACATATTAGCATTGGTTTAGTCCTTTATTGGACGGATTGAACTGGTGGATACTAATTATGGTTTGTTACATATATTTCTTTGTAGGCGATGCCACAAAGGATGATGAGGCGGCTTCGAGTCCTGGCGTCAGCGAGCATTGATGGTAGATGCGGTTGCTGATTGCTCGAAGACTTCTGTTTCTTTGTTTTATCTTTTGGTTTTGAGATAGATGTTTGGGATGATACATTACTTTACTGTTTTTCATTACATTGGTGCCAAGTTTTGGCGGTACATTTGTTTTGAATTGGTTTATGGATGATTTCGGTTTTAACATTTGTGTTAATTTGAGTTTAACACTGGTTGTTAAATGTTTTTCATTCATGTGTAGAAGTAATTATCTAGTAACATGGAATATCTCAAATATGATTAGATAAATGTAGTTGTTTCTTTGTTTCTCACCTCTTTTTTTCATCTTGTTTTGAAACATTACTAAACTATGTCAAGTATCTATAATTCTACCTTACAATTTGAGTATAAATTGGCATTATGACCGATTTTAACTCAAGATTGGATATAAGGGATATTTGCGTGAATTGCAAATTAGTTGAATTAAAATTGGTGATAAGTTGGATTAGTAAAAGTTTCAATAAAAGATTAAAAGGATAAGGTGATAAAGATCGTTATTGAACGAATGTTCAAAAATGATAGGATCATTCAAGGAATTTCAATAAGTCAAGAAGTACAAGAATGAATAGTCACAAGTATTCTGCACAAGGTCATCTTTATTGAAGTGGGAGTGTTTTTTGAAATAGAACACTAAGTCGTTTTCATATACATCAAGAAATTAGGTTTCTTGGAAAATGTACATGAGGAAACAAACGACCACATGGAAAGTTTATATGAGAAGGTTAAAGTAATTGATACGATCCATGTCAATTTGCAAGGTTCATTGTTGGATTTAGATTCATGATGAAAAGTGCAAAGGAAGAACAAAGTTGATATCGAAAATATAGAAAAAGTTTTCTATATTTCTATATTAACACTTTTTGTACCTCATAAGTTACAATCCAATATCTGTTTAAAGTCAATGGCTTTTGGCAGGAAAATATTTGGATATAACGGTTATGTTGGATCAAATGTGTATCAATTAAGGACATTATTCTGAATGCTTGATAACTCTTGCGGAAATTCGAATAATAGGAGCATTTATGGAATGACATGCATAAAATCAAGTTTTATGGAACCTGTCAATAAATGTTATAGTTCTCATGGTAATGAAGATGATAGGTATGATTTTCTTGTACATTATGTGATGATATCACTAACTTTGGCAACATTGTGAGAGTATTATCAGACATAATGGTGGTGGTTATCCGGACAGTTTAAGACGCAGAATTTGAATAATGTAGGGTATATCCATAAGGATTGTATACATGATTCAAGTATTCTACGTAGGTTACTGTTCTGACTAGGTTATCGATATAAATTATATCGAAAAAGTGTCAGATATTTGCTATTGTTGCGTGCAAGGTAACAAATATAGTTCATTAATGAACACGGATAATCGGGGAGTGTGTTGGTAAATGAGGTAATCGACCTTAAATCTATGTGTTCACTTAGAAAAGGAGAACCATACCTTGGAGAATCTCGGAACAGTAAAATGTTTATGAGAGTTCTTTCATGACAAGCTAAATATGTAGTGGGAGCTACTAAAGCAGTTGTATGGTTGGAAACTTTACTTTGTGAAATGGTAGTAATCCTATCTTGCAAGAAATCTCACATGAGTTTTCAAGTGCAGAAGCAAGAACTATGGATTTGTCAACCTGGGAAAACACATAGGAGTACCGATTGGTTTATGTAACCATAAGGCGATATTGCGTGTATAAAGGAACATTAAAGCAGGAATGTTTATATGGCGGTTTATTCACTAAATTGAGTATGCCGGCACCTCGGAAGCACGTGGTGGGCATTGTCTCAGTGATCCTCCCACGGTAAAATCTTTCAGTATAAGTGGGAGAAGATGTGAAATACAGTGATGCCATATAGTTTCCGATAGTATAAGTGGGAGATTGTTGGGGTTGTTGTATATAGCTAAAGCAAAAACGTGTTTTAGTATATATGACATGTATTCCACTGGTAACAATCACCTATCTGAATAAATATATTAATAAGAATAAGCCCTATATCTCATGTTTTAGAACACGTGGACGGCTCGGGTGTCAGGGAGATCACGCAGCGTTCGACAATAATTATGAGATATAAACAGTGTCACAGTCGAGATAGCTTGGGAAAACTATCGGTTTAGACTGCAACATAACGGTAGTGGCGGGTCTCAGTCGCTAGTTATGTTGGTACGGTGGAACGTATTGACAGGATCGAGTGAGATAAGGTTCTTCTGATACTGACCCTAGCAATAGGTAAAGAACTAGAGATCTCGGGATTTAGAGATATGATCTTAATCTCGATATGCTATTAGAGATATATGTGTTGTTCACTGTTACTTTGACTTGTATAGCTAAGGGTCTATCGCAGCATCCCTGATGACTTGCATCTTGGGTAACATGAGGGCACATAGTATGTCTAATTAGTTATATCGAGACATCGTGTCTGTATTAGGTTGAGAGATATCCCCTCAGGGAGTTCACAAGGTTTATTATACTAAGTCATGCATGCTGATTAAGTTCAGGTATAATAATAAGGGGTGAACGGGTACTACTTGAGGAGAATAAGATGTTAATTAATTATGAGCAGTCAGAGGAGCTCTAATTAATTAATGGATATCGGAGTCATTAAACACGGGGATAGCTCTACATAAAGTATCAGCCCCAATCTACAAATTGGGACAGAGCGGTGATTCAGTTGTGATTCTTTAGTGGAATGCATCACAGCTCTAATGAAATTAATGTTCTGGGTTGATCATGGTTATTTCATTAGGTAAGGCTAAACTCTGTCTGGTACATAGATCCCTGGGGTGGCCCAAGAGCTCTTCAGGAAAGGAATTCAATGTATTATTGAGGGATATCAGTTTTGGACTAAAAAGAGGCATTATGGGCTTGAGCCCATTAATGTGGCGCCTACTGTAGTGTAGAGGATGCCAGTTTCCTCTTTTAGTGTCCATCTGATCTCAATAATTGTACTCTGGTTAATTATATAATTATGGAATAAATTAATATCTAATTAATTAAGATTTATTCTTAATTAAGGAATTAGATAATTAATTTAATAATTATATATTA
This sequence comes from Mentha longifolia, assembly GCA_001642375.2. Lineage (NCBI taxonomy): Eukaryota > Viridiplantae > Streptophyta > Magnoliopsida > Lamiales > Lamiaceae > Mentha > Mentha longifolia. The sequence goes on from CM038119.1 coordinate 3,281,543, forward strand.
TTTTTCTTATAATAATTAGGATTAATTCTAATTATATTTAATTAGAATTTGTTCCAGTAATTATTAACTAAACCGGGCTTTAATTAATTAAAGCCCGTGACTTAGTGGACAAGGAATAGGGGCGGCACTTCTCCTTATAAATAAGGAGGAGGAGATTCTCAAAACCTAAGTTTGAAGTTTTGAGGGTTGAGATCGGCGCCTATCATCAGCAGAGGGAGAGTTCCTGGTTCCAAAGTTCCTAGACGCCCACACAGTCGAAGAACTTCGAGGAAAGGGATCACACCTCAGTAATCTAGACCTGTAGATTACTCCGTCGGCACAGATCTGAGGTATAATATTCTGAACTCGATTATATGATTTAGTTGCATTTAAATTATCACATTCAATTCGAAGATTCTGTGGGAAAAAGGAATGCTTTCAAGCAGCAGTTCCAACAATATATTCATAAAGGAAGAGATGCTAGATATCACTCTAGTATTATTCCCTAAGAAATAAATAAAAAATATATATGTATTTATAAAGGAAGAAGCACCAGATGTCACTCTAGTGCTACTCCCTACAGAATGAGCAAATGATAAAACAAGTAAAAAAAAAAAATTGCCTCAGATGCTTTACCAGCTCATTTAAAGAAATGAAGCTAGGAGAGAAAGGATCATCACAGGCTCTTGTTGGAAGCGATAACCTCGGCAAGGTGATAAATCATAGCACTATGTTCTTCAAGTAGAAGAACATTCAGAAGGATGACTACATTTTCTCCATCTCTCGCTGGAAAGGAGAAATTTCATAGGCCCACTTCTTCCTTTCTCTCCGGAGAAGATGAAGTGAAGAGAAATCTTACCTCTATATATATGAGGAAATGTCGTTCGAGATCAACAGTTGCAAAAGCATGTAGTAAATCTAAGGCTGAGGATGAACGGCACTTCACATTCTTCAAGAGAATCTCATCATTACGCCTTGTGTAAAATAAAATAAATGGCGGCGGCAGAAGAAAAGACGGGTCGACGATTGGTATTACCGAAGCCACATTATTCATACATAAGCTCTTAGGAATCCCTTTTGGGACCTAGGGGGGAGTAGTTGATAGGGAGTAGACCTGTTTAACTCCAGGTGGTAGATAAAGTAACAAAACCAGAAAAAGGGAGTTGTAATAAACAGTAGAGATCCCCCTCCTCCAGACAGAACCCTATGAATACGCAGGTTGCGTCACTATAGGCCCTACGAACAAAGACCACCCTGATAGGGGATATGCTCCTCGCAATAGCAGATCCTTTCGAGGGATGTGTTCGAAAGCAGAACCAAAGGGAAGGATCTGTAATAAAAACGGCATATCCCTTCCTACCATGCAGAACCATAAAACTCACGCGAAAGGCATGAACATGGGCCCCACAGCGGGGACCATTTTGTTAATAATTATACCCGAGATTGAGAAAAGTTTCCAACCGCATTGTCCCCCTCTAAAGACTATTTTACCCTCTCTAAAATCAAGGAAATTACCTTATTACCCAACTCTCCTATACCACTATAAATATGTGAGTTTCATACTTACTAAGGTACATCTTCTTCATTCAAACACTCCATTGCTGCAAGCTTTGCTGAGGTAACACACACACACACACATCTCATATTTTCCTGACAGAGTATTTCTTATCGTTCTCATACAATCAAACTGAATTGAGCGTCGGAGTGTCTTCCCGGAGGAACCTCCCCTACTCCTCCGGCGTTGTTTTGCATGATTAAACAGCTCACCGGCAAGTTGAAGAAGAAGATCGAGGTATACAACAAAGGCGATGAAGGGATTGACTCTTCCACTTGTTCCGCATTTCTATTCATATTCTTTAGAAAGATCATTCCCTTGTATAATTAAACACTTCTTCTTGAATTTCGTTGATTGATCTTTGACCCAATCTATCAATAATGCAAATTGAAAACAAGTAACAAGGCTTACTATTTCTTTAATTAAAAAAAATACTTTCTACTTTTTTGACAGTGTTGTCATCAACAGGCTTCTCACTCTTCTTCTGCCTTGTATAGATAAACAAATCTAACTTTGATGGTTCTTTTCCATGTTCTCAACGATACTATCTGATAGATTGAGTTATTTTCCATCAACAAATTTACACAATTATTACAAATATAAAGGAATATAAGATGTTTAAGATTTTTCCTAAATAAATTTTGAGTGTTTCCTTTGAAGAATCAGCTTTTTCCGTTTGCTCAAGGATGCTACCTCAATGACACTTTTCCGGTCACCGTCTCCTAGCCGCAAGCCTGCAAAATAGAACTGGAGGAATGGGGAGGGTTCCTCCGGGAAGGCACTCCGACGCTCAAGCCAGTAATTGCTCAAGGGAAATAGAAATCCGCTTCAGCAAAGCTTGTAGCGGAGGTAAAGTATCAGTAAAACACGCGTACCTTTTCTTGGTGAAGAAGGTTGAATATTTATAGTAGGATAAAAAGTGAGGGTAAAAGGGTAATTACCTCTATGCTATGAGGTTAAGTTAGTCTTTTTGGAGGAGACAAGTTAGTTAGAGAAAATATCTTAGTTATGATTAGTGGTCCCCGAAGTGGTCCCCACAGTCACGTTTTTCCTACACCCCGTACGGAGATCTGGGGTTAAGAGAATGATAGTAACGGGGAGGTGGTCTGCACTTGTCACCTTCAGATCGAAGATAAAGGGTGATCTGAGCCCGCTGCATTCAGATCACTAATATATCAGGTCTGTGAGATCTGGCGGAAATAGGATATATGTTCCTTCATCTCTTCTGTATTTCAGAGGCATGTTAGGAGCTGCTAGATTGTTCCCTATCAGCTACTCCCCCCCCCCCCCAGGTCCTTGGAATGACTTCTGAGCGTTTCAAGTCCTGGTTAGCTTCTTTAATACGCTAAGAGAAGGAAACTTTCTTGTCAGCTGACGTCCGCCTCATCACCCTCGAGGTGTAATGATAGCTTTGCCTTGGGAAGCCGAAACGCCTTTGATTTTTAGACCTTTGATTTTTATCAAGCTCCATCTAAACCGTCTATTCTTCCCGCTATTTCCTTTGCTATAAATATAGAAGATTTCCCTCATCGTCCGGTTATCTTCTTCGACGAGAAAGGAGATTATTTTGCAGCCATGGATGTTGCTCTCTGATAATCAGTAGAGTAATGTCATCCTTTTGAACAGTCCTCTTTATTTAAGAGGTATTGTGATGATAGAAATGTTATGCTTTAACAGAGGTTGTGTTCCGTTCTTTTGGGCCTGTGATGACCCTTTCTTGTGGATATTCATTCTTCCTGAATGAACGATTGAAACTTTCTGAGGCTCATTACTTCTTTCTCTTTTTCTTCTCTCTCTTTTTTCTTTTTTTTTCTTTTTTTTTTATCAGAGTGGCATCTGATACATTTTATATTATCTATATTCCAGAAGTATTTTATTGGAGTGACATCCTATTTTTGCTTTTATCACGAAATTCTTACATATCACAATTTTATTTCTTAAATATCTATATGGTATTGGCCATTTCATGCTTCTGTAGAAGCATAACGGGAGTGACATCCCGTACTTATTCTTGTCGACGGATTTTTCAATCGGTTTTCTGACGATGATGATAATGATGATGATTGATTTTGATTTTTTGATTGATTTTTTTTTTTTTTTTTTTTTTTTTTTTTTTTTTTTACCCATTTTGGTAAAGGGATATGCGGCTCCCGAGCCTCACGTCCCCAGATCCGCATTGTGCAGATCTACTTTATGAATGATTTATCGTTTTTAGGCCTTGTATTTACAGATCTTATAATACGCAGATCCTCTTTTATGAATATGTGACTTACGAGTTTCCTGGTGCCAGATTTAGTGTTAATCAGGTCACCTTGTGTAAGTCCACGATTTATAAGGTCCAGATCCTCAGGCATTACTATGCACAGATCCCCTCATGAGGGTTCTGTGACGTTCTAGGCCCATGTTTTTACAGATCCTATTTTCGTGCAGATCCTCTGGTGAGGGTTCTGTGATCTCCAAGGCCTGTGTTTTCAGGTCCTATTTTTTACAGACCCTCTCTCGAGGAGTGCGTTCCTTTACCAAAGCATATTTCTTACGCTTCGCGGCTTTCTAGGGTCATTACCCCCCTTTTCTTTATCGGGACCCGAAACCGCCGCCACTTCCTACCGTCATAATTACCGCACCCACGTCTTATTAACCGATGAAACGTGATCTTTAACTGTAGGTAGTGGGTGGTTTTTCTCTTTAATTCCCTTCGTTCAAAAGAGAGAGAGGGATATATAAGATAATTAGAGGGAGAAAAGCCAACACTTAGAAATTTTTCGCCATTTTTTCTTGAGGAGCTTTCCTTGTGCTTTTTTGGCAACTATTTCTTGCCTCTCTTTTCCTTCTCTCTTTTTACCGCAGCCAATCCTTCTTCCCAGCACACAGGTACCTTTTCTCTTCCTTCTTTCTTCGTCTTTCTTTATTCGCACTAGTTTATTTCTATTACTTTTAAGCGACAAAGAAAGATGGTTTCTTCATCTAGGCAAGGTGCCCAAGGTAAGGGTAAGAAGAGAATAGTTGAGGGTGAAGAGGAAAAAGAGGGTAGAGCTGTTGCGCAGCCACCTATCCCTTTTGACGAATACGAACCTTCCACTGTAACCCCATACGAATTATGTTTAATTTTGAGTAGATTAGAAGACACTAGGGGTTTCACTATAGATATTTTGGGACCTAACGAGCGCCCTTTACTTCCCCAAGCCAATCATAAAATTTTTGGCTTCGTCAATTGGAGGCAGGTTTGCGATTCCCTGTTCCCCCCTTTTTGTCTAGTTTAGCGGCGAAATATGATATCCCTTTGAACCAATTGAACCCTGCTTCCTTCCGTAGGGCTATTTTCTTCTACATGGCAGCCACACTATACGGTGTGGAAGATCCGGTGTCCTTGTTTTTTAGGACTCATGAATTAAAACATCGCAGGTATCATTTGTATTTTTCTCCCATAGGTTGGTTTCATAAATTCTACGGCCAGTATAAGTCTATAGACAGGAAATGGCACCCTTAATATCTAACAGTAGGTGCTCCTTCCCCCAATTCCTGGAATATTCTAGATATACCTCTGTATACCGAGCCTAGGAAAGATAAACCTTATGTTGAGAAGGTCACCCTATTTGCATGGGAAAAGGATATTCTTCATGACCTGCTTAGTGAGTATCCAGCGGGTCATGGTATGTTGAAGCCACTTCTTCTCAGTGAAGAGGTGTTATCTTTTTTTGGTTTGAGGCCTGGGACTCCTTGGAATCCCTCTATGGGTAAATACTTCCTATTTTAGATTCGAGTGTTTTTATGCATGTGTCTTGGATTCAATCGTGTTTCTAACTTATAGTTATCTTGCTTTTTCAGTTATGCTGGCCAGAAAACAATTTGAGGAGCGAATGGCTGCTATGGTGGCAGCTTCTGAACAGGCTCCTCCACCTTCTACAGAGGTAACAGCTCCCCCTTCAAATCCCGTTTCGGCTTCTGCACCCTTAACGAGCATCACGCCAGATCAGAGGGCTTCTGCGCCACCCCCTCCTCCTGCATCGCAGATCCGATCTTCTGTAGTGCCTTCAGGTCCCTTAAAGGGATCTGGGGGTGTTACCCTGCTTAAGGGATCTGCTTCTCGAGCTAGGGGAAAATCTTCCTTGCCTGGGGTGACCATAAGGGAAACGCCAATTCCTCGAGCCGTTATGTCTCCCTCCACACGTCCCCCTTACCCCTTAGCTGCCGGGGTGGACCGTAGCCTTTCTACTTGGTCCGAGGGGGCAGTTCTTCCTTCCGATGAAGATTTGGACTTTCAGTCTTCAAAGGGGTTTTTGTCGGACTTATTCGCTACTGCTGAGGTGCCAGCTCCAACAGAGCCTAGCAGACCTTCCGTCCCACAGAAGAGACCTTCGGATTCCTCCTTCTCCACGGATCCGAAAAGAAAAAAGATTTCTGCCGGTAGTGCTGACCGGAGAGTGGGCATGCCGATTTCTAATATTTTATCCCCCACACCCATCTCTGCAGAACCGTCTGTCTTGGGACATCCGAGGTACTCCAGCACCTTGGCCAGGTATGCCACTGCCAACCCTTATCTAGTGGTTAACCCTCCAGAGCCAGCCGCAGTGGAAAGTCCTGCTTCTGAAGCCACACTAGCTATGCTCCATGCCTTGCGCATGAAGGATTTGAATGTTCCTACTGCTTCCTATAGCGTTCCTGGGGTTAGCGTAAGCTTCCCCGCACCGTTCGGGGCATCGATGGAGGCACTGTCTCTAATGTTTTGGACAGCATCCCTCGTGCTGAGGATTGGAGGCATCTGAACAGATTGGCTTCTGTAGAGCTTATTCGTCAAGCCTCTGCTCACGAGATTAAGGTATTTAAAAGAGAGTTTTTGACTTCAGAACTGTTCTTTCGCCACCTTCGTAAATCACGTATTTATTTAATATTTTTTATTATGTTTAGGCCATGGCCTTCAGATCCATGCTCTCACTTCGAGCATTGGCATATGATCCCATGAAGGGAGATATATCCAATATGCACTCCTCTAGTGAGCATCTGCAAGCAGAGGTGATGCAATTGCGGACGGCACACAATGAGGAACGTGAGGCCGAGGTCAAGGCTTTACAGGACCGAATGGCGCATCTAGAGTGAGAGCTGGCAGATCTGAAGCAACGGGAAGCGGAAAGGGAGAAGCTTGCCCAGGAACGAGAGCTTTATTTTCAGCAACTGGAGAGGGATCTGGCTGGTCAGAGGGCTCGTGCTGAAGATCTTCAACGATCTTGTGACAAGGCGAGAGAGGATCTGGCCCAGGCATCTGAGAGGCATAATAATGCCATGGAGCAAGCTTGTGACAACGCCCTCAAGAAGGGTACTGAAGCGGGCCTACAGAAGGGGCTCGTTACTGGGTCCGCAGTGGGAGCACACCGTTGCAGATCTCACCTGCTGATGACTCCCTACGGCCAGGCTTTCCTTCAAGCCTTAGTGAGGGATCTTCCAGAAGCTTTCCTCCATTCAGAAGACTTTTGGGAAAGGATGAGTGTTCCCCTGGCCTTTTGGGTTGGGGCTATTATAGAAGAGGCTCTCACACAGCTGGGTCTGAAGGACAGGATGAAGGATCTAGACATTGAGAAGATCCTGGATCTCTTGGAAAAGGAGACCCCTACTCTGGAACTGGATCCTCATTTTAATGCCCACAACCCTTGGTATATGCGGGGTCTGAGATCTGCTGCTGAAATTCTATACCGGCCTGAAGAGTATGAAGGTATCTTGCCTGCTTGGGAAGAGATTCCTTACTATCTTCTTCCTCCTCAGGCTAGGATGTATGGGCTCCTGGAGGAGGCTTTTAAGATGGTAAGTGTTCATATAAAACCTTGTTTTATTATTTGTAGGCTGCCAGCCTTCGTTTGCTTTGTCCTTATCATGGACTTCTTTTTATTACAGGCGATGGGTAAGGAATCTGCTCTTCCCTGTTTCACCTTCTCAGGTGACTTCCTAAAATTTTTAATTTATACCTCCGTCTTTTGCAGACGGGAGATTCCTTGCAAGAGATCAAGGCTATACAGGCGTCGGAGGAAGTGTCTTTTCTTCGATCCCCGCGCGGGATCACATTGAATGGGCTCTTGAACAGCAAAGGAACCTTAGAGCTCGGTGGGCCCTCTGGGGGATCGGACCCAGCTCCTCAACTCCCCTCACCAGTTCCAGCTCCTCCCACGGACTAGATGACAGCCCAGCCATCAAGCCAAGCAAAGGACCAGGTGACAATTCCAGCGTCCGACCAGATGAGGGACCAAGTACCGGACCAGCAGAGTTCATCCCCTTCTCCCCCGCAACTGCCTACGCCTCCTCTCCACCTGTCAGATCCCGCAGATCACCTCTCTTCAGACCCGGTGGTCGAGGCTCCTGTTCGGGAAGATTTTTCAGAGGTGGAGGAAGGAGTCAACCTTCTCGAGGAAATTATGGCGGGCGCTTTCGTGGGCACAACAGGGGCAACCAGTTCTTCTATCGAGGTCCCTCTTCAGGTCGTCGACTCATCAGGTATTTTGGCACCTGGCGCCGATCAGGATCTGCACGAACAAACTCCGGGTGGCGAGGATAAGTTGCAAGAGTAGGCTCTTTTTTCAAGGACGTAGATGTGCCATGTCAGTGGGATTGGCTCCACTAATACTCTTCTTTACTTTATGTGTTATTTGTATGGATTTCATATGACATTCAGTTGTTATCTGCAATTTTATTTAATTTTTCCCTGCTTTATTTTCCTTGCAAATATTATTATATTTTATTTTTGAAAATTTTGAATCAATTTTCGTAAATAGATACTTGCTCTAGGAGTAGATGGATAGTAGGGGGTATACCCCTACTCCCCTCCCAAGTGAATTATAAGAAAGCGACTGAATTATAATTCATTTCTTAAAGACAATAAAAAGAAAAATATTCTATTTCATGAACTTCCATCATAACAGATAATGGGTTGGTTTTTACATATCTTCCCTTTCTTTAGATTTATCACACTACTAGGATGCCTTAAACATAATACTTTTTCAAATTGTTGATGTTCCAGGGTCTGAGCAGATCTCTTCCTTCTGCATCCCTGAGCTCATATGCTCCTCCTTTGAGTACTTTAGCAACGATATAAGGTCCTTCCCAATTAGGGTCCAGTTTTCCCGTGGGCTTGAGAGCATCTGCTCTTTTCAGCACCAGGTCCCCTTTTTCGAATCGCCGTATTTGGACTTTCTTGTTATAGGCATTCCGCATCTGTTGCTTGTATCTTTCAGCTATGTTTTGAGCTTCTGCCCGATGCTCTTCGATCAGGTCTAGATTCTCCCTGAGTAACCCCAGGTTCTGATTTTCATCATATTTTAAGATTCGATGTGATTTTGCTTCTGCTTCTGCTGGATCCATATACCAGATTGAAGGGAGACTCCCCTGTGGCTGTTCTGGGGCTAGTGCGGTAAGCCCAGAGTACTGAATCTAGCTCGTCCGCCCAATTCCCTTTTGCTTTTCCTAATCTGGCTTTAATTCCAGATACAATAGTTCTGTTTGTAACTTCAACTTGCCCATTGGCTTGTGGGTGGGCTACTGCCACGAAGCGCTGTTGAATTCCTATTTCTTGGCACCATGCCTGCACAGATGAACCTGTGAACTGGGTTCCATTATCAGAGATGAGGGTTCTGGGAACACCAAAGCGGCAGCATATGTTTTTCCAGATGAATTTTTTCATGACTTGCTCTGTGATCTTGACTACAGCTTCAGCCTCTACCCATTTGGAGAAGTAGTCAATAGCGACAATCAAGAAAACCCGTCCACCGGGAGCTGTAGGGAATTTTCCCACAATATCAATCCCCCACTTATCAAAGGGGTAAGGGGAAGACATGGTTCCCATATCCTCTGCAGGTCTATGAATCAATCTGCCATTTTTTTGGCAAGGCTCACATTTTTTTACCAATTCCTTGGCATCTTTTTCAATACTGGGCCAAAAGAATCAGGCCCTCAAGACCTTTCTGGCCAAATCTTTGAATCCCGTATGAGCACCAGAAGCTCCTTCATGTATCTCTCTCAATAAGTATTCCCCTTCCGGCTCAGATAAGCATCTGAGATAAGGATGTGTGAAAGATCTTCGGTATAAGAATCCTTCAAGTAGGAAAATTTTTGCCATAATCATCTTTTTATGTCTATCAACATTGGCTTCATCTTGTTCCTCAGCTTTCAAGACCTGGATGAGAGGTGCTCTCCAGTCTTTAATTTCTTGTATCGTGCTAACTTCTGCTAAGCTAGATCTGGTGTCTGCTTGCAGTACAGTCAGATCCCCGTCCCATGTGCCTTCAATGGCACTTGCGATCCTGGCGAGTTTGTCTGCCTCGTCATTATTTTCCCTAGGGATCTGAAGGATCTCTGCTTTCGAGAATTTGGCCAGCAAAGCTTCGGCCACAGAGGCATAGGTTATCATCCTTTCCTCTTTTCTCTTGCATATCCTTAATAATTGATGCATTACCAATTGGGAATCAGAATAAATTTCTACTCTCTGGGCATTCATGCTTAATAGGATATGCAGAGATCTGATGAGAGCTTCATATTCAGCTTCATTATTTGATGCCACAAAATTGAATTTAATGGCGAACCGATATTCCTTGTTGTTGGGATCAACTATGTATATCCCAGCTCCAGATCCCTCTTTGGTGACCGACCCATCCACATAGGTTCTCCACATCTTTTCTTCTCTTTCATCACCCCGGGTGGTTTCTTGTATGAAGTCAGCTAAGACCTGTGCCTTTATAGCTGTTCTAGGTTCGAATTCTATGTCGTACTCACTGAGTTCTATGGCCCATTTCACCATTCGCCCAGATAGGTCTGGCTTCCCCAACACCTGCTTGAGCGGGATATTAGTTCTTACCATGACCTTATGGGATAAAAAATAAGGTCGTAACCTTCGAGCAGTGACCATTACCGCCAACGCGGCCTTTTCTATGTCGGCATATCTTGTTTCCGGCCCTTGAATCATTTTACTTACGTAGTAAATTGGGATCTGGGCAGATCCATCCTCCTTGATAAGCACTGAGCTCAAAGATTCTTCCCCTACTGCAAAGTAGAGATACATGACCTCTTTTGGTGCTGGTTTCGTAAGCAAAGGGAGAGAGACCAGATGCTTTTTGAGCTTCTCAAAAGCGTCTTGACATTGCTGAGTCCATTCAAACTGGCTACCTTTCCTTAATACTTTAAAGAAAGGCAAACTTTTATCGGCAGATCTGGAAATGAAACGACTTAGGGCTGTGATTCTGCCATTAAGTCTTTGTATTTCCCGGATGTTCCTGGGAGGAGCCATCTCCAACACAGCCTGCACTTTGGCTTGATTTACCTCAATTCCTCTGGGAGTTACCACGTATCCCAAGAATTTTCCCGATTGTACCCCAAAGGCACATTTGGCAAGGTTTAGTTTCAAATGATAAAACCGAGCCACGGCAAAGGCTTCCTCCAGATCATTGATATGATCTGTAGCTTTCACACTTTTTACTAATATGTCATCGACATAAATCTCCATGTTCCTTCCAATTTGTTTTTTGAATATCTTGTCCATCATACGCTGGTAGGTAGCCCCAACATTTTTTAAGCCAAAAGACATGCTTTGGAAACCAAAAGTTCCGACACAGACCCTAAAAGTCGCTTTATTGATGTCATCTGGGTTCATTTTCACCTGGTGGTACCTTTGGTATGCGTCCATCATTGACAATAGCTCGCATCCACATGTGGAGTCCACCATCTGATCAATTCTGGGCAAGGGATAGTGATCTTTAGGACACGCCTTGTTCAGATCCCTGAAGTCTATGCACATTCTCCACGTGCCAGTGTTGCCTTTGGGCACCATAACAGCGTTGGATAGCCATTCTGGGAATTGTACCTCCCGTATGTGTTTGGCCTCCAGCAGCTTCTGTATCTCTTCTTTAATGACCTGGTCTTTTTCTGCCCCGAATTGCTGAAGCTTCTACTTCACCGGCTTGACTTGAGGATCTACATTAAGGCTATGCAAGGCGACATCTGGGTCTATTCCCACTAGATCAGATGACGAGAATGCAAAAACATCCACATTCTTCCGTAAGCATGTTATTAATGCTTTAGATATCACATCTGGCATCTGTGTCCCGATGCGTGTAGTAAATCCCACTTTATTGGGTATCAATTCCACTAGTAACAGCTCCTCAGCCGGTTAAATTTGAGAATTGTTTTCGGCCGCAGGTTCTGCAGACCTCATCTGTTTATCTTCAGGTCTTGCTTTCCACTAGGGATCTCTCAATTCGTCCCCAGATCTTTCTTTAGCCTCACCAGCCTTCACTGACTGTATATAGCATTTTCGCGATAGGACTTGATCCCCCGCGACAGATCCCACCCGGTTGCCCACTGGAAATTTCATCATCAAATGGTAGGTTGATACTACCGCTTGAAAATTACTAAGAGCTGTTCTTCCCAATATTACGTTATAAGCTGATTTTTGCCTTACTACCAAGAAGGCAGTTGGTCTAGAGATCTGCAAATCTCCATCTCCCAGGGTCAACATGTCACGACCGCACTTTGCTAATCGATAGCTCAGTTTGGTATAAATCGTGACTAAGGGTAATATAAAGTAATTTCGGAAAGAATAAAGGATTAATAAACGAATTGGCTCCATAACTTGAGAAATAAGACTTCATATAATAGAGACAGCATTGTCGATGGTTTTTCATGGGAATAAATGTCAAAAAAATTTTTTAACTTAGTACAACCAAGTCAAAGGAGAATTTAAGAGTGTACGCAGCGGAAAGGTGTTTGAAACATATGTATGAAGACATATGCTACCAAGAGTGATTACTTCTAATTTATTCTTGACAAAATCCTCGCCGGTCACTTCGCTTCGACAACAGCTCAACCTGCACATCGGAAATAATATACAGGGCGTGAGTACGAAGTACTCAGTGGACACATGCCCAAAATCATTTATTTATTGTCAGGCCATCACTTGGTGAATCATAGGGTTTTTCTTTGAAATGCCTATGTTCACAAAAACATTTACATTCTTAAAAGCGACTGATCAGTCTCTTCTTGCGTAATCTACCATATCTGGATACATAAGTACCGAGAAGGTGGCCACCTTCCACGGCACCTGACTAGCCAACTGTCGTTGAGCGTAGTCGCATAGTGTACACTAGTCCAAGTATGATTTCTGATCATACAGGGACCCGAATTCGATTCATAACTTTGGCCTTGGCCATTTAACAGATATGTATCATACAAAAACTGAAAACATTTATGGCATGACAATTATAAAAGAGCTAACATCTAATAAAATATGTCTTTTGTTTTATAGAAAGCCCACCTCGTTGCTCTTGCTACTAGACGATCTTCGTCTCAGCTACTGACCCTCCTTTGCGTAACCTTCGATTTAAATATCGAGGTAAGATTCGTATTCTAACAAATAAAATCTTATCTAAGATCATAGGTTATTGGTTCAATCGGAGGTTAGTCTAATTTCAATAACGTGGTTACTGTTATCTATATCGAGTAATAAATTCCGTTATATGAACGGTGTATACTGGATGGTTCTTAATAAATCAATAATTGATTTATTGCTTATCTTAGAAATAATTAATCGAGAAGCTTCCCAATAATTAATTAGCTTAATTAATTAATCGGAGGGCTAAAATAACTTCTGGTTTAATTAACTTATTACTATAAAATAATTCACTTAAGAAATATAATTTATTAATTGTAATTGTATAATTGATTATCTTAATCAATGAATCTTGAGTTTTAAATCTTGGTTAATTAACTTATCTCAAGTTAATTATCAGAAATCGTGAAATAATTTCATACGAATTATTGAAATCTAATTACGGGTAGAGTACGATTTACTTAGTGGTGCCTCGGTTCATAATTAATTAGAAAAGGGCTCGTAAATTAATTAAACAATTCTGGCCCAGTCCTCTTAGCTCGGCCCGTTTATGTGTCAGCCCGGAACTCGGCCCACTCTTCATCCGGCCCGCGAAATAACAGAACCCGGCCCGACCCGGATTATTGAATTAAATAAATAATTAGATACCAAGTTTATGCCCCCATTTTTCTTCTCTTTACTTGACGCTGAAACAGACCCTCCCTCTCGCTCTTCGCGATTCCCTCTGTTCTCGATACTCTGATTCTCTGTTCCGGCCATCTTCTCCGGCAATGGGCGGCGTCTCCGTTAATGAGCCGCCGTCCGTCGGCCGTCGCTTCCCTCTCTCTCTGATTCTGGGCATTCTCCCCAAATCAAGAACCCTAGTTCGAATTTGGGGAAAAGCTTCTCCTTCACGATTTCCGGCGAGTTGGTGGTGCTCCGCCGTCGTGGTGAGATGGCGCCGTCCCGAGCGCGTTGATTCGTAAGTCCTGGCTCGTTTCCGTCGGGTTCGCTCCTTCCTGCGACTATTTCGGTTCGACGGCTCTCCGGCGCAACTCCCGCGGCTTCTCCGGCGGCACCCTCCTGTGACGCCTTAAATTAAAAGCCTAACTCTCTGAGTTAGGCGACATTTCTCCCCATCGTCAGCGTGGAAGCCGGCCAGCTGCTGCCGTCCCTCTATATTCTATTTTATTTTTCTTTTTTTTCTTTTTTTAAACTTTGATTTCTAATTTATTAATAGTATGAATCTGATTATATCTCTTAATAATTTATTTCTTTGCTTATGATTATAGTTTCTGATTTTTCCTCATTCTCGTATCTGATTTTGTAGGTTTCTGCGAGAAGACGACGGAGCCGTCATTGCTACTGCCGGGACGATGAGGGGGTATTGACACCTCGCTCGTTGCTCACCGCTGCTCGCGCGCTGCTATGGCTCTGGTGATGGTGTTTTGCCGTCGAGGCTTGCCTCGACGGAGGTTCGATTCTAATCCCTCCCTCAAATGTACATTTCGTGGCTTGCTACTTAAGTAATTAGTAGGGAGATGCTTTATGGTGTTGTAGTCTTAAGCTTGGGGTAGTGAGAGTGTGCGTTAAGCTTTGAGGTTTCATTCTTGAGAGTTTATGTTTCTGATTTTAGCATGATCTTGCTCTTATTTATTAGCTTCAGCCTTAGTGGTTATAAAACAACAGGAACATGCCTACGGTTGTTATTATGTAATCTATGTTCTTTCTTTACTTGAGTTGGTTTTTGTATGATTCAACAGTATAAGGCAGACTTGAACTTGAAGTAAGAGAGGTGCTTGGTTTCTGGAATTACCTTGTGGACTGAGATATTAAGGTGGCTGCTGCAGCTCTTCCTCCTCCCACTCATTCACTTTCTATTGCATGAGTAGTTTCAGAATTTGGAGGGTTTATGTTAGGCTCAACTGTGTTGCAGAGTTGTTAAGCTACAAGAGTTGATAGGTTGGAAAGATTACCTAGCTGCTGAAAGTTGAGTGTGTGGATTGAAGGAAATGGCGGTTCTACTTCTCCTTTTTTTTTTTTTTTCTCTCTTTTGGGCTGCAGTCTCCTTCACTCCTCTCAAGTTCTCCCTCTATGTGTTTTGAATTGAAAGTGTGGAGTAAAATATGGCTGCAGAGAAGGGTGTATTTATACATGGTAATGGACAACTTTATAACTAGTTATTGGTTAAAAACTACGACTTATTTGTTGGGTAATAGCCTTCCATAATCCTTTGGCTGATTTTCTTTCTCTTATTTGCAGATCTGCCTGCTGCAGGCTATCGGGATCCTGCATCCCCCCATAATGCTTCCCCCCTTTAATCTGCAGCCACGTGGCCCATCTATGTTGTGTATGTGTAGGGTATTTTGGTCTTTTGTTGGCTACTAACTGACCATGGTTGAGACTTGAGAGTATAGTTTTGTTCTTTGACTAATTTGTACAATTTTGACTCCACCTTTCCCCCCAAAATCGATGTGGGTAAACAGCTTAGCAACTCTCTGCACCTTTCTTCTTTTCGGATGAACTGCGTCGCTCCAATTTATTGAGACCGCGAAATTTAGATTATTGTGCAGAAGGGATAAGTGGGCCGTCAATTTTGCGGCGAATTTCTCGTTCTTGGCTGAAGGGATTGCGGAATGCGGCGGTTTTTCCGAAGAGGGGACGGAGAAGAAGTTTCTTGATTCTCCGACCAGAAAATGGCGGGCTCCGGCGGATTCTTTGGCGCTATGGGGACATGTGTGCAGAAAATAGAGGCGTTATTTTAAGGTAAGAGACAAAGGGTGAGAAGTGAAATCAAAGCGTAGAAAGCTTTCTTGCTCCTCTGCAAATGGCAAAGAAGCTCAGACAAGAAACTGGTGACGATGTTTTCCATTACTGTTTCTTGAAGAAGATTCAGTTTCTGCAGCTATCAATGGCCGAACGATGGCGACTGCAACATGGTGGAGATCTTTCCTGGCTGAGATGAAGATTAAAATAGGTGATTTCTTGGTCATCGAGTCCGTTAATCTTCCAGTCGAATGTGGGGATATGCCATAAGCAGGTATGCAGAATCCTAATTTGATTAAGGATTGGATTTCAGTTTTTTGTGAAAGGCTACCCGTGGAAATTTGCAGACGATTATCATCTAAATAGTGCTAGTTTTTGTGTAATTATGTATTTATGACTTAATCATGCCATCGCTTTAGTATTTATGGATAGACTTGCAAATGCCGCATCATATGAATATATTGCAGCTAATATTTTGCAATTCGCGTTAAATATGCGTAATTTATTTGGTGGGGATTATTGTTAAGTATGGATTATAGTCTTCTTAAAAAAATCTTATTTTATTTTTATATAATTTCAATAGTACCATTGCAATTGAATATCATTGAATATCAGTTTAAAGGTAAATATTATAAGTAGGACAAACAAATTAAATCTGAAGTTATGATTCACAAAATTATTTACTGTAGCAAAGATTATGAAACAAAAAATTGCATAGGCCCACTTCCGTTTTTGTTGAAGACATTTGGCCCACTTCTTTTTTATTGAAGAGATTTTAGTGAAAGGTGAAGTCCACTAGTCGTCGAAATATCGATCATGAATTAGTGGATTGGTGAAAATAAAAAGTGATTTCACTTGTTTAATCAATATTCGAGTCGAATAGGTTGAAATCATCAAATATTTGTGAAACGTAAAGTCCACCAATCAAAGAATCGGTCGTGAATTAGTGAAAATAAAAAGTGATTTCACTTGATTAGTCATGAATATCTCGATTATCCTACCAAACGGGAAAGCTATGCAAAGAAAAAAAAAATATAAGTAAAATGTTTTTTTTAAACCATAATATGTAAAATGGGACATACGAAAAATAACATTTGGACTAATGAAATGGATGGAGAGAGTATTTTAATATTATTATAGGCATCATACTAAAAATTCAATTATAAGAAGGACAAAAATTCTACTACTACTATATAACCGAATCAAATATATGGATTTTAGATTAAATGTATAAATAGTTCTTAGTACATTTAATGCATGGCAAATGTAGCAAAAAAAACAAATTAAAGGTGTAGAAAAAAAAAATCGTATTAGAAGTGGGAAAAAAGAAACTAATTAAAAGTAGGGAAAAAGAGAGACTACTTTCATTCCCGTTTCACTAATTATCTGAGAACTTCAACCGATTCAACTCGATTAGAGAGTAATCAAGTGAAATTCTAGTCAATTGCTTTAATTCACGTTTCGCTAATTATCCGAATATGTCAATTGATTCAACTCGATTAGTGGATAATCAAATAAAAATCTTTTTCGCGTGACAATATTTCTTTAATGGTTTTTCTATTTAAGGTTTAATCTCTTTTAGTAAGATTTATGTTTTTTGGTAGCGTATATTTTTATAGGATACATTAATTTAAATTTCCTTAAATATAACGCTGTAATGTCAGACGACTGCACATTAATTAATTGTGTTCTTGGTCGTTAGGGCCGTATGGGATCATTATTTATTAGTTATAAATATCTATCAAGCCCATACATTTATTATCCAAAGCCCATCTACCTAAAATCTTCAGCCCGTAATAATTAAATCAAGTCCATTAATCAATTACTAAAACCAATTTCAATAAATAAAACAAGAGCCCAAAATAAATAAAAATAATAATTATTAAAAAAGAAAAAAAAAAGAAAAAAAAAAAGGACTACATGGAAATTGTTTTCTTCGATCATGGATTAATGGATTAGTGAAAATAAAAAGATATTTTACTTTATTAGTCACTAGTCGAGTCGAATTGGTGGAGAATCTCAGATAATTAGTGAAAGGTGATGTATGTCAGTCGAAGATTTCATCCCGGATTAGTGGATTAGTGAAAACGAAAAATAATTTTACTTGATTAGCCACTAATTGAGTCGAATCGGTAGATACCCTCGGATAATTAGTGAAACGTAAAGTCCTGCAGTCGAAGAGTCGATTCCGATTAGTGGATTAGTGAAAACGAAAATGGAATTGTACTTGATTAGTTACTAATCGAGTCGAATCGATAGAGATTTTTATTAAAATTGAATCCTAGTTCACATATTATTTTAAGTTGGTTATTTGTACTATAATTAAAATCCCAACATGCATTATATTACAAATAATCAACTTAATAATTGAGTACTTATAACTATAATCTAGTATTATAGCTTCACTGCTCTTTGCATCACTGAATTTTAATAATTTTTCGTATTATAAGTTAACTATTTAAACTGTATTTGAAATTTATTATATTCTTCAATATCATAATATTGTTGTTATTATTACTATAATTTAACATTCTATATGAAAATGCAAGATTATATATAGGGACTAGATCATATAAGAAGAATGTATGATTATAACACATAAAAGCATGTTTATATATAATTGCAAAAATGAATACACATATAAATAAGACGATTGTCACGATTTTCATCAGAACTCCTCTCAATCACACACACACACATAAAATTTTAAATGGACGCATTATTTTTATAATTTTAATAAGTCTTGGCATACGTTCTGGATTTTAAAGTGAATAGTTAGATTATGTAACTGAATTTGATTGTTAAAATTAAATATTATAGTTTCAAAAAAATATATATTTTAACTGAAGTTTGGTACCTTAGATTTTGCAATTGTAAATTCACATATATTATTGGATTGAATCTTTTTATTTATACATTTCATTGCTATAATATATGGTTTGACTATATTATTATTTATTATGATAGGGCCTCATTTCAATTTTATAATTTAGCCATTTCAAAGAATAATGTGTAGGATAGCAAAATTTAGTCCGGCCCACTACAGCCCGCCTGAGCCGGCCCAAGAATGGAGTACTAGAAATCACATAGTACTAGTATTCATATGAATTTTTGTTTATGGGATCTAATGTGGGCAAATCTTAATAAAAAGACCCAATATTTTTTATATTTTTTTTTTATTTTTTATCACATAGTACTCATCTGATTCACACAGTGCATAATTAAGTCTGCCCAATAAAATATTTTTAGGCCCAATTAGTAAAAACACTTAATTAAATTGAGTATTGATCTGCTTCATCTTCTGCGCGACGGCGCCTGTTCTTCTCCTCCCTACGCCCAAATCTTCTACTACTCCTACATCACTCCTTCCCAATCCATAAATTCAATAAAACAAAGAAAGAAGGATTGGTTTGCAAAATTCAACAATTAAAAGAAGGAAAGTGATGAAAAACGCATTTGCGTTTTGGAGTACCGTTGGGGCTGAATCTCTACTGCAAAATGCATTTGCAGTAGCCATTGGAGATGCCCTAAGTGGTTGTGGTTTATCCGGTTCATCGAGGAGCAAGAAAGGCAAAGCCGCTGTAGCTGTAGTAGAGGCCGTGGTGGGGGTTTCTAGGTCAGGATCATGAACACCCATTTTCTTTCCTAATTTGAATAAACTACTGAATTTTGGAAGAATAATCCTCAGCTCAATTAAAATATAGCATCGCTGAAAAGTAAAGCCCCAATCACCATAAAGAGCACGGCGGGTGATAATTTTCCGGCGAGTGTGCTCCGTGTGATGGCGTCGCGGTTGCCATTCTTCGTAAAGATCTTGAGCACTCCACGAGTTTCTACGTAGATGAGGCCGCTGATGCGGCGGAGCGGCTGGGCTTCGACGTGACGCCGTGGCGCTGGCAGAGGAGGCGGTGGCGGCCGTTTTGGCCGACGGATTTTGCATTGTGCGAGAAGCAAATGACAGAACCCTAGCTTAAATGTTTAAGAGATTTCTTGTGAACCATAGTTAACTTCTGTATAAAAAAATAATTCAAATTAAAAGCCTGCAAATTGGAAATGACCTCAATGCCCTTATGTGTTAAATACATATATACCACGTGGCAGCGGATTAAATGAGGAAGCATTGTAGGTGGATGTAGGTTCCTGAAAACCCTGCAGAGGGGGCTGATTTGTATCTTCTTTTCTTTGATTAGAAAGGGCCGTGTGTTCCCCCTTTTGTATTGCTCAACTTTATGATTCATTGGTTAATAACTGAATAGCTTCCCGAGGTTGTAATTTATTGTAATTATTTATCTAATAGGTTTTGATTGTATCAAAAGAGAATTCCTCTATCTTACTATTTGTTTATTCTTTTAAACTCTGATTGTAATATATAGTATGAGTTTCGGCTGCTAATAGCTTCCTTTATATCTAATTGGACTTGATCCAATTTCTTAAGTGTGAAATGGGCTTGGCCCAATAACTATATTAATTAACACGTGAATAATTAATCGATGTACTCGAGTCGATTTATTCTTAGCTAAAAATAATCGAAACTTATAATCAAGTATTTTAATTAGACAAATATTCTTATAGAGTACCTAATCGTTAGCGATTAGTAATCAAGTTGCTATTTGATTTTAATCGAGAACTTCATTCCTCGAAATAAATATATCACGATTAGAAGTGGAAATTATTTACTAAAAGCTAATAATTTCCTTTAGCAACGTAATTAAGCTAATTAGGAAAATACGGGACGTTACACAACATCAGCTCTATTGAGCCTAACGGCATGACCAAACCTCCAGCAAAACCGTGTAATGCTGTGGCCACCCCATCTAGTGGTTTGTGCACATCCATTTGCAGAAAGCAGTCCTTGAAAATTACGTTCACCCCTGCTCTTGTATCTACGAACACCCTTTTTACTTCATATCGCTCGATCCCTGCCGTAATAACCAGGGCATCTTCATGAGGATGAATTAGGGATCTGTCATCTTCGATCCCGAAAGATATTTCAAGATGAGGTACTCCCCCTTCAATCTTCATCATATCATGCTTTTCCAGCATCTGGATTTCTCGGTGATGCGCTTTGCGGCTTCTGTTGGAGTCACCTCCTGTAGGTCCTCCATAAATTATGGAAATTACGCCTTTGTTAGCTAAAATTTCTGTTGATGTTTCTTTTTGTGGGAATTTGCCATCCCTTTCATCTTTACGCCTCTTGAGCTAGCCAGATTCTTTTTTGACATATTCTAATAGTTGACCTTCTTCTATGAGTTTTTCAATGGCTATTTTCAGATTATGGCACTCATTGGTAGTATGCCCATAATCATTGTGAAATTTGCAGAACTTATCAGAAGGGGGCCGCCTTGGAGGCTGGTCCCTACCTGAAGGGATCTGCACTCCCTGTTTCTTAATCACCACTTCTAGCAGATCGGCTGAGGATCTGGTAAGCGGTGTGAGAGATCGTTGAAACCTTTCATTTTTCTCGGGTTTCCTCCCTTCAGGAGCCCCTTTTTTCTATCATCAGGCTTCTTATCTTTTTTGAAGTTATATCTGCTCGTTTAGCATTCATAGCTTCTTCCATGTTTATATACTTCTGTACCCGAGATAAGAGCTCATCAAAGGTTTCGTCAGGTTTCTTCATTAGTGAGGCGAAGAAGTGTCCTGGCCTCAATCCTTCCACAAAGGAATGTATTTTCAAGGTGGCACCCACACCTGGGATTTCCAGTATTGCCTCATTAAACCTGGTCATATACTCTCTCAGGCTTTCAGTGGCTCCTTGCTTGACAGTTGTTAAGTAAAACAAGTTCTTAGTAGATCTCTTTGAGCTCACAAATTGGTGTAAAAAGATTTCTCTTAAGTCTTTGAATGAGTGGATTGAGTCCCTAGGCAATTGCTGAAACCACTGTTGTGCAGGGCCAGAAAGAGTGGTTAAGAATACCCTGCATTTGACTCCTTCAGAATATTGGTGCAATAAACACAAACTCTCAAATTTCATGAGGTGTTCTTCGGGATCTCCTTGCCCCTTGTACTCATAAGAAACTGATTTGAAGTTCTTGGGAATAGGGTCGGTTTGAATATCTGCCGAGAAAGGGCTGTTCTCATTAACATAGTCAGGACCGTATTCAGATCTGTTTTCCTTCCCGGTGCGGGCTACAGATGTACCCATTGTCTCTTCTGTTGGATGGACAGATTCATCCACATTTCTTTTCCCAGATGCCTGGTGCGCCTTACGGAGCTCTTCCAGTTCTTTAGCCATGACCCTCATTTGGTTGTTGTTCTTGGATCTGCTTCTGGAGCATATCTGTGAGGGTCTTATCCTGACCAGTGCTTGTTTCTTGCACCTCATCATCAGAAGACCCGTAGTCTGTAAAATGCCCGTCCTCTCGGATCTGGGGTAACTTAGTGATTACGTCCTTAAGGACTTTAGGATCTTGTGATCTAGATGCATATTTGCCTTTCACTTTTTCCTGATTTCCCTTACTTTCGGGGAATGAGGATAGATTGATAGGATCTGCAAGAGTACTAGCTCCGATGGTAGCTAGTCTCTTCTCCAGGGCTCCTTCCAGGGCTCCATCTATCATTACTTTCATTTGTTGTAGCATTAACGAGGAAAAACCAGATTCGCCTACATTGGTCTCCTGAGGTACTGACATGACCCCGGGATTGGCACCAGAACCGGGGGTGAGATGAGGCGTATTTGCCTGTCCTTCAGCAGATGATCCCATCATTTGGGCTATGCTGGAGTGTTGATCCATTTTTAAGGAAGATCTGCAAAGATATATGCAGAATTCATTTGATTAGTGCCTAATATTAGGTTAAGGCTTTCTTCTCTTTTGTAGGAGGATAGGGAGCTTCGGGTCCTCTTGTTGGGACTTTTCCGACCATTTCCCTTAAATAATCTTGAGGATTGTTTTGCTTAAGCATGAAGATAGCTTTTCTGTGCTTGGATCTTTTGTCAGGGCTTACCGTCAGCTCATCTTGCTTTTTGTCAAAAAATCTCTCAAGTTGTACGATATATGTGTAGGTGATGTGTTTCTACTCACCAAGTATAGGATTTGAGGATTCTTCTCCTTTTTCTCGAGATTTCTCTGAGATATGGAGGTCCTTCTATTACAACTCTTTAATACTCTGTTTTTCATAGGAAAAGGAAAGGTCAACACACATTGTATATGTAATTTTCTCTTAAAAAAAATTTGTACATAGAGATCCATTGAATATGCCTAGACCGATACCTAGTAGGAAGACGGCGGATTTTCAATGAATAAAATGAAAGAATTTAAGGGAGTGATCTTTACTGTGATCGAATTTCTTTTGCTGGAATTAGGATTTGCTTAAACCCTCTTTCCTTGCTTTTTACCACAGATCCTACACAAGGCGAAAAAGCAATTGAAACATCCTTTACTCATATTTCAAGTAAATCCCTCATCATAATCAACAGATAAATTACAACAAGAATGAACATCATATAGGCTACGCGAATATTCACATTTTTCCTTTACGTATTTTCACAAAGAAATCGAATCAAAGTTCAGAGCGTTTTTTAGGGAGAAATCTACGCCTTAGTCAAATTTTCCCACAGACGGCACCAGTTGATAGATTGGGTTATTTTCCATCAACAAATTTACACAATTATTACAAATATAAAGGAATATAAGATGTTTGGATTTTTCCTAAATAAATTTTGAGTGTTTCCTTTGAAGAATCAGCTTTTTCCGTTTGTTCAAGGATGCTACCTCAATGACGCTTTTCCGGTCACCGCCTCCTAGCCGCAAGCCTGCAAAATAGAACCGGAGGAATGGGGAGGGTTCCTCCGGAAGGCACTCCGACGCTCAAGTCAGTAATTGCTCAATGGAAATAGAAATCCGCTTCAGCAAAGCTTGCAGCGGAGGTAAAGTATCAGTAAAACACGCGTACCTTTTCTTGGTGAAGAAGGTTGAATATTTATAGTAGGATAAAGAGTGAGGGTAAAAGGGTAATTACCTCTATGCTATGAGGTTAAGTTAGTCTTTTTGGAGGAGACAAGTTAGTTAGAGAGAATATCTTAGTTATGATTAGTTGTCCCCGAAGTGGTCCCCACAGTCACGTTTTTCCTACACCCCGTACGGAGATCTGGGGTTAAGAGAATGATAGTAACGGGGAGGTGGTCTGCACTTGTCACCTTCAGATCGAAGATAAAGGGTGATCTGAGCCCGCTGCATTCAGATCACTAATATATCAGGTCTGTGAGATCTAGCGGAAATAGGACATCTGTTCCTTCATCTCTTTTGTATTTTAGAGGCATGTTAGGAGCTGCCAGATTGTTCCCTATCACTATCAAAAGGGGGGGAGGATTGTAAATAGCATAACACATTCGATAAAATGATAAATTGCATAAAGTTTTCATTTGAATAATGCCTCATCTTTAGCACCAGCCATATCCTTTCATCCCAATCTAGGTGGCAGTTTAACATGCTCTCAGCTTTTTTTATTGGCCTTACTGAGTTTCTATGATTGAATAAATAAATAAAAGTGAAAATCTTAAATGAGAAGATTATAATTAAAAAGAAGAAGATGATGAATTTGTATACTAGAAAGCAGGCCTTTTAGCTTGTATACATGTGGTTCCATATTTCACTAACAATTTCCTATCTGATTATGTATGAATTATTTGTTAAAAGTATTAAACATATCCATTATCTCAAAGTTATAGGCTATATGGTATGTAGTAGATCACGGAAGACCGTAGTAGCCGGTGTCTCTTGAGATATAAAGAGTTATCACAGTTGAGATAGTTTTGGATAAAACTATTGGTTTAGATTGTAGCATAAATAGATAAGTAGCTTGTCTTGGTTACTTGTTTATGCTAGTACGTTAATCGTATTGATAGGATCACGGTGAGGTGGATTCTTCTATTCTGACCTAAGTAGAAGAATCGAGACCTCGAGGACTTAAATGTTATTTAACGTTACACCTTAACTCTAATTGAGTGACTATGGGTGTATAGTTAGATTTTGTTGCTTTGATTTACCATGACTGAGAGTTCTGTCTTGTAACTCAATATGATCCGTATCTTGGGCAACAACTATAACTAGTACGATTCTTAGTGTATCTGCAATAGAGCACCATATCCTGGTAGAACAGGTTGATCACATCCCCTTAGGAATTCATTAAGGATTATCATACTAAACCTTGCAGGTGGATTAAGTTACAGTATAATGAATAAGGAATGAATGGTACTATTCAGGAATTAAATAAGAAGTTAATTAACGAAAGCAGTCAGAAGCTTTAGATTAATTAACGGATGTGGGAAATCTTAAATACGGGGGTGATTTAAGTCTAATACTAGCCCTGAGCTCAACAGGGATAAAACGGGTAATTCAGTATTATTACTCTAGTGGAATGTTTTAATACTTATGATCTAAATTTTACTCTGGGCTGAGTATAGAGAATTTAGACATTGGGAGGCCCAGTTTTATCTGCTAGTAGATCCTCGGTCTGGCCCAAAAAGCTCATTAGGCCACAGTAAGAAGGAGAACTGGATTGCTCATCATTAAGCCCAGTATGGGCGCCAATGATGAGGCCCAGGCGTCCAAGATATGGGCTGCAGGCCAAGCCTGCAGCTTAAACCCATATTCTCTCTTATCAAGAATGAAGTCTCATAATTCACCACAAGATAAGAGAGGCTAGGGTTGAGTGTGAGAGAGAAAAGGGACGGCGGCGGCAGTTTGTGGTGACCGGATCCTTCGTGGCTGAATTCGTAGCGTGTTGTCCATCCAGTATCGAATTCAAGCAAGGGAACAGATCGGAAGATCTTCAAGCGAGCTCCATCACACGAGATCAATCCACAAGGTATATCGATTAAATACCCTATGATACGTGATTTATTTCATAGGAGCATGATAGGATTAAATCGAAACAACAATATCCGGAAACGAATCCTTGGGCGCATGAATCGTTCTTCGCTGATCGGTTCCTTCAGAAGAATCATTTCAAATTTAATAAAAGTAAGATGCATTATAACCTTCGCAGCAGGAGTGCTCCAATAGTTCATCAATAAAGGCCATTGATCCGGTTCTACTCTTTTCGGACAATTAGATAATACATAACTCCTGTCATTCTTATGTTTATTGTAATATTTCGATTTCAGTCTACTTTTCCAGTCCTTCCACAATTTTCCAAGCCTCCTCAAACACTCCTTTTGTAATTGTCTGTTAAGATTGTATTATCCTAAATAATAACATGAAAAGAATAATATCAGAGAAAATAAGATCATAAAAAATAAAAAATAAAATATAAAAGATATTTAAAAATTGGAAATAAAATTAAAATTAAAAGAAACTTAATACCTTCACTTCATTCTAAACAAGATCCTTTTTCTCATCAGGTAATGCTCTCCAGTCTGTATATGTAAGGGGAAGTTTATTTCCATCTTTTGCCAGAATTCCCAACTGAGAAGAAAATGCAACGGCATTCTTACCGACTACATTATTATCTGAATCTAATTTCAGCAGCATGACCTTTCCAATCCCCCACTGGAATCCCATCTTTGCAGGCCCTCTAGGTATTATTTCTGATCAATATTTTTTAGAATAACAATGAAATAAGTAGTAGATATATATTGGAAAATAATCAAATAGAATAAACTGAATACAACTTAAAATAATGATTTTACCTTGACCATTAACACCATCATCATTATCTCTATCTCATAGTCAGATTTTCATCACAATCATCTGATGGTGATTTTGTAGCATCAGAGTCGACTGAATCCTCAAGATATGGAGATTTGGTATTGTCAGATTCATCTACATGACTTTCAGAATTGTTGTTACTTTGAATTTGAGTTTCTTGAACTACGGTGTCGAGCATTGGTCCAATCACACATCTTGATTTCTTCTTAGCTGGTGCCATGAATAGGACCTAAAGATCAACGAGAAAACTATTATTTTTTATGGTAAATAGATGTGGTGTGCTAAAACATGACCGTAGAAAAATTGATTTTCTGTATGCGTTTAATTGTTTGCACAGGTACACTATAAAATACCCTCTAAGCATATATATGTGTCGCTAATTCACCTTATGCAAGCTGATTACAGGCCAAATAAAAGTAGAAAAAATCACAAGATTAGCTGTTAAATGAAATTTTTCTTGCAGTAGAAAGCATGAAAAAATGACAGTAACAAAATCTGAAAGAATATTGATTACTTCCTTAACTTCTCTATTTCCTACCCTCCTCCAATCATATTATCCAAAATAACATGTTGGTCAGGTTTCTTGCTTCTGGCTTGAAAGAATAATAATCTGTGTTAAAATAGTAATATTTTTCATCCTAAATCAACTTATTCTCTATCACATACTCAGACCTATAGGCTAAAGCTTAGCCTCCAAATTTCATACAATTATGTCAAAATCAGGTTGTGAGTCTTGCCATAATTCTTAGTTCAGAGAAAGAGAAGAGATTCTAGAAACCTTGTAGAAGAAAATGAACAAAGGCGAACAACATGGGATGTTTTAGTCTCTTAGCCACACGTCTAATTGCACATATTCATTAACAACGGGGCTCTAGCTCCTAGCTACATTCACATATATTCATGAAAAGACAAATCCCTAATATACAAACTCCTCTCAAATCATACAGAGACTTAAAATCAGATTCCAACTCAGAACAATCTCGTTGAAAATTGAATAGAATTCGGACCAACTCCTCTCAAATCATATAGAGACTTAAAGGCATATTGCAACTAAAAACAATGTTGCTGAAAATTGAACAAAATTCAGAATAGATTCGATATCAGGTGAGGAAGAAAATTGAAAATCTTGATATCATATGGAAAGGAACCTAAACTAGATGCCGTACCTTTGATTGCAGATTAGGATGATGGAAGAATCAACACTTTGATTGCTACGTATGATGGCGATTGCATCACTAGGGTTAAAAATAATTAGCATTATGTTGAACTCAATCAGCATTTCATATAGAATTCTATTCTATCAATTTATTGAATGGCTGCAAGTTTAAATTAATAAAGTACTTTAGTTGGTCGAATCATATTATTCAGAAGAAAAAAATTAGTGCTTGTGTACCTATAAAACTAGTTGTTAAAGAAACAAAAGCAAAAATCTACATTGATTACTTTCCGGTAATAATATTTGACTGTGGAGAGGTTGTTTGAATCAGCGTGGCCTTTGATTTGCTTGTTGGTACGATTTGTAGATGTGTTGATTAATTGATTCGACTTCTTAATTGCATCAAGCGGGATTAGTTTCTCAAATCAACAAATCTAAAAGACGAAAGTATATGCAATTATGTGTGTGATCACCTCCATCACTATAAAGAAAAAATAGTTTAATTGCTGCCATAGCATCATCTTCAGTAACTCACTACTTTTAATCATACCTTTAGTGTAATATCCCAAATTTTCTTATTAATTTAGTTAATTAAAATAAATCTTCTAGGGAAATTTAGAATTTTTTTAGATATACTTATTGAATATATTTTTTCAAGTGATATATATATATATATGATAGTTTATTTGTATATGTTATGGATAAATTAGTTTGTCTAATATATATACAGTATACACGTGTTCATTATATTTTGCATGCAATATATTAATTTAATGTACATTAGTATAAGTAAATATATTGATATATAGTATATATATATATATATATATATACGCATGCATGACATGCAAGGTATACAAATTATATTATATATATGTTATACACATTACGTAATATTTATATATATATATATATATATATATGTGCTTGCTAATTAATTCTTATAACTATTGTAGTGGTTCTAATCAAGATAGATAATCACAAATACATAAATATATATTTATATGTTACGTATATGCATTTACAAACCTAATTACAAATGCATGCATATAATTTAAGTTAAAGGGATAGCTGTCAACTTTTGCTGCCACCTTGCATTCTATGATTTATCAACTAAATGACTAACATAGGCTAGAAGTGATGACTAACGTAAGCTATGGTATGACTGAGCAGCTTAATGTTCCCTATAAATACTGAACATGAGCCTTGACTTTTTTTTTTATCTCTAAGCTTGAATTACTGTCACCCCTTCTCTATTATTCTCTATTAGTTCCAAAAAAATATTGTCTATCCTATTTAGAAAATAAGTTTCGAAGGAGTAATCTTTTGTTAAGGATCTACGGAAGAAAGATTATAGCTCATCAACTACTCTCTAGATTTGCTTCAGGTTATAAGGTGGGGCTTTATTCTTGCAAAATATTATTTGAGTTAGTAAGCTCCGATAAAATGAGATTATCCATGAAAATGTTTTAATGTGTTATTACATGTTTAATGCTCTTATAATATATGCGATCGGGTCTTTCGGTTGGTCTCACACACTAACCGGGAGGCTGTGCGCATAGTTAGAAATCATTGGGTTGATCATCAATTGATTCTAACTTCGAGGGGAGAATCTCTGGATAAAATATTCCATTTCCTCCAAACTATGGCTCCATCATGAAAAGGGATCCGGCTGTGGCAATGTCCCGGGATTAGTATAAGAGTAACAGGGTAATACACATGTACGCACAATCATGAAAATCGAGGTTTGGTATGTATGGAAGTAAATTAAATTTCAAAACCCTTCTATGTATACTTTATTATCATGAATATTCTTTTTATGACAAATGTTTTCGGGCACAAGTCCACTGGGTACATTAGTACTTAGCCCTGCAATTCCTTTCCAAATGTTTTGCAGATTAGGGAGCTGGTGGAGCAGACGAAGCTGGAGATGACTGTTATTGTTGCTGTATAAAAGAATAAAGGCTTCCGCTACGCCTATAAATAAAGTTCATCTCCCTATATATATATCCTAAGTTAATTTTGTATTTTGATATAAAATCTCTACGTTCCTCTTACACCATTGATTATATATATATATATTACAGGTATTCAGACAAGTCGGCCAGCATGGGTTGTTTGGCTTAGCCAACCCCATAGTTTGAGCTGTATGTCCCGATCCCGTATTTTATTATTTATGTCTACGGGTATTCAGACATAGGCGGCCGGTACGAGTGGTATGGTTTTCTTATTACCTACCCCGTAGTTCGTGATGTGCATCCCGATCCCGTATTTAATTTCTTAATATTAAAGTTATATTATCTCAAGCCATGAGCCCTTTCTATCCCCGCTTCTTAATTCCAACCCTTTGCCACGTCCCGGCATACGTGCCTTCCCTCGGGAACTGGGGCGTGACATTTAGCAACTTTCATCAAACACCATGCCCTTCATACACCAGTGAATAGCACAGCCCATCTTCCAAAGCTAAGAATCCAACACATATTATTGAAAAGCATGGCTTTATATCGACAATAAATAAACTTTTAAAGCATTATATATTTACTTTATTTCTTTTATTAACATGCAGATGGATAAGTCTTGGATTAATATCCAAGATCGAGTGAATAATGAGGATTTTAAGCATGGTCTTGAGAATTTCCTAGAATTTTCATACAGAAACAAGTCAGCACAAGATATGATAAAGTGTCCCTACACTAGATGTAGAAACTTTAGATTACATGCTAGAGAGGAAGTATACTCGAACGTTATTGTAAATGGTTTTCTTCAAGGCTACACCAATTGGTATCAAGGTGAAGAACCACATTATGTTTAAAAGAACGTTGTTGATGTATCTCAAGAATGAAATGAACATGATGGCATGGAAGGATTGATACATGATGGATTATTCTCATCATATCCCGATGTTGGGTTTCAAGAGAATATAGGTAGTTCTAATACTCATTCCGAGGATCCTAGAGAAGAAACAGAACCAAATCAGAACCATTTTGATGAAAACACTGAAAAGTTTTTCAAACTATTAAAGCATGCCGAGTGCGAGTTGTTTTCCGGGTGCAAAACCTTTACTACCCTATCTTTCATAGTGCGATTGTTGCAAGTGAAATCTCTTTGTCGTGGAGCAACAACTCCTTCACAATGCTGATGGAAGTCTTGAACGAGGCATTCCATGATAATGAGATGTTTCCAAAGTCTTATAGAAAAGCATGGAACATAATTAAGGAACTTGGACTTAAGTATAAAAAGTTTCATGCATGTCCTAATGATTGCATGTTGTACTGGAAAGAAGCAGAGAATGATGAAGAGTGTAAACATTGCAAGACATCTAGGTATAAGCCTTTTGAGGTGCATGAAGAGTGCTCAACTAAAAGAAGAAAAAGAATTCTAGCAAAAGTTGTTCGTTATTTTCCTCTAAAACCTAGGCTACAAAGGTTATTTATGTCTTCAAAAACATCTCATTTGATGAGATGGCATGCAGAGGGTGTTGGGGTTATATATTGCAAATCATACTTTTATGCGTGTATATTAACTACTGTTTTGGAAATAAATATATTGTCATATGATTTGCATATTAATTCGTGTTATAGTTATGCAAATAAATATCCGGTACTATATATTATAGATAGTATGGTGTGGGTGGTCGCACGGAAGATCATATTATCACATTCTTATATAGTCAAATGGTGTTCGCAACCTAAAGTAATCTTGGACAAATTACTTGTTAAGGTTGTAGTATAATGCTTGATATTAGCTGGTCTTGGCTATTAGCTTATACTGGTGCATCCACAGTTGCATTAAACAGGATCACGGTGAGATAAATCCTTTTATACTAACTTAATAAAGGTTGACATCTCGGACGATTATTATTTCTTAATTCTAGTTGTCATAATATTCAATTGTATATTTATAATTATTATTACTTTGATTTATCATGAGTGAGAGTTATTGCAACTCAAATATTCTCCGTATTTTGGGTAATAATATTATAAGTGATAGATTCAGGTCATT
Source organism: Mentha longifolia (assembly GCA_001642375.2). Classification (NCBI taxonomy): domain Eukaryota; kingdom Viridiplantae; phylum Streptophyta; class Magnoliopsida; order Lamiales; family Lamiaceae; genus Mentha; species Mentha longifolia. The sequence continues at coordinate 3,312,985 of CM038119.1, forward strand.
AATCCACCAACAAATTATATATGAATCACAAAGATACAAATATAAAGCGTTTGAACTTTCTCAAATAAACTCCAAGTATTTCTTTGGGGAATCGACCTATTTTCCTCCTTCGATAATTATACCTCAGTCACGCCCTTCTGAACATCCCCGAACAGCTTTGAGCCTGCAAAACAACGCGGAGGAGCGGGGAGGGTTCCTCCAGGAAGACACTCCGCGCCCAAGTCAGTCGTCAGGCTAGAATGAAAATGAAGATATATTTGCTTCAGCAAAGCTTGCAGCAAAGGGATGTAAAGTGATGGAAAGGCGTACCTCCTTGCCAATGGAAGATGCTAGATATTTATAGTGAAGTTAAGAGTGAGGGTACAAGAGTAGTTACCCTTTAGCTATAAGGTCAAAAGAGTCTTTTAAGGGGAGGCAAGTCAGTCAGGCTGAGAGAGTTGGTTTTGATTATTTGGTCCCCATAGTGGGCTCCATGGTCACGTTTTTTATGCTTCTCTTGAGAGTTCTGAAAGAGGGTGTAATTCCCAGAGGAAAGGGTAGGGGTCTGCTATTTCTAGGTGCGGATCCCTCCAGGGATAAGGTCCTGTGATCAGATCCTAGAACAGGGTCTAAAGACAGGTTGGCATCTGCTCAATTGTTCGATAATAGTTGACAGGTCACTCCTTATCAACTACTCCCCCCCAGGTCCCTGGAACGATTCCCGGAGATTCCAAGTCTGACATGGCGTCCTCGATAAGCCTGAAGGGCGGAGCCATCTTGTCACCTGTGCACTGGTCATTATTACGCGAGGTGTAATGATGTCTTTACCTCGGGAGATGAAACGTTGCACATTCATGGCCCTTGATTTTATTCGGATTTATCTAGATCGTCCATTCTCCCGCTATTTCTCTCTCTATAAATAGAGAAGGCTTTCCGCATTATCCGGTCATCTTCTCCGACGAGAAAGGTGATTAAATCTCTGCAGCCTGAGACGCTCCTCTCTGATAATCAGTGGGGTGTTGCCATCCTGTTGAGCAATTCTTCTTTCAAGAAGTATTGTGATGATAAAAATGCTATATTTTAGCGGAGGCTGTAATCCATTTTTGAGCCTGTGATGATCCTTTCTCGTCCATTATCATTCTTTTGAATGAGTAGATGAAACTTCTGAGGCTTTATTCTCTTCCTTGTTTTGCTATTATTTTTATTTTTTATTATTTTATATATATATATATATATATATTTATTTTTTTGAGATATCAGAGTGACATCTGATATCCTCTCTTTTTCTCCAGGAGCAATGTTGGAGTGACATCCAATTTCTGTTTCTGTTAAAAATTCCATGATTTTTCTTTTTTCTTGGCTTTTGCATTATCATACCTAAAAATATGCTTGTATACATGTACATACGTATACATGCATCTAGTCTTTTTGGGAACAAATTCACTCGTGGCAAGTATTGCCACGTGGACCTATCCCCGTAAATCCTGTTCGAAGTATGTGAAGGATCTTCTGACCCTCAGATACTTGTTGTCTTGGGTCTGCTTTGTAGATCCTTGATCGTGAGACAGACATCTTACAGATCTTTGTTGCGGGACATGTGTCCTGCAGATTCCTAAATTGAGGGGTATGCGCTTTGCCGATCCTCGGCTTATGGGATCTGTTGTTCGCAGATCCCTGGTGGTGGGATTTGTGATTTGCAGGTCCCCTTCTTTCGCTAAAGCGTATCCTACTCTTCGGAGTTTTCTAGGGCCACTTACTCCCTCCTTTATCGGGACCCGAAACCGCTGCTACTTTTTGTCATCATAACTTCCCCTACCCACGTCCAATTAACGGACAAACGTGCTTCTTAATTGTTGGTGGTGGGTAGCTTTTTTCCTTCTTCTTCTTCCATTTTAAAGAGAGATAGGATAGATAACGGCAGCAAGCACAGTGGTTTCTTACTTAGGATTTTCGCAATTTTCTCCAAGGAGCTTCTCCCTGCGTTCTCGCCTCTAGCCATCTTCCTTTGTTCTTTTCTATTTCCTTTCATCACAATCTCCTTTCCCCAGCAACAGGTACCCTTTTCTCTCCTTTTTTTTTTTCCTTCTATCTTCATTCGCACAAGTTGTAGTTTTTTTTTTTTTTTTTTGTGAACTTAGTAGAAAGAAAGAATGGTTTCTACCTCTAGACGAAATTCTAAGAGTAAAAAGAAGGTAGTTGAGGGGGAAGAGGAGAAACAGGGTAGGGCTCCGGCACAACCTCCTCTTCCTCTAGACCAATACGAGCCCTCCGTTGTCACCTCTTATGAATTAGGTTTGATTTTGAGCCGATTAGGGAACACTAGAGGGTTCACTGTAGATATTCTTGAGTCCAGCGAGTGCCCATTGTTTCCTAGGGTTGGTCATAAAACCTTTTGGCTTCGTCAATTGTAGGCGGGTTTAAGATTTCCTACATTTTCTTACTCGCTTAGCAGAATTGTACAGCATTCCCCTTAATCAGTTAAATCCCGCTTCTTTTCGCAGAGCTCTTTTATTTTTCATGGCTGCCATCATAGATGGTGTAGATGACCCGGCCTCTCTTTTCCATAGGTCTCATGAGTTAAAACACCGTGGGTACCATCTGTATTTCTCCCCCCTCGGTTGGTTTCATAGATTTTATGGCCAATATGAGTCTATAGATAGGAAATGGCACCCCCAATATCTGACTGTAGGCGCTCCTTCTCCAAATTCTTAGGACATTCCTGATATACCCCTCTACACCATTCCCAGGGAAAAGCCTGTTTATAAACTTCCTAAATTGGATACATGGGAGGAGAATATCCTTCATGACTTACTTAGGGAGTATCCCGAGGGGCATGAGATGTTGATGCCACTTCTCCTTAGTGAGGAAATGCTATCCTTTTTTGGTTTGAAACCTGGGACTCCTTGGAACCCCACCATAGATAATTACCGTCTTTCTTGCTTGAGTTTTTTAGTTTATATAAGCATGACTCATGCCTGACTATTTTCCTAATTCTTGTCCGTTTTGTTTCTCAGATATGTTGGCTAGAGAAGTTCTTCGTGCTCAAGCCAGGAGGCAATTTGAGGAGAGGATGGCTGCCATGACTGCAGCTCTTGAACAAGCCCCTCCAGCACCTGCACCTGCTCCTGCAGCAGTTCTCCATCAGGCTCATGCAGCAGTTAACCCCTCAACTCCTGCAGCAGCTTCCGCTCCCGTCTCAGGGAGGGCTCCTGCACCGATCCCTGGGGAAGCCCCTGCTCCTTGGGGATCTGCAGGTTCGGTGCAAGATTCGGGAACTGCAGTTCCAAGGCAAGGATCTGCTTCTTGCATCCGGGGGAAAACTTCCTCATCTGGTGCAGCTCCTAGAGGTTCATCCGCTTCTATAGGTGCTACCCCTCTCCCAGTGCGCCCTCCTCATCCTTTGGCAGCTGGGATGGATCGCAGCCTTGCTGCTTCATCTGGAGGGTCTGTGCCTCCTCCGGAAGAGGATCTGGATTCTCAGGCATTCGAGGAATTCATCTCCGATCTCTTCTCCATCTCTAAGGAGCCAACTCCCCAGGAGCCTACTCCTAAGTCCTCTTTTCCACAAAAGAGGCCCTTGGATTTATCGTCTTCCAAGGATCCCAAGAAGAGGAAAACCCCTCCTGTTAATGTTGATAGGAGGCTTGGTATGTCGATCTCCAATGTCTTGGCGCCCACGCCTATCTCTACCCAGCCTTCGGCTCTTGGACATCCCCTCTACTCCAGCACACTGGCTAGGTATGCTACAGTCAACCCTTACGAGGTGACAAAGTAGCCAAAGCCGTCACAAGGTGAAGGAGCTACCTCAGAAGCCACGCTAGCTATGCTGCATGCCCTACATATGAAGGACTTGGATGTTCCTACTGCTTCTTATAATACCCCAGGAGTGAGTGTGAGTTTCCCCGGCACCGTAAGGGGTATTGATGGAGGCACAGCTTCCAATGTTCTGGATAGCCTTCCTCGTGCTGAGGATTGGAGGCACCTGAACCGGCTTACCTCCGTGGAACTCATCCAACAAGCTTCTGTCCATGAAATGAAGGTAATTTTAATTCTTGTTTCCTATTTATGTATCTATCCTGTTCTTGTTGTGGTATCTCATATTTCCTATATGTCCCTCTTTCAAGAATGAGAATGATGAAGTTATAGCTACAAGAGTTGTCATCGGGTATTGAGTTTGCATTGATTATAGGCCTTGAATTCGGTTACAAGGAAAGATCACTTCCCTCTACCCTTCATAGATCAAATCCATGGATCGTTTGGCAGGTTATGAGTACTATTGCTTTCTTGATGGATATTCGGGCTATAACCAAATTGCCATAGCCCCGGAGGACCAACACAAAACGGCCTTCACTTGTCCATATGGAGTCTTCGCTTATAGAAGAATGTCATTTGGGTTGTGTAATGCTCCGGCCACTTTTCAAAGGTGCATGATGTCTATCTTTGGAGGTTTAATTGAAAACATTATGGAAGTGTTCATGGATGACTTCTTGATTTTTGGGAAGAGTTTTGATTCTTGTTTAGATAATCTCACCAAAGTTTTGGAAAGATGTAAGGACACTTCTCTTGTCCTAAATTGGGAGAAGTGTCACTTTATGGTTAGGGATAGAATTGTGCTTGGGCACAAGGTTTCTAGAGATGGTTTGGAAGTTGATAGAGCCAAGATCGTTGCCATAGAGAAGCTTCCACCCCCTACAAATGTGAAATCAATTTGAAGCTTCCTTGGTCATGCGGGGTTCTATAGAAGATTCATTGAAGGTTTTTCGAAGATCACAAAGCCACTTTGTTCTCTCTTGCAAAAACATGTGAAGTTTGTCTTTGATGAGAAATGTATGGAAGCCTTTGAGACATTGAAGAAAGCCCTCATCTCTACTCATATTCTCATCAAGCCTAATTGAAGTGATTCTTTCATTGTGAAGTGTGATGCAAGTGATTGGGCTTTAGGAGTGGTGTTGGGGAAAATAAGAGATAATGTGTTCTGAGTTATTCACTATGCTAGTAGAACATTGGATGGTGCTCAAAGGAACTACACAACAATGGAGAGGGAATTTTGGGCTATTGTCTTTGCATTTGACAAATTCCGATCCTACCTTGTTGGGAATCATACCATTGTCTATTCGGATCACACGGCTATCCGGCATCTAATGGCAAAGAAGGATGCAAAATCTCGTCTCATCCGTTGGATTCTTCTTTTGTAAGAATTTAATATGGAGATTCGTGATAGAAGAGGTCGTGAGTGTTAGCCGATCACATGTCAAGGTTAGAAAAGCCCATTGAAGATGAGGACTTGAGATTGAGCATTGATGATTGTTTTTCGGATGAGAGGATCATGGTAGTGAAATGCAAAGATTCTTTGTTTGCGGACTATGCTAACTACCTTGTGCTTCAAAAATTGCCACCAAATCTCTCGGATTATCAAAAGGCAAAGTTCTTTCGAGACGTGAAGTTCTATTATTGGCAAGATCCGTACTTATGGAGAAGATATGCCGATGGTCTTATTAGAAGATGTGTCATAGAAAGTGAATGGCACAAGATTATTGAGGATTGTCATGAGAGACCAAATGGGGGTCATTTTGGAGCTAATCGTACGGCTTGGAAGGTATTTCAAAGTGGATTCTATTGGCCTTCGATTTTTAAGGATTGCCAATCTTTTGTGAAGAAGTGTGATAGATGTCAAAGAATGGGAAATATCACTAAGAGAGATGAAATGCCTCAAAACATCATGATTGAGGTTGAGATGTTTGATGTTTGGGGGATAGATTTTATGGGACCATTCCCTAATGCTTGTGGTTTCTCTTATATTCTTCTTGCCATCGAGTATGTGTCAAGATGGGTTGAAGCAATTCCTACTTCTACAAACGATTCCAAGGTGGTGATTAAATTTCTCAAGAAGAACATCTTGACTCGGTTTGGGACTCCAAGAGCCTTACTTAGTGATGGAGGGTCTCACTTCAACAACAAATGGTTGGGAAGCATACTTGCTAAGTATGGAGTGAAACACAAGGTGACTACACCTTACCATCCTCAAGCCATGGCTAAGCCGAGCTTGCAAACCGGGAAATCAAACAAATCTTGGAGAAAACAATCACTACTCAGAAGGATTGGGCAAACAAGCTCGATGATGCATTGTGGGCATATAGAACCGCCTACAAAACCCCCATTGGTATGTCCCCTTTTCAACTTGTCTTTGGAAAATCTTGCCACTTGCCTTTGGAGATAGAGCACAAGGCATTTTGGGCCACAAAGAGAATTAATTTTGAGTTAAAAGAGGCCGGATTGATTAGGAAGAACCATCTTTTGGAGTTGGAGGAATGGAGAAATGAGGCCTACGAGAATTCTCGAATTTATAAAGAAAGGGCTAAGAAGTTTCATGACTTGGGGATTCGAGAAAAGGTTATCATTCTGGGAGACGAGGTTTTTCTCTTTAACTCTCGTCTTTGTCTTTTTCCCGGAAAGCTCCAATCAAGGTGGACCGGTCCTTATGTGGTGAGCAAAAGTTTCAAGAACAATGGTTCTACATTTGTTGTCAATGGACATCGACTCAAGCCCTATTTCAATTCGAAGAAGGTTAAGGAGGAGTCGGTCATCTTTCTTCATGATGTTTGATGTTGGAGGCAATGTCGAGCTAACGACATTAAAAAAAGCGCTAGTTGAGAGGCACCTCAACACATATCTTTTTCTTTTTCGTTTTCATTAGTTTTTATTTCATTTTTCAATTTTTGTGCGTTTGTTTTATTTTTCGTCTAATCATGAGAAAAACCATAAAAAATAGAAAATGTGGAAAATGAATATTCAAAAATGCTTAGGGAGGATCAAGAGGAGGTCGAGAAGGGCCCGGTGCTTCGAAAACAGGCGAAAATGGTCGAGAAATGCGTCGGAAAAGGCCGAAATGAGCCGGAAGAGAGGAGCTGCCGGCGGCCTAGACGGCGGCCGGCTGGACCGCTGGCCAGGCCGCCGGCTGGGTGGCTGGATGGCTGCAAGAACGGCGATTGAGGCGGCGGTCCAGGCGGCGGCCGGCTAGGCCGCCGCCGTCCCTTCTTCCCCCCTTAAATTTCTATTTTTGATTTTTTGGTGCATTTCCTTTCATTTTATGTTTTTCATCCTCTTTTCTTAGAACAAACCCACTTTCTCACTCTAAAACCTAGATTTTCATCCTCTAATTACTCTCAAATCACTTGGAATTGAGTTAATTCCTTCCATAGGTTCATTACACATCCCAAAATCTACATTTTTAACCGAATAATTCACTTTTCACCCCTTCTAACTCAAAAAACGAAAATTTGGTTTTCTTGGTTAAAGAGTTGAAGTTCTTCAAATTTCTTCAAGAAGATGAGGTAATGTGCTCTAAACCTTGGCTTTTATGGATTTCTACTTGCAATATATGAGATGGTATTAGTGTTTCTTGCATCATTTTCATTTATTTGAATAGAAATTCTAGATTAGGATTTTCTTGAATCCTCCTTGAAATTTTTGAATGAAGAATGTGGAAATGAGCATGAATGGACTTGCATTTATTCTTTTTTCTAGGAATCATGCTATACATATCCTTGAAAGTTCATTCTGTTATGAATTGTGTCTCTTCTTGTCCTTGAGCATACTTGAAATGAACATACATGAAGGTTTGCATAATTTATGAATTCTTAAAAATCAAGCATACATGAAGGTATGCTTGATTTTTAATTAGAAATTCATTTCTAGAGTGCTTCAAGGTTTCAAGAGGTCATGATGTCATGCATTGGCAAAATGAAAATTCATTGCATTGTTCTTTTGAATTGAATTCTCTTGTGAATAGGCATTCATTTTCATTTAAACATACATGAATGAACTTAGAGGAAATCTTGTGAATGAATGAAGGAGGGTGCACATTTAGCTTGATTTTGGTTCAAATTTCATCTCTTGGAAGCATGAATGTCTAGTGGGGGGTAATGCCTATGTGACATTTTGCTTGTGAATTGGAAATATTTTGGTTTACTCTTAATTCTTACTTGGAATTGTTCTTGGTTTGTAGGAAAAATGATTCTAAAGGGAAAGGAATGGCCACCACCACTTCTAAGGAATTGATTTCTTCTCTATCCAACAAGAAAAGAAAGGATGCCTCTTCATCTTCACAAATACCAAGAAGAGATCCAAAAACACTGGAAGCTCATGATATACACTTAGAGTCTTATGAAGAAAGAGCAAGATTTGCAACTCTTGTGTCAAGAACTATTATACCTACGCAATTCCCATCTAAGGAAGCATTGGAGAAGTTAGGGCTTTATGCAAACATCAAAGCCCTATTTGACAACATAGGATGGGGAAGTCTCCTAGACGACACTCTTGCGGATAGGAGGACTTATGAGAAGGTGGTTCTTGAAGTCATCAGTACATTAGAAGAGGAGAACCTCCATTTTATGCAAAGCATCAAGTTTCAATTGTTTGGAGAGCGTCATGAGTTGAGTTTGGAAGAGATTGATGACATATATGGAGTGCCACATGGAGGTGATGTATTAGTTGAAAGAGCTTTTTAGCATGGCTCCATATGGAATAAACTTGCTCCAATCACAATGGAAGGCTTTAGAGCGGGGTACTCAAAGTCGAATGAGGTGAGAAATCCGGTTCTTAGAATGGTGTTGAAGATCCTTGCTCATACTATGGTTGCAAGGAAAGAAAACACTTTGGTCCGGATTGATGACCTCTTCATTATTCATGCCATGCTCACAAAGAGGCACATTAGTATTTCTCACATCTTCCTTTCTCAAGTAATGAAGCAAGCAAGGGCAACTAGTGGAAAGATCAACATAGGAGGAATGCTCACTCCTTTGGCAAGGAAAAATTAAAAATGATCTTGGTGGTTATTCTCCGATGAAAGGTGCATATTTGATCGACATTGAGAAGTTAAGGAATTTAAGGTTCCTCATTTTATCTAGACCTCCATTTTACTTTATTCAAGAGGATGAAGAGACATTCCCTCTTCCTAATGCCATGAGCGTGTTGGTCACCGACTTTCATGATCATGAGAATTGGCATTTGAACTCCCCCACTCATAAGTTCATCAAGGAGAATCATATTTTGAATTATGGAGAAGATGATGTTGATTGATTGGGAAGTTTTTGGTTTGATATGTGGAGAAATTGGTGGTTTTTGGATGAAAATGTTGATTGGAGGATGAATGTGAAAGTTTGGTTTGTTTTGGTTGATTTAGTTTATTTTTATGTTTTGTTGGTGTGTTTAGAATAATTGGAAGGAAGATTGGGGTTAAATGAAGAATTTTGAGTGCTTAATGTTTAACTTTGATGATTTTGGGTCAGTAAGAGCTTACTTGATGAAAAGTTCTTCTTTGGTTTAATGGCTTTTGATTGTGAGTTTGAATGTGAAAATTTTTGGAAAGTGAAAAAAGTTTTGACTTGAAAATGTTGAGTGAATGCTTGCATGCTTGAATGTGAAAGAACGTGTTTAATCTCTCAAGTGTTTTTGGGTGAGATACCGATGATTGATGCAAAAATTGGTAACATTTTTGAAATTTCTTAAGTTAAAGTCATGCATGATAAAGATTATTTCACTTGAATGGCTTTGAATGATTGATCTTGAGCATATAGACTCTAGGCAAAAAGCTTGAGAGGATTTTAAGCCTATACACTATGCATCTTACATAGTTGATATCCTTTCTTGTGAGCTTGATCATGCATTACATTTTCTTTACTAGAACTTGCCTTGAGACTCTTGTTAGAAATGTTACATGTTTGCATAATTAGGAAATGATCTTAGGCCATCATTTCATAGCCCATAATTCCTAAACACTAACCTATCTATTACAATCCTTGTTGTCCCATTTTGAGCCTTAATAAGCTTTCATTCTAAAACCGGATGATAGGGGGTGAAGGATGGTTAAGGGAACTTTGGTGAAAGTTGAAAATTTTTGAAAAATGGTGGGTGATGGTGAAGGGTCTTGTATTTTGCTTTGATGAGAAAGAACACTCCTATAAGCTCAATGTTAGAAAAGAAAAGAATAAGAACAAAGTTCTTATTGAAAAAAAAAAAAAAAAGTGAAAACAAAGTTCTTACAAGAAAAAGAAAAAGGAAAAAGAAAGAATAAGAGTATAAAGGAGTGTATCTTTAGATTTTATGAAGGGTTAGTAGAAGCTTAGGTTTTCATTTGGTAAAAAAGGGTTGGATAAGGTGGAAGATGAAAAAAATTCATACTTAGAAAGGTGAAGAGAGGAGGTGAAGGAGCTTAGATGAAAATTTAAGTCACTTAGCCTAAAAAAATTCCCTACCTTAACCAATGTTCCTACATTACAAGCTTAAGAAAGACATTTTTTATCCTAATTTGTGCATGCATTGTACTAGTGGAAACTTGAGTTGATAGGCAAGCTTATGGTTAATGTTGTGTATTGCATGATTTCGATGAGTGCATACCATTTTTTCCATATTGAGTGATGCACACTTCTTGTGAGGTTTAGGGTTGAATGTGCTTGAGTGATTGAATTCTAAGTTAGGAGAGTGATTAATCTTATGAATGTTTGGCTTGACTTGAGAATTTCCTTAAACTAAAATGGTTTTTGAAGAAGATATGAGGCATCGAGGAACTCAAAATGCACACTCCATACATGTTATGTGTTTTGATTGTTTGTTTCATTGTTCGGGACAAACAATTGCTTAAGTTTGGGGGAGTGATTAACACATATTTCATGTGCATGTTGAGTATGTTTTGTATGTGTTTGAAGCTCGATTTGTGTGTTTTAGTGTTAGAATCGCTAGGGTTTTTTAACTTATAGCATAGTTTATATTCTTCTCGTTTTCTTTCGGTTTTCGATCTATTTTTGTAGGAATTGGAGAGCATTGAAGTATTGAAAGATCGAAGGCCGGAAACGAGGAAGAATCGAGCTTCAAGAGGTGAAAGTCAAATGTAAAAAGCCGGTTCGAAGAAAGGAAATAAGAATCGAAGAAGAACCGAACGAGAGAAGAACCGCCCGGGAGAAGGAGAGGCGGCGGCCCAGCCGCCGACCCAAGCGGTGGCCGGCCAGACCGCCGGCTAGGCATCCCCCATATGTGTATCGACCGAGTTGGCTCGTCCAACTCGGTCCAACTCGACCCAATACTTATTTTTACGTATTTAATCCTTAAATCTTCCTCAATTTGGTATCTTTAACTAGAATACACTCTTTAGAACCCTAATTCTAATTTCCTTCTTTCTACTTTCATACTTTTGAAGATTGTTGAAGATTTACTTTGAAGATTGAAGATCTAATCCAATATTTCAATTCCTTATCTCATTTTCTCTCTTTTAAGCATGATTTCATTTACTTTCTATGGTTTATTTTCCTTAATTATGTGTAGCTAGTTCTCTTTGTGATTCTAATTATATGTAGATTAGGGATAAGTGATTGGATTAGGCTCTAATTAGGGATTTACCTTCTAATTTCATGTTCATTTCTCTTGGGGCTATGTTTTATTATGTAATTGTGATTGATCGCCATAATTGCATACCAAGTATTTGATCTAATGCTTAGGAGGCTTAGATTAGATGCTAGGATCAAGAGACTTGCATGCTGGAGTATAGTAGGGATAAGGAACTCCATAAGCTATTGAGAGTTAATGAATTGCTTAATATCTTAGTAGGAGTTAAGCCTTTTATTAATCTACTTGATTTCATTACAATGAGAGTTGAGTGAATCATACTTAGGAGGTTTCCCACATGGAATTGGATTAAAATGGCTAATTCTAGTTAGAGTGTTACATCCCTATCACTTAGACCTAATTGAAGTATAATTGGAGTCACTTTCATTTCTTATTGATTTTATATCCTTTGATACTTGTTGCTTGTTTAGTTAAGTCTTAAAGTTTGTTAATTACTTTACATTTTTCATTAGTTAAGCAAAAATACAAAAACATGATAATTGGTAGCTTGGATAGTAGTTAGATAATTAGATTACTACTTGAATCTTAAACAACCTAACATTCCTTGAGGATTCGACTCAATTATACTATAATTGATTATCATTGCATTCTCTCACCCTTAAAAGTGAGTGGATCATGGGGCTGGTACTGGTTCTCTCTACTCTTTCATTCTCACTTCTGTGTTAAATTTTTCATTAAATATAACTACTCTATTTATGATATTAATATAGTAAAATACAAGAATGAAATAGTTAATCATACCTATAATTGGTAGTTGTAATATAAAACTAAAAATTGATAAATCTAATTATGAAATAATAATAATAATAATAATAATAATAATAATAATAATAATAATAATAATAATAATAATAATAATAATAATAAATCTTACTTAAAATGATTAACCAAAACTATTAAATTTCTAATACACAAATGTCTAATATAAAATTGATTAATTCAAAAATTAAATAGATATGAAAAATAAAATAAAAAAGCAAAAAAAATGACATTGCTAAAATCACTGTAGCTTTTGGTGACGGTAGGGGATCCAAATCCGTACAGGGCCGGTTTAAATCTAGCAAAGACTTAGAAACTAAAATGAAGCAAAATGAAGGTAGGACTAGGTTAGGTAGGAGAATATGTGAGTTTAGTACATAGCATTAATGATGAATTAGTTGACTTAGTTTGTAATATAACAACATAAGGAGTGTTAATTAATTATAAGGAGTAATAAGAGATGGTAGGATTGGTAGGTTTTAATTGGTCCTCTACCGAGAATACTGGGCTGGACTCAAGTGTCCAATAGGACAGATATGGCCTGTTCTCTTAGTGGGCCCAACTGAGTAGGCCTGCTCCACCTACTCTTTCGCAACAGTAGTGTCCAGAGTTTGGTTTAAACCATAAACCGAACCATATCAAACTGTAGTATACGGTTTGGTTTGGTTTACGATTTAGAAAAATATGGTTTGCTTGTTTATTTTCAAAAATTATGATTTACGGTGTAGGTTTGGTTTTTAAAAATATATAAATCAAACCAAACCAAACTGTAAAACCGTAAAACAGTATAGAGTATTCCCTCGGTCCTCCATATCTGTGTGGGGAGAAAAGTAGCACATGTTTTAAGGAAAAAATAAGTAGAAAGTGGAAAAAGTAAGAGAAAATGAGAAAGTATGGAGAAAGTAGGAAAAATAGATTAAGAAAATAAAAAATAAGATAAAGGCTGAAGGGTAAAAATGTCAATTTATTGAGGGAATCTTTTTATTTTGGGTATACACTAGTCTTGTACCCGAGAGATGTATTGGGAGCACTTTATATTACATACGTATTTTTTTTATACATTAAAAATATTAGTATTAACATAGTTTATAAATTTCAAAGAAAAATCAATGAACTTGAAAATTAATAAATTGAAAATTGGATCTTCCTTGTACGTTTGTATGTACATGTAAAACATTTCAATCTAAATTTTAGTAGGTTTACAATTCATTTTCATAATTTATTTCAAAAAAAATTATGTCTATTAAACATACAATCTAATATTATAATTTTCAAAAAGAAAAGTTTAAGAAGGATATTTATTTCAAAGTGATACATTGAAAAATAATAAAATATCAAATTAATTTATATTAAATGAAAAATATTTAATGAGGCTCACATATTAAGGTTTTTGGAGGGAAAACTTATAGAGACTATCCTACTTTCTTATATTAATATAGATACTAATATAGGGGACGTCCCAAATGAATAATAATCATATATGGGGGACAAAGGGAGTATTATTTTTGACACATTATATTATCTTCTATTCTACTAACATTGAGTGTTGAGAAATACTCCGTATTAATAAATATAAAAAAAATATAAAAAAAAGCTAATACTTTAATCTATTTTGTTTGTATAAAATAGTACTTTAACTATTTTGACATTCATTTTTTACGCTATTAAGTATATTTTCTCAATTTTATTTTAATTCTTAATTATTTACTTTTGAATATAAATGTTAGACGTGGTCCCTGATTCTCGTTGCTTAGGAATCTTTTTCTTATTAGCAATTTTGAATTCATAAAAAATATATTTACTATTTGAAATTTTAAGTAAAAATAATTTTTATATAAAAAAGAAGCAAATTAATGAAAAATATTTAAAGACCGCAAACCAAACCGTATCAAATCGCATTAATATGGGTTGGTTTGGGTTGATTTTAGTGCTAAGCTAGTATGGTTTGGTTTTGGTTTCAAAAAACTATGATACCTTATTTTATGATTTGATTTGATTTTAACATCAAGCCGCACCAAGCCGGACCGTGTATGTTCATATTTTTGAATGGACACACGGTAGAAAATTAAGTAGATTGGAGAAAGAAATAATGAAGATTAATAGCCCCACTCTCCCTAGCTCTCTCTCTTAACTCACGTTTGACTGGGGCAAGAAGAAGGCCGATAAATATCTTCATATGAAACGCCAACGATATATCTTTCAACTCATCTAAACACATTTCACACACACACACACACTTGTTTACAAGCATAGTACTGTAAGATGGAAATTTATTCCCCAGTTGTTCCTGCAATCAAAGATGTGAAGAGGTTGGATGAAATCCGAAAATCCGCCAAATACCATCCAACTATTTGGGGAGACTTTTTTCTAGCGTATAATTCTGATAATACGGTAACATATATACATATCTGAAGTGTAGCAAGTCTCTTTATCCAAATAAAAAAAATGGTTATTATTTATTTTCTTCTCATTTATTCCAATATGTAATTGCGTAGCAAATCTCTGATGGTGAAGAAGAAGAAGATGCAAAGTAGAAAAAAATGGTACGGAAACTGCTAGCTGAAGCCCCAGAAAATTCCACCTACAAAATGGAACTTGTTGGTCCCGAAAGACGCTTACACACGTAGAGGGGGGGTGAATACGTGTGTAGAGAAGTGTTTAACTTCTCTTACAATTTTCAGCCTTTTAGACGAGTAGACGCTTTGAAGCTAAGTGAAGCGTTCAAAGCCTCTCGCTCGAGTGAGAACTGTGCGGAATGTGGTGAGATGTGAGTTTTTCTTGCTATTAAAATCAGTTTATTATTTAAAGCGTGTGTGTGTGCATGCAAATAATCAAAGCGATAAATAACTTAAAGTAAAGAGACACAAACAATTTATAGTGGTTCGGAGCTCCTCTCCTATGTCCACTCTATCCACGACAGGATGAATACCTTCACTCGGTATCCCTTGTTTTATACTTCCAAGGGTAAGTGATTCAAGGCTAGTAACAAACTTGCACTTGAATCCTCAGAGATTCACGGGCTCTCGAGAAGCCTTACAACAACAAATCTTTACTACAAAAACTTTACAACCTTTCAACTCAATCTAACACGATAGACTTAGTTTTGGGGTTTTTCGGTTTTCGTAAATGAGAATCCTTTACAATGAAGATCACGAGTAAAGGATAAGGATTCTCAAAGCTAGGTTATGGATATATGAGGTTGAACCTAGAAAGAAAGTAGTTGCAATACTTTAGAAAATGGATTTCTTGAGGACACACTAATGTGAAGAGCTTTGAAAGAACTAAGGTATGTAACGAACGATTTGCTTGAGTTCTTGCGAGTATTATGCTTGAATTGTTTGTACGTGCATCATTTTAGTGTGTGTGCAACTCCTTCTATTTATAGTAAGAAATCCTACTTCCCGTTAAGAGAGAAGAGGTTGCTTGTTCCTTAATATCCGGATAATTTGGTGTGTCAGTCTGCAAGGATCAGGAATGGGATGTCCGCCGTACTTTAGAGGTATGGGAACTTCACCTAACTTTGACTTCTTGGACTATAGCCGTTTCCGTTGTGCAATAGTGTGTCGACACGTAAGCTTTGTTCTGTGAGATGTCAGACATCCGAAAGTGTGAAATTCAAACTTGGATTCTGTGAGTCAAACTTGTCACACTTACACTGATTGACGCTTTGAGTACAGCTCAGTATCAGAGACGCTTTAGGTGAGCTGTCTTGAGAGCGCTTCGCTTCCACTGAACGGAAACTCGCTTTGAGCATCTTTATCTGAAGCGTCCTCATCACGCTTTGTCTGGTATTTACTACTGGCGCTTTTAATGCTGGAGCCGCTTCACTTACTGACGCTTCCCGAGCTCTGACTGCTCCATTTTCAACGCTTCTAGACTAAAATAAAAGCTTCCTAACAAGTAAGCTTTGCTAATAATGACTTGTCTAGATTCATCATCAAATAGGAAGTGAAATATTCTACTTAGGGTTTTGGAATCAAATCAAAACAAATTGTTTATTTAACTTGATTCAAGTTCCCCCTTAACATTATATCCCAACAATTTCCCCCTTTTTGATGATGCCAAAACCCGACGTCAAGTGCTTACACAAATCTAGACAACCCTAAGCTAAGTATAAGAAAGTGTGGGTTAGGCAAAGCACAATATTAATGCAGTTATAGCAGTTAATATGAAAGCATAAATAAGTAAAGACAATGAGAAATTGTCTTAAAGCAGTAAGAGATATCATTGTATATACATGATGAAATAAGATATGACAATGAAATCTACTTGTAGCGTCTGCGAGGGGCAGGAGGGATCATGTCATAGGCATTGTAAACTCTATCCTTGATGGCAGGTAGAGAGCGGTTAGGACAATCGTTTTCTTCAAGCCATTGAGCACATTCATCGATCTCCTTTCTGATTGATTCTTCATCAGGAATAGCACCTCCAATGAGTGGAAGTTTGTAGCTCTCTTTCTTTGGCGGTTTGAGAGTCACTCCATCTGCCAACTCCAAAATTTTGTTGAAGAGAGAGGCTTTGCAATGATCCATGTATGCAACGAAGCAGTCCATGGCGTACTCAGTGCGAAAGCCTTGCCAGTAGTAGAAGCGTTTGACGAACTTCACCTTGGCATCATTCCACTCCTCCTTGAGGTCAGCTGGAATAATCTCATCAACAAACTTAGCATTAGGAGCCTCATCCCTCAGCCTCTTCCTATCGGATTTGTCCCTGACAAACAGCTGCTTCCTGCACTTCTCGAAACCAGCTGTCCGCAGGCCCTCGACGAAGGCTCTTTTCGCTTCAAGCGCTTCCATCTTCAACAGATGAAGTGCCTTCTATGAATCTGTCACCACCTCTTCATTAAAAACTTCATCCCTGCACTCCGACACTGCCTTATATTTTGCCATCACTTCCTGGCATTCTTTTTGATGTGTCTTTTTATTATTCTATTTTTTCTAGTTATTTTTATAGTTTTAATAGATTTGATTAGCATTTTATTTGTGTTTTTGTGTAGGAATTTGCAAGTTTTGGAGAAGGATGAGCTTGGAGAAAAGTTATGAAATATTGGGACACTTTTGCAAATATGAGAAGAATTGAGGAGTCAAGAATCAAGCAAGGACTTATTTATATTAGTGTAGGATTTGAATTATTATTATTATTATTATTAGTTTTTATTTTCTCTTTGGCGGTAGACTTAAGAAAAAGGGAGTTATTCCTTAGTTTGAAAAAAAAAACCGCTACGGAGAAGGATATAGTTTTTAGTTCAGTTTTCTTTCTTTTCTTCAGACGCTGGGATTGGACGGGAGAAAAACAACGCACTTGAATTTCAATTTACTGAATCTTGTTTATTTTGGACGCAACTTTTGGGAGGAGAAAATCAATTGGTATTTTTATTCTTATTGTGATTAGTACGTGAATTTGTGTATGGTTTGTCAATTAATTGCTTTCATCAATTCCCATAGAGTAGATTAGGAATTTCAATTTAATTAGTTTCTTTCTTCTTTATTTGAGATTTCATACGGAAGTTGGTAGATTTAATTTTGTGGTATTAGTTTCTTTTCTGATTTCTTGCATTCAAATTCTAGTTATTTGTGTCGCTTATTTCTTGATTGTGTTCGTCAGGTTAATGATTATCTACGGCTATTTTATTTTGTTTTATTTTGTGATTATGAGTAGCTAGATTTTTAATTCGGCAAGAATAATGAATCACTAGGCTAATAATTCTGTGAGACCTAATTGTGTTATAATTGAATTCTATGGGTTCCAGTTTATTCCTTGTGTTTATTGTTTATTTCTGATTATGTTTAAGCCTGATCATCTTAGATTTAATCGGAATACAGTCAATTAGTTCCCCCAATCCGTAATTGTTGGAATAGGGCTAATTTGTGGCAAAGCTATCGTTTCGATAGTAGGAATAACTTGGTAGATGAGTTATTACTTGCGTTCTTGGGTAACTTGTCTAATATCGGGTTCCTTCTTGTTTAATGCTATTGAAACATTAAATCTAGAACTGGCGTTACCAACTAGGTTGTGTTTTGATAAGGGTTTTAGCTAGTTTAAGCGTCTCTTGCTAGCTATCAAAGAAGTACGTAGGAATTGGGGTACGTCCGTTGCATTCACGGTATCCTATAACTGATTGATCCATAGGAGTTGATTTATTATTGCGTCGATGATCAGCCATTAGACTAGTGAGGAGTTATTCTATGCCGGATTGTTTTTATTATTGATTTATATCTCATTTGCATTAGTTTATTTCATGTTTTCATAGTTGTTAATCAAACTCACATTTTTAAGGCGTGGTGGCTACACCGAACTTGATCTTTTAGGAAATTTAAGTTTATTAACCCGTTCTCTGTGGTTCGACCCTGCTTACGCTTTACTAATCTTAGTTCTTAGCAAATTGCAGGAATTATTTGGTGGTAAAATGACGTCCGCCACTTTTTTAGCGGCGTTGGTCGGAGTGTACTTTAACAGATACCTACGGAGGTGGAAGTTCATTTTATGCAGCAAAATTATTCCAATTCATCCTGGAATTCTCGTTGTGCACCAGCCTCCGTGGTCATCGTTGCGGGAGTCAGTTTCTACTTCTTTTTGGGGTTGATGTCAGCAGGCCCTTTGTTCTTGCGCTTATCTTTTTATGGCGCTGCTGACACTGCTTGAATTGGAGCGGCATCGATTAGCTCATCCAAGATGTTCACCTGCTACTCCACTTCCCCCTTTTTTGGTGCTTCCGCCTTTTTGGAAGCGTCCTCTCTGGCCTTGGCCGAAGTGGGCTGACCACTTGACATCCCAGTTGCTTCCCCCTTTTTGGCAGCATCAAAAACAGGTCTGGAGGGAGCGAACTGTACGTTGGCGCTGGCTGGCGACTCCTGGCAATGTGATGTTCGGTTGATTCGGCTTTAACAGATCTTGTGCCAGGAGAGCGCCTAGGACTTGTGCGGAAAGGATTGGAGTTGGAGAGCACGCATTGGTCAGAATTATAGACTTTTCGAAGCTTGCGCGGAAAACACGGAACTCAGATTGGACAAAGGCCGCGAGCGCCTCCATTTTGTTGGAGAGGCCCTCCAACGCGGTGTTTGGCCCAACCTGGCTTAATCCGCTTTGTACTCCAGCTGCAGCTTGGCCCACCATGGCCACAACTTGCTTCCTTTGTTTTTCGGAGTCCGTGAGTTTCCGTTCAACGGACACCAGCTTCTCATTGAGCTGTCGGTTGACAGTAGCAGCTTCAAATTTTTCTACTCTTGCCGCTTTCAGCTAGTGACCTTGTCATTGGTCGTGGAGAGTTCAGCTTCGGCAGCTTCGAGCTCCCTATGGACACGCTCCCTGTCATCCAACTCAGTAGAAAGCTTCAGCACTTCCGAATGTAAGGCTGGAATTTCTTGAAGCTGTGCCTTAACGCTCGAAAGTTCATCATGAGCTAATGTTACGTGCTCTTTCTCCTCAGCCACTGTATCTCCACAACCGCTGATTGCACCTTCAACTCTTCCAATGCTTTGGCAGCAGTGGAGAGCTCATCTTCTTTCTTCACCATTACCTCTTTTAGCGCTTGCAACTCTATGGTAGCAGTTGAAAGCTCGTCACCCACCTGCTTCTTCTCCTCCTCAGCTTTAGAGAGCTGGCTCTCTCTCTCCTTTATGGCCGATTTTAGCTTGGCGCACTCACGCTCCACCTCATCGTGAGCAGTTTGAAGAACCGAGAGCCGTTCTTCAAACGCTTGGATATTTGCGCCTTCTGGTGTTGATGGAGCGAGGGTGTAGGAGGGAACAAGCTCCTTGACCTTTCTCTCGATGCGCTTCCATACCTCTGGCTCATCGATCAGGTCGTCGAAGCGTTCCAAATCAAAGAGGCTAAGGATCGAGGCCTCCTCCTCGACCAATGCTTTGGGGTCGTTAGCCCGCACCAACTGGCAAACTTTGTAAATGTTAGTACCGCGGCTTCGGACATACTTCAAGAAGCGTGAAGTAGCCTCCAGCACGCATGGAGGTAGAGAGAATTCCCCAAAGAATTCTCTGATTTCCTCTTCAGCCCACAAGAGCTCTCTGTCAACAGTCTGCACTACCGAGGTGGACGTTGTAGGAGATGGAGGAGTCAGGGGAGCGTCAGCATAGAGTTCCTCGTCTGCTGAAGAACTGGACGCTTCGTCAGTGAAGTGGAGAGCGCCGATGCGATCAGCATCCTCTCCTGGCGCATCAACTTCCTCTCCTTCTTCCATTTGTGTGGCTTGGGCACCGGCTTCCAGAGCCTGACTTAACGTCTTGTCAGAATCTGAAGCGTTGGAAGAGGAAGCGGCGCTTTTCTTCGTCATCTTCATCTACCAATCCGCGCTTCCCAGCCGTGGAAGGGACTGATTTCTCTGGCACCGGACGACGCTTTGGGTTCTTTGGGCCTTTTCTACCCTTCTTCCTCTTCTTCTCATCCTCCTTCTTCAGTATAAGCGCTTCGGC
Source organism: Mentha longifolia (assembly GCA_001642375.2). Classification (NCBI taxonomy): domain Eukaryota; kingdom Viridiplantae; phylum Streptophyta; class Magnoliopsida; order Lamiales; family Lamiaceae; genus Mentha; species Mentha longifolia. The sequence goes on from CM038119.1 coordinate 3,333,546, forward strand.
TTCTGTATATTCGATGTTCGAAGTGAGAGGGGCTACAACTCCAAACTCGTCACCTGGAAGCGCCTTATTGAAAAGCACACGAGTGTATTTGCTTTCCACTGGCCATTCTTGAGCTGCCCACGAGTGCTCAAGAAACATAGATATTTTCATTCCATATTTTAGCTTCCCAAGGAAAGAAAGTTGACCCTTATTCTTGCCTTCCGTCACTACTTTGACGGTTTTGCTTGCCTCCACAAGTTGCTTTACAAACCATGCTCTCCAGTTGTAAAGTGTCCGGTTGACCATGGTATCACAGAGCACCGACAGAAGATGAATCTTCTGTTCTGTGATGGTGGACCAGCTACCGGTGTGACAAAGTAGGCACTTTGTCACAATGATTGATCATGTTGTCGAAGGGCAGGCAAAACGACATTGCCTTCAACTGTTTGCGGATGAAGATGGCGCGGGGATCCATTGTGAAGCGCTTGAACTCTTTCTGGATGTCCGGATCTCCCGCAGACTCCGGATCTTCCCCAGAGTTTGGAATAGGACTGAATCTTCGAATAGAGCGTCGAGCTCTAGAGTTTCAATCGACACCGAGTGAACTAGGCTGGATTCATCAAACTGTTGCAGCGAGATTTTGGTAACTAGGGTTTCCGAGTTCAAGTTGAAGAGGGATTCGACAACCCCTACCGGATTGATGTAATTGGGATGCTAGAAGAGAAGATTCTCCATGCCAGAATTTAGGATAGCTCTCTTAATGATTCCGTCGTCGGTGAGTAGGTTACGATCAACATGAGCCTCCGTATACACGAACTCTCCGTAGCGGCTTCTAGGAGCAGGTTGCCATTTTGCATTAACCATCTTGAAGTTCTTGTAGAAAAAAAGGATTTAGTAGAGAGAGAAGTTCTGTGAGTTTTAGAACTTGAAAAAATTTGCAGAAATGGCGAGAATGATAAGGTGATGAAATAAATAGTTCTAATATATATCTACATAGAAAAAATGTAAAGAGTGTTAAAGGGGTAGTGGGGCGACGTGTCTTAGTGAGTGGCTAAGATTACATTCCGGAAAATGGGTGAGTAGTTAAGAACGTGTTTGACAGTTATTTTAATCGTGTGGTTAGGGAAAAAGTAATTCGAAACGTCCGACGGCCAAGATTAAAAGTTTTTGGCGGTTCGGTAGCATGCGTGAGATACACGCGCGAGTGTGTCTCGAGTCCTGTAACTGCAGCAGTCTTTGCATTAAATGCAAAGATATCACACGCAAACTATACTTGAGTGATATCTAAGTTTATAGATATACAGCATATAAGTAAATTAATGAGAGATTAATTTCTAGAAAGATTCAAAATTTGGCTGATTATCACGCTTCGGAATTTAGACGAGAGCGTCTAGTTCGGAAAGTGTCTGTATCAGTACTGTAATATTTTCGGTAAGTCACGCACAGGGTTCTTAAAGACGCTTTGTGTTAACTTACTTACTAAAAATTTGAAAGACGCGAAAGGAAGACTTACCAGTCAGTCAATATTGTAATTAACTGATACCACGCTTTGACGATCCACATACTCAAAATGTTAAAGCGTTAGTTGAGAAACAAGAATGTTCACGCTTTGGAAGTGTGAGAGCGTTTGTTCACATCTAGGCGCTTTCTCTCTAAGTAAGTGTGCTTCCCCCTTAAACATAGCTTCGAACTATCTTTAAGGAGAGCGTTAGCTTTGTAGGGGAGACGCTTTACTTATAATGAAAGATGAAGTGATGCAAAGTCCTTTACTCTTACTAGGGTAGATCTATCCTGTGAATTCGATATCATGGGAAATGAGACTACAAAATCCACATGGGACCCGGTTGGGGATGAGTGTCTTTATAGATATCAATGAAGTGATGTGAATTGCCTTATGCTTTACTAGGCATATACCGTTTGGGCATGAGATTCATATCATCCATGAAAGAGCTATAAATTCACTTCCTTACTAGGGCAAGCCATCTCATATTTCCATGAAGCGAGATTCTTGAGAGTAGACACTAACCTTTTTAGAGTTGGTGCTTTACATTACTCAAAACAAGTGAGGCTTTCACCAGCAGTGGTAAAGGTCTTTAACACGCTTTGCGCTCCTGGCTCTATCTCCACCATGAAAGCTTGTGAAAGTTGAGGTGATAACCATTCAAGCAACTCCATACAATACGTCCTAAAAATTACGTACGCGTATGTTAACTTGAAGAGGATCATCAACTTAACGCTTTCATGTTTCTTCAGCTGAAAGGGTTTAAAGAATTTGGGAGTGGAACTCAAGATTGTACCAAGCTCTAAGACTTAAAAGCTACACTATCAAGAGATCCACAAGGTACCACTTGTGCACCGCTCTGACAAGACGGAACAAGTTTTACGAATACCCTGGCACGAGTAACAACCTTAATCAAATTAATCCGAGATTAACTCATCAAGGAAGAGCACCCAACCGCGCTTTCACATAAAATGTGGAAGCGTGTAGAGGTCGATGCTCCTAAAGGGAACTTCATCCCTTCAGTTTAATTATCATCCCTGAAAAGGGAAGATAAAGTCTTCTCTTTCACACCACTTGCAAAGACCGGTTCCCCCTTAACCAATTGTCCCAACAATCTTTCCCAGACGGGAAAGCATGAGAGTAGATAGGAAACATGCTTTGCCTTCTCCACCTTACTCCACCTTCTCCTCACCAGGGTCTAGCAACTCTAGTTCTAGGCACAATTTGTTGAAGCGGGCTTGCGAAAGCAGCTTGGTGAGAATATCCGCTTTCTGATCCTCAGTTGGAATCTTTTCCACCTTAACATCTTGCTTTTCCACATGATCCCGAATAAAATGATGGCGGATTTCTATATGCTTGCATTTTGAATGAAGCACGGAATTGTGGGTGATGGAAATTGTGCTTGTGTTGTCACAATAAATTGGAATCTCCGAACATTCCACTTTATAATCCTTCAACTGCTGCTTCAGCCAAAGAATTTGTGAGCAACAGCTTCACGCTGCCATATATTCCGCTTTGGTGGTAGAAGTGGCAACACTTGTTTGTTTCTTGGAGAACCACGAAGCGACTTATTGCCAATGAATTGACATGTTCCAGAAGTTGATTTCCTATCGACTTTGCATCCACTGAAATCGGCATCGGAATAGCCACTAAGCGTGAGATCATCTTCCGCTGGATACCAAAGACCTAAGTTGATGGTCCCTTTTAGATATCGAAGAATGCGATTAGCTCCCTCCAAATGGCTTTGCTTTGGATTGCTTTGAAATCCACCTACAGCAAAAGTAATGTCAGGTCGGCTAGCTGTAAGATAAAGCAGAGAGCCAATCAACATACGATAATCTATAGCGTTGACTGACTTGCCATCTAAGTCCGAATCTATCTTGAAGTTTGTGTTCATTGGAATCTTGACGCTTTTGCAATTTTGAACACCAAACTTAGTGAGCATATCACGAGTATATTTGGCTTGATTGATGACGATTCCATAACTCGTTTGCTTCACTTGCAATCCCAAAAAGCATGTCATCAGCCCCATCATCGACATCTTATACTTTCTCTTCATCAAACCCGCAAATTTGTCACTCAAGGTTTGATTTGGAGAGCCAAAGATGATGCCATCGACGTAGATTTGTACCCAAAGCATGTCTACACCGTCGTTGATAGTGAAGAGGGTTTGATCTACCTTTCCCTTTTGAAACCACTTTCAACTAGGAAGTTTGAAAGAGTCTCGTACCACGCTCTGGGAGCCTGCTTGAGGCTATAAACCGCTTTGACGAGCCGGTACACTTGATCACTCTTTTCAAAGTCTAGGGGCTGCTCGACGTACACTTCCTCTTTCAAGTCATCATTAAGGAAGGTACTCTTCACATCCATTTGATACACTTTGAACTTCTTGGATGCGTCATATGCAAGGAACATCCTGATGGCTTCGAGATGAGCTACGGGAGCGAAGGTCTCATCAAAATCGATGCCTTCCTCCTGGCAATATCCTTTCACGACCAAGCGAGCTTTGTTGCGAACGACGTTGCCGCTCTCGTCGGTCTTATTCTTGAAGACCCATTTGGTACCGATGACGCTTTGATGAGAAGGTCGATCCACTAGGTACCAAACGCCATTCCTTGTAAACTCATTCAGCTCCTCTTCCATGGCAGTTATCCAATTTGAATCGTTTAGAGCGTCCTCCACCGATGAGGGTTCGGTGTTTGCTAGGAAGCAGCTAAACAGGCAACTTTCACCATGAAATAAGGTACTTCTAGTCCTGACGCCCTGGCTAGGGTCACCTAGAACACCTTCTTGGGGATGATACCTCAACCAAAGCTTTTTCTGGTTGAGAGCCTCCATATCATCTTCCTTGGAGCGTGGTGTGTGATCATCACCATTCCCTTGATCACCTACCACTAGACTGGATGGAGCTTCCTCACTGTTTGGAACCAATGAGGTCAGAGGATCAGCTATTCTCGAGTTTGGTTCCCCCTTATCGAGAGAGAGCTTATTGAGATCCTGCTTCATTGCTTCAACTCCGTCTTCAATCTCTTCTTCTACTGAAGCGTCCACCAGATCTACTTGCTTCGAGATGGAGCGCGTAATTGGTTTGGAAGATGCTTCAGGAGTCTCAATTACGCTTCCAGGTCCAGTGTTCATGCTTTTAGCATTTACCTGTACCTGCGGAGTCTTGAAAGCAGCTTCATCAAAAACAACATGTGGTGTTTCTTCCACAACAAGAGTTTGACAATTGTAGACGCGATAAGCTTTGCTTGTAGGAGAATATCCAAGAAATATCCCCGTATCAGCTTTGCTATTGAACGCTCTCAATTGTGTTTTACCATTGTTGTGAATGAAATACTTACAACCAAAAATATGTAAATGAGAGAGAGTAGGAGTTCTGCCTTTCCATAATTCATATCGGGTTTTGTCATGACGTGTGTTGATTAGAGTGCGATTCTGGGTGTAACAGGCAGTGAAGGTCGCTTCTCCCCAGAATTTCTTTGGTAGTTGGGCATCCGCAAGCATAGAACGTGCAGCCTTTTTGATGGTTCTGTTCCAGCGCTCTGCAATGTCGTTTTGTTGTGGAGTGCGAGCTACAGACGTCTGATGAAGAATCCCATTCTCTGGGCTATACGCTTCGATGAATTGATTGAGAAATTCAGTTCCTTTATCAGAGCGTATCTTCACCACAATCAGCCCTTTCTCCACCGTCAATTGCTTTAGGAGCTTTGGAAGCTCCCGAAGCGTATCCTTTTTCTTGAATAGAATTAGTACCCAAGTGTAGCGTGAGAAGTCGTCCACGACTACAAGCGCATACTTTCTTCCTATCAAGGTGATAGGTGTGATAGGACCGAAGAGATCCATGTGAAGGAGCTCTAGAATTCTGGATGAGCCATGTCCCTCGACACTTTGAAAGGATTCCTTGATCTGCTTGCCTTCTTGGCAGGCTTGGCATATAATATCCTTCTTGAAGACTTCATTAGGAATCCCTCGAACGAGACCTTTTTGGGAGATCCTATTCATTACTTTGAAGTTCAACTGGTTGAGGCGTCGATGCCATAGCCACCTGATTTCCAAGGTGCTTCTAGCGATGAGACATGCTCTGTCTTCGCAGCTGCTCCAGTTGGCTACGTACACGTTTTGCTTTCGAATACCTATAAGAACAACCTGCATGGACGCTTTGTTCTTGACAACACACTGGTTAGAGATAAACTCTACCACGAACCCGTTATCACAAAATTGAGAAATAGAAAGTAAATTATGTTTGAGGCCTTGAACATATGAGACGTTAGGAAGTCTCATATTTCCAACGCAAAAAGTACCATATCCGATGGTGATGCCTTTTGTATCATCACCGAAAATTACATTTGGACCTGACTTTGTGGCAAACTCATCGAGGAAAGATCGTTCACCCGTCATGTGATGTGAACATCCGCTGTCTAGGTACCAAAAAGCTTCTCCCTTCCTTTTGTCCACATTTTTCGAGTTTACCGCTTTGATCTATGAGATCAACAATATTTAGGTACCCAATTTGCATTGGGTTCCTTAATGTTAGTGGTTTTGGGAACTCGAGTTGGATTCACCGAGAGAGTGACTCCCTTCTCGAGATCCTAAACTAAATAAATAGGGCTTTATTTAATGGGAAAGCCCTGAGTGTAATCGTGTGTGTAATAGTGAAAGTGCTTACGGTTCCTCCTTCTCTGAGAGTGTGAAGGAGTGCTTTCACTATGTGTGTAATGATCAATGAGATTTCGATCATGAAAGTTATGTGAAGCGTCGGGGATAAAGCGTACTTAAGTTCCTCCATGAGATGTGAAGTTATTCAAGTCAACTTTATGCTTTTGTTGACGCTTCGGGCTTTTCGCAGACTGGACACGCTTCGAATTGCGTTTTGAGCATTTAGAGTTTCCAGTCTTTGACTTTCTCAAAGCATCGGGTTGAACCTTCGAAGACGCTTCGGAAGCATGCCTTGAAGTTTCAGCCACAAACCCGACTAACTCTTTTCCTTTGCTAGAAGCGTGTTGATTAGCTTTGGGGCTTTTCATCAACGCTTCGGTACTAGCATCGGATAGAGCTGTGAGGGTCGAACCATAGCCGATTCCTTTCAGACTTTTTGAGGCTTTGAAAGAGCTTTCAATCGTTGCAATAGCTACAGAGGCACTATTGAGACGATCGAGAGTGGCTTTGCATTCCTTGGAAGTGGATATGGTACGTTGGTGGCGTTTATGAAGATCATCGAACTTAGTCGTCAACTCGAATAGGTCCTTTTCCTTAGACTCGAGTGTATTGGCTAATCTGTCATTCTCCTTTCTAAGCCGAATGAGAACTTCTTACAAGGATTCGTGATTCTTGAGCAACTCTAAATAGTCGTCAAAGAGATCACCTTCAAGCTAAAAGCCTCATCCTCACCGTCACCACATTCACTACCTAGTGATGATGGAGTAGTATTATGTTCATGAAAGTTTACCTACCTCCATTTCAGCTTCTATTGCCATGCAACCATAATCATATTCGTATTCATCATCTGTGAATTGATCTTCATCATGGTCGATGGGCTTTTTGGATTCAACGGGAGCGTCGGCTACTAGAGCGCGACGGCTATCTTCACGACGAGCTTTGACTTCATCCTTTTCTTTGGTTGAGAGCTTCGGGCATTCATTTCTGTAGTGCCCCATTTTGTGGCACTCGAAGCACTCAATGTTAGCTTTATCTCTAGGATGGCTGTAGATTTGTCATCCCTCTTCCCATCACATGGGGTGAAGCGCGAGCTCTGGCCTTGAGATTTGTAGAATCTTTTATACTTGGCTGCTCTAGCATTGGAGTTGTTATACCCTCTAACCAGATAGAGTGCGTAGTCCTCCAGTTCTTCCCTTGATATTTCTGCAACATTGTTGTTGGAGACGTCGGCTTTGATGGTGGTGGTCTCTACTGCAGCTTTGAAAGCCAGACTCTTTGGTTTCGCTGGAAGCTCCTCCTCATCCTCACGAAGTGCCTTTTTGACTAGGTCAAACTCAATCGCTTTGAATTCGGAGAACATCATTTCTGGAGACATGTCTCCCAATTCTTTTTGTGAGAGGAAGAGCTCCTTTATTGTCTGTCATTTTCCAGACAGAGCGCGAACCACCTTTTGATTGATTTCTTTGAAGGTGAGTTCTTTTCCTAGGGAAGCCACAGTTGTGGTGATTCTCAGAACTCGAGTCTTGAAAGACTCCATGCTCTCATTACTCTTCATCGTGATAGCGTTAAACTCCTGCATTAGTACAGAGAGTTTGTTTTCTTTTATTTTCTTTGTGCCCTGAGAGATTAGGGCAAGAGTTTCTCACATCTCCTTCGCCATTTTGCACTTCATTACTCTTGGGAGATAGGCGTCGGGGATGGTTGACTGGATCACATTGCGTGCCACACGATCTAGATTATCAGTTTTGAAGTTGTTGGCCGTAAATTCCTCTCTTGGCTTCACAACATAGACATCTGTGGAAGTGCTTTCTTCCTCGTCAACTGGGTTACTGTCTAGGTCTACGCCTTTCTCCTTTTCTCGGTTCCTCATCAGGCATTTCATGATAATGATGGGTCCTTTCTCGATAACTTCATGCATGCGTTCATGAAGTGAGGCGAGATGGGACTCCACGCGGAAGCTCCACATGGTGTAGCCCTCTATCGAGATCTGAGGAAGTTGTGCTGAGGAAGACATCTTGAAAAAGATATTAGAAAAATACAATATGCAATGAGTGGGGTTTTAATGCAAGATTTTATAAAGATCAGTTCAGGTAGACCTACTATAACGCTTTTGCGTTATCAGTATTCATAAACAGAGGTCAGTTAGAACCCCCGCTCTGATACCACTTGTTGGTCCCGAAAGACGCTTACATATGTAGAGGGGGGGTGAATACGTGTGTAAGCGTCTTTCAAGACCAACAGAACTCATCGATACAATCCAGCACCTGGGAGTGGAATATCATTTTGAAAAAGAAATTGAAAATTCGTTAAAATATATTCATGAAAGTTATATGTACCAAAATCGCAAAGACGACGATCTCCACACCGTGGCTCTTCGTTTTCGTTTTCTCAGACAACAAGGTTACAACGTCCCATGCGGTGAGAATATTCTTGCATGCATTGCAACGTAACTCCTCTTTCTTTTTTACTGATTATTAATTGTAACGTCCCGTACTATTCTACCTATTATAGAAGTTTAATTATGAGATTAAAGGAAATTATCCACTTTTAGTGATTGGATTTCCCTTCTATCTAATAGAGTTCTCTAGAAGAAAGTTCTTGAATAAAATCAAGTAGCAACTTGATTACTAACCCTTAATGCTTGGATGGATTATTTTTGACCAAGTACTTAGTTATCATTTGAATATTCGCTTTAGCAAGTTAAATTGATTCGAGTTTTTCGATTAATTGTTCACGAGACTTATTGTGTCTAGTAGTAAACGGGCCAAACCCATTTCTTGTTGGGCCAGGCCCATTAGTTTCTTCGATGATGGGTTAAGCCCATTATATAGATACTTGTATTAATAAATAATATATGAGATTAATAGCTGCTACACAAATCAGCCGAGTCCATACACCAGTCAACTCTGGTAGGCTATTTAATAAATAGTTAATTACAAGCCATCAAATCCAATTCAGATATACAATACATATACTTAACTATTGAACAAAATGAGGATTTCAAAGAGGAAAATGCACGCTTCTAATTCAAGGAGCAGAGGAAGCCATAAATCTTTCCTTCCCTTCATCAAGCAATTCAGCTACAGTAGCTGTACAACTCCTTAACCCCAAAAGAAAAACCTGCAGCAAGACCAAATAAGTCAAGAAGAGAAGATTTGGGAGGGGGATTGTGTGTAGAAAAATTCAACTCTAGCAAGACCTATGGAGTACTCCATCACCCTACTACCTAAGCCTTGCCATCACACTTCAAAAGAGAAAACAAACAATGGAGAAAAATGAGGAGAAGGTAGAGGGTTGTTCAAGTACTTCTTGAATCCCCCATCCCTCCATTTTCTAATAAATATTGCAGCACCCAACACCTCCCTTAAAATCAGGAACTCCCCTCTACAATAGTAACACAAAGCATGGCCTCAAATCAGTTTTCAAACAACTCCCATCCCCTCCTTCAAATTCATATATATATATATATAGGGATTGGATCAAATGAAAACTAAATAATTGGTGAAAACTAGAAACTTTTATAAGCCCTTGATTAATCTCTATCTACGGTTATGATTAATACAATAACTTTAATACTTTATGGATGTCTTTGAATTTAATTAGGGTAGTTAAGTCTTTTACATTTTTTTTTAGTAACCGAAGCAATTACTATGACTTATCACATTATGTATTTCTTTAATTTTTAACTATTGTGTAGAAGAAAACTCACGCAAACTTTTATTTACAGAACATATATTTGTATATTTAATGCTTTCAATTAATGCATTAAGTGTATCAGCAAAATGCATTGTTAATTAACACGGAATGCATTATTGTAAGGAAAAAAATCAGGGTTTAGATATTAGTGTTAAGGGTTTAGATTTACGGTTAATTGTTTTTACTTATATTGCTATGTTAATATGAACATACTAAATAAATTACAATTTTAATCAAATACAAAGCATGCATGACACATCTATCAATGAATTATTATTGGACATTTTATTTCAACAGACTAACATGCAATAGAAATTTGCTAAAATACAACAGTATTGATATAAGATGCAACATAAATTTGCTAAAATGCAACAATATTAATATAAGATGCAACACGAATTTGCTAAAACATGACAGTATTGATATAGGATGCAACATAAATTTGCTCAAATGCAACAATATTAATATAGGATGCAATAGAAATTTGCTAAAATGCAACAATACTGATATAGAATGCAACATAAATTTGCTAAAATGCATCAATATTGATATAGGATGCAACATGAATTTGCTCAAATGTAACAGTATTGATATAGGATGCAACAGAAATTTGCTAAAATGCAACCGTACTGATATAGGATGCAACATAAATTTACTAAAATGCAATAATATTGATATAGGATGCAACAGAAATTTGCTAAAAATGCAACCGTACTGATATAAGATGCAAGAGAAATTTGTGAATATGCAAATTTTCTCATATTTATGCATCACAATTCACAAATGTATGATGATGATGCACATATGTCAAACACTGTAATATATATATGCAACAATTTTTCACTTGTGATGCAAAATCAACGATTTGCAATTAATACATAGTTGATTACATATAAAATGCAACATGACTTAAAAATGCATATCAAATTAATTACATAACAAAATAGAAAATTATGCACTTATATTGTTTGATAAATGCATAGTAAAATATCCAAAAATGTATAATCGAGGATGCAAACATAAGAAAAGATTTATAGAGATGCACAACAATATATCTAAAAAATGCATAACAATCTAGTCTAACTAATAACAAATGCAACACAACGAATAAAAAAATAATAATAAAAAAATAACTAGGCCCTCGTAATCTGATTATTAATTTGCTCCAAATTTTTGGTGTAGTACGAAATCGATATTAATTGGATAAAATCACACCTATAGATTAATACTAGCATCCGAAAATAAAGTGCACGAAATTAGGAATGGAAATTATAACTCCCAATTGTTTGACTTTTACACCCTTACATGCTTAAAATAACACATGAAAACAATTAAAAAAAATAAAACACATTTCCAAATGTCATGATCTCTACCGTATAATTCACTTAATCCTATGGATATGAAAAGTTTCTAGTTTCTACACTAAGAGGAGTTTTTACCGGAATCAATCCCTATATATATATATATATATATATATATATATATATATAACCTTCCTACTGCAGCCACACTTCAACAAAAATCTAAAACTTTCAGACATAGAGAGAGTAAGAAAGATTTGAGTGAGGAAGAGGAAGGAAACAGAGGTTGCAGCCCCAAGCCTTTCTCTCAACCCTCAGCCCCAATCCAACTAGTAAGTTCTTAAAACATTCTCCAAGTAGAAGGCTGAAAAGTAGGAAGCATGCTACGAATGAATTCTTGATAGAATAAGCATGTTCTTTACTTTTTGATTAAATCACAAATTATGCTAGTAACATGCTTGAACTCATAAACTCTAAGCCAAGGCCTAAAGCATAAAACTTAGTTCGAAACGTAGCTTAAGAAAGAGACGCAAACCTCCGTCGAGGCCGAAGCCCCGACGGCAGAGCATTGGGCGGACCGAGAGAGAAGCAGCCGCGAGCAGCAACAGGCAGCGGCGGCAATTCATCGTCGTTTGCCAGAACCCGAAGACAGTAGTTGCACCTCCATCTTGCCGCACCGGAATTTGCAAGAAGAGAAGCGAGACTCAGTAACTCATAAACCTTAATGATTCAACAAGAGAATAATAAAAAAAAAATTGAACAATATTAAAACATATAGATAGAGTCGGAGGGAGCTTGTGGTGGCCGGAGCTGCCCCGTCGAAGACGACAGAGCTTGGCTCTGCTCCAGCGATGGTAGCTGCACCATCGCGGCGTGACGGCAGAGACGAGCTCAGCGGCGGACGACGCTGACGGACCGATTCGCGAAGAAGATGACCTCGGTGGTTGATACCCGCGGTGGAAGCCCACCGTCAACCACTAGAGACGACGGCATCGACGGGAGCACGGCGGCGAACGAATTTCCAAAGAGAGAAATTGGGGGAAAATCTGAGGCTAGGTTTGAAAGTTGGGAGCGATGATTCAAGAAGAGAAGACGAGGGGGCCTGTAACACGAGAACGGTGCCGGCTGAAGTCATCGGCACCGGCGTGAGGAAGGAAAAGAATTGACGGAGAAGAGAAGATCGACGGGAGAGGGTGAGGAGTCGCGAGAGAGATAGAGAACCAGAGAAGCAGCGTGATATGAGAGAGAGAAGAGAGGTTTCGGGGGGTGGGTTTTGTTACATCCGGGCCGGGCCGGGCTGTGAGCTGGACGATTCTTTGTGGACCAAAACTTAATTTAGTTTAAGTTTCTTCCACAAACAAAAGTCGTCTCAAGATAATTCGTTTATGCGAATTACACTAATTAATGAATGATTAATTTTATTTAGCTAATCAATTAGAGAATTGATTTATGTTATTAATTAAATAATTAAACCCAACACTTAATTAATTATGTGGTTCAAGATACCACTAATTAAATTATATTACACCCACCAATATTAATAATATAGAGACTAATAATTTTTAATTGAATTATTTGTGATTAAAGAATTAACTTATAGAAATAAGTTTATTAAGCTAAGGCTTTTAATCAAGATTTCATTGATTAAGCTAATCAATTACGCAATTAAGATTAATTAATTGGGAGCTTCAATTAATTTTAATTCGAGTAAAAAATTAATCTAAATGATTTATTAAGGATTTATTCCTCACATAATCCGTTCACATAACGGAATTAATAAATCGAGCTTAGATAGCAGTGACAACGTTACTGGGGTTAAGAATAATCTTTGAGGAGACGGTAGAGCTAAAATTCTCCCATAATCTTTTATTGCTCGAATTGAGAATCTTACTCCATTCTTTAATCAAAGGTCAAGCGAAGAAGGAGCAGTAGCCGAGGCAAAGTTAGAATTCAGTATCAGTTAAGCGAAACAAGTGAGGTGGGCTTTCTTTTAAAACAAAACATGTTTTATTAGTTGATATAGCTCTTTTAAAGATTGTCATGCCATAAAATATTTTGTTTTTGTATGATGCCTTATCTGTTATTGGCTATGCCAATTTTATAATAATCGAATTCGGGTCCTTGTATGACGAAGTACTATACTTGGACTAGTGTACACAAGTGGTTGACTCGCTTAGTGTGGCGATCGATCAGGTGACGAGTGAGGTGGCCACCTCCTCGGGCACCACATATCAGATATGGTAGATTACAACAAAAATTTGACTGCAGTCACTTTTGAGAACTAAGAGATTTTAGTGAACATAGACTTTTAAGAAAAACCCTATGTTTCACTCAGTATATGGATGACAATAAAATCAGTTTTGGGCAAAGTGTTCACTGAGTACAATTTGTACTTAGCCCTGTACATTGTTTTTAATGTGCAGGTTGAGCAGGTTGAAGCGGAGTGACCGGCGGAGCTTTTGTCAATTTAGTGAAGATTTAGTTGTTGATAACTCTTGGTAATACATGTCTTCATACATGTATTTATAGCCATACTTCCGTTGCGTACACTCTGACGTTCTTAAAGTTCCTTTCGATTTAGATGTATTCTGAGTCAGAATCATGACAAGCATTGTCCTACTTTATCAGTTATAAGTATCAGATTATCTAGACATGAGATTGCCCTGAGAGTCGATTCAAGAAATATTCTTCATTTATCCATCATTTCATATTTATATTTTATAGTCACAAATTTATCAAGCTTAGCTATTTATTTAGCAAAGTGCGGTCGTGACATTAATAATATTATATTATACTCGGTACTAACTAAAACACAGACGTTTTCCGCAAGTTCACCGACAGTGAAGGAAATTTTGGGTCGGTGCTGAGGAATGACGTTGAAGGTCTGTTGGAACTATACGAGGCATCGCATCTCGCGACACGTGGCGAGGAAATTCTGGATAGAGCAATGGAGTTCTGTTCTTTCCATCTCCAAGAATCAGTAAATGATCAGCAGTTGGTGAACAATGTCTCTCTCTCTCTAAACGAGTGATTGAAGCTCTGAAGATGCCAATTCGCAAGAGTCTCACGAGATTCGGTGCGAGAAAGTTCATCTCTCTATACCAAGAGGATGATTCGCATAATGAAATACTTTTGAATTTTGCGAAATTAGATTTCAATATAGTGCAGAAGATGCACCAGAGAGAGCTTAGTGATGCTACGAGGTCAATTTCTTGCTATTAAATTTGTTTATATAAACTGATAATACATGTTGCCTAGCTATTTTAATTTTTTTTATTTTTATATATGGGAAATGATGAATAATATTTATAGGTGGTGGAAGAAGTTGGACGTGGCGAATAAAATGCCTTATGCAAGAGACAGAATTGTGGAGCGCTACTTTTGGATGGTGGGCGTCTACTTCGAGCCATGCTACGCTACTGCAAGAAAAATATTACTTAAATGCAGAAGTATGGCTTCAAATATTACTGATCAGTACCCACGACGATATTTATATATTATATTTTCTCCAACTCAAGTATTCTGACACATTTTATATTCACATGTGAAGTATAAAATAATAAAAAAGTGTTGGAATATTTGAGCCGGAGGGAGTAGTATATATGATAATTGCATTTAAATACTCAACTTTTCATCAAATTTTGATTTTACACACAAGTTTTAAAATTTGCCTATAAATATATAACATTTCAATTGTTTTGATTTTGCATGATGCTAATTTTTTCCAAATATTGTCAGATTTTTGCTAATATGGAAGTGATACGATTTGAGAGGATAAGGTACTACTTCGAGTGAGTCCTAACTCCACAGAGAAAAATAAGAGAGAGAAGAAGAAGATAAAAACTCAAATTTCATTCATAATGCTTTGCAGATTACAACTTTCTCAAAATAAAAAGCACTCGACTCTCACTCGGTGTCTGACACTTCGTAACAGAAAAGGGGACCAGTAAACTAGGGTTGATCCTTAGCTCGCACGCTTTTGTCGAGCACGAACTCCTTCTTGTTGCAATTGGGCCTTCCTTGTAATGGGCCTGCTACTTCAATCTTCTTGGATTCGTAAATTGTTATTTCTTGGGCTGCATCTTTTGCCTGCAGATTTAATTGTGGAAACACATCATTAGCTGTAACAGAAAGTTAGATTTGTATTAGTGAGATTCCAATTTCCTCACATATATGGATGATATAATTTCTAATAAATCCAACTTTCGACCTCCATATTAACACGAAATTAGATGAAATCAGAAAGAAAAAAAAAAAGTAAAAAAAAAATTGACCTCATTGCAAAATTAGAAACAAGCGAAAGGTTTTATATTTTATAGACCGAATTTAAAGCTCGTTATGCAAAATTAGAATTTAAATGAGATAATTTTCTCATTATATATAACTTCATTTACATAAAAGTGTCATATAAGAAAAACGGATGGAATATATTAAGTATATCAAAATAGTGTATATTATTGAGCACCAATGAAATACTATTAATTACATAAACGTATTTTATTGCAAATAGGATGAGCAACAAATATTCATTTGATTTATACAATTAATTAATTGATCTTCAAATCCTTCGTAACAATATTCTATGACTGGACCCTACTATATAGTTTTTGCAATATACTCCCTCTGTCCATAATTTTTAGAGTCAAAATTTATAATAAGGCTGCGTTTGGTAATCATCTCAAGATGAAAAATGATGATTCATCTCAAGATGACTCATATGAATAGTGTCAAGATGAATCATTCATCTCACCATTTGGTAGCAAAAAATTCAGACCCGGATGATATCATATTGTGTTTGGTACAAATTGCAAAACTCTAGATTAAAATTTAAATTGACTATTTTACCCTTATTAAATACCCCTACCGATTTCACTTTTTATCGTTGAGATTAAATAGTACCCTTTATTATTTATTATTTATTACTCTGTATTATTATTATTATTATTATTATTATTATTATTATTATATTGTTGAGTTATTATTTTTATTATTCTTGTTATTATTATAATTATTACTATTATTGTTATTATTATTTATTATTATTATTATTATATTTATTATTATTATTATTTATTATATATTATTATATTTATTATTATTATTATTCTTGTTATTATTATAATTAGTTACTATTATATTATTAAATAATTATTATTATATTATTATTATTACTATTATTATAATTGTTACTATTACTATTACTATTATTATTATTATTATTATATTATTTTATTAAATTATTAATATTTATTATTTATTACTATTATTATTATTACTACTATTATTGATATAATTTATTTATTATTATGATTATTTTATTACATTATATTCATTATTTATTACATTATTATTATTATTATTTATTATTATTACTATTATTATAATTATTACTATTACTATTACTATTACTATTATTATTATATTTTTATTACATTATTATATATTATTATTGATTTATTATTATTATTATTCTTATTACTATTATTGTTATTATTTATTTATTTATTATTATTATTATTATTATTATTTTATTACATTATTTCTTATTATTATTATTATTATTATTATTATTATTATTATTATTATTATTATTATTATTATTATTATTATTATTATTTGAAATCGTATAAATACATAAGGGTAAAATGGTAAGAGAGAGAAAGTATTGTGTTACTGTTTTAATGAGTTCACCTCATCCGACCAAAAACGTGAGATGACTAAACAAGGCGGAACAGTGAAATATCAACGGGCCTTGTATTCATCTCGGGCCCTCCAGTTTATTTTAGTTGGTTACCAAACAGTGAGATGAACCAAGATGATCTTTCTCATCTTGGTTCATCTTGGTTCATCTTCTTTACAAAACACACCCTAAGGAGTTTAATGTGTTGTGATAATGTGAAAATTAGTTTAAGTGTTAAAGTGGTATAATTGTGGCTCCATTTAATATTTATATTTATATTAAAATGTTAAAAGTGTTTTTATTGTGGAGCAAACTATCGAAAATGGAAAGATTCTAAAAATGGTGGATTGTCTATATATAATATTAGTGTCTAAAAATAGTAAACGGGGTAAATATATATTTTTAATTTAATTAGCATTGCAACATTTTTACATGTATTGCTAGCTTCACCGAGAAACATATGTTCATATATATAATTAGAGAGCTTTACCAAATTAATGCCACCTAATAAATACAATAAATATGCTTCACGCTTTTCATCATTCTCCAATAAAGAAAAGATCCAAAACATAAAGTGACAATCTTAGTGGGGTATAGAAACCTAATTAAACACCCAAAATTCTCACTGTGTACAGAAAATACATACAATGTACAAGAACATGAGAAAAAAGTGACCAGATTCAATGCACCTTAACTCAACACCATCCACTATTTCTTGGTTATCATTCCTATGCTTAAAGAACTTCAAGAATTATCTGATATTCCAAAATGGCACCTCTTTTCCCTGAGTTGAAGAGAAGAAGATCTAAGAAGGTACTAATTGTGTGCTGATATTGTTTGTACCTCATGCTACTCTGATTTTTCATTTCTCCTGATTTTAATTTGTTGATTTTTCATCATATAACTTCTGCGTTTTTCAAGATCTGCGTCTTCATTCAATCTTGTTTTTTGTTTCTAGAATAACATATCCTTAATTCATGAGAAGAATCAGTATAGAATCTTGGATCATGAGATTTGTGATAATGGCTTTTTATTTTTGGGTTTCCTTCAATAGAATTTTAATAAATTTTTCCAATCACCCTATCACAAAATTAAATGCAAAATGCTGAGGAAAAAAAAAAAAAATATATATATATATATATATATATATATATATATAGTTTGGTTCATATGAAAATTATTATATTCGTGAGAACCGTGAGAACCCGTTTTTTTAGTTATATTTTTATGCTTTTTTACTTATGCAATTATGTTTTTTTGGAAATAATGCTTTCATGTTTTTATTTATATATGTTTTCATGTATTTTTGCATGATTATAACACATAACAAGCACGATTTGTAAAAAGTATAATTTTATATCTAAAAAAGCATTATTTGCAAAAAAGCATAAATGCATAAGTAGCGGTTCTCACGATTATCACGAATAGAATGGTTCCCACAGGAGCCATCCCTTATATATATATATATATATATATATATATATATATATATATTTAACACAAAGAGAAATATATATAGGTTGGAAGTTGAGCATTTTCCACCATGCCATTTGTTTTGTTAATTTTTTTTTTAGAATCATGATGAAGTAAATATGAATTAAAGCAAAATTACAATTTAACAGTTCTTTTATTTTATTTTTTTTCATTTTATGTTCATGATATTTTGCAGTAACAATCAATAATTATGGGCGATGACTCCACTCAAGGAAAGGAATATCGGCTGCATCTATTTTTATGTAAAGAAAATAAAGGTTAAATTTAAAGGTGCCAATATATGAAGAGCCAAGTTTGGACGAATCTCTGCATTTGGAGAACTGAGAGAGATCAGAGACTGGCATAATATTATTTCTATTTGTTCTCGAGTTTCCCCTTTATACTTCACTTATTTTATAATATATATCCATATATATATTATAAATTATTCCACTTCTATTTCATGTTATTGATGTCGTAGATCTAAAATTTGTGTTTCTATTGATGTGTTGGTCATTTTCAAGATCCAAGCTAAGGAACTTCCTTATTTAGAAATACGGTAATTGTAATACTAGTATTTAGTAAACACGTATGCGCATCTTATTTTAAATTTGAATTAAGAGTTGCACACTTTACTTCGATTGCGACTTCGTGTTTGTGTTGTTAATTAATTTTTCTTTATGAGTCGATGAACAATCTGGGACCCCAGATATATGAATATCACTTTTCTATTCTATATGTTCCAACCTATTTAAGCTATGAGAAATGATTTATGATAGACATGATGTCACGATTGTTAGAAATTTGATTTTTGACCAAATAAATAATAATTAATATTTAATTTATTACGTAAATTAAATATTAGATTATTATTCTACTCGTGGAGTAGATGAACGTAGTATATTTATATGCTCAAAACCGATTTCCGGTGAGTGAGGTATAAATATTCAAAGTTTGGTAAAAGTTTTTTCATTATTTAATGAAGTGGGAGGAGTACCACATCGAATAAATATTGATGTGGTGTGATATTTAAAAGTAATTAAACATGTGGGCTTAATAACAACTGCGCCAAGTAAGTGGATAAGTGTGTGGTTGGGCTCTCGTGTGAGCACACACTCGATTCGGCTGTGGACTTGGATCTTGGCGATTGGTTCTTTGGGCTGGTCTTTGGGCCTGTTTGTGGGCTTGTACTTGGGCCTTACATACTATATTTTTTGAACCACAAAAAATTATAGTGTTTTGGGTCTGTGCAACATGAGCCCAATCCATCTTGTGAGCCCAACATCCAGCGTTCAGCCCACGTGGCCGTTCCGTCTTCCGGGGGTGTTCTAGAAGGGCTGTTACACACGACCCTTTATTTCCTCCACTCCTCCACTTCCTCCAACGGTCGCCTATATATAGAGAGGCATGGCTGCATTTGAGTGATACACACATCCCAAACGCACAAACTCATCTTGCTGCATACTTATCTTTCTTGTTCATTTCCGAGCTCAGTTTTTCGGCTTCATCCAGTTCGCCGGAGCTCCAAGATTTTGCGGTGCTGCTACCTTCGAGACGAAGCCGTTTTATCTTTGGGGATGATACGTCAAACCGAGAGCACTACCGGGGTGTATCTCGTCTTGCGGAAAGATGCATTTCCTTGACTCAGCTTTTAGTTCGTAGATCTGTTCGCTTGTAATCTTCTTTACGTTGTAATCATTTGTACGCCCGACAAGTTCTTCTTCTTACATTAACAACAATGAGGTAATGCCAAATTTTTTTATAAAAAAATTGATTTTTAAATTTGAAGTTTTCATTTTTCGATTTTCTATAATTATTTGTATACAACTATATCCTTAATTATATTTTTTTTTTTAAAACAAATGAATTTAAGATTCATAATTCATGTCATTAATTTTGTCACTTATTACATCTTATATCTTATATAACATAGAAATATATAAAATATAATATAAAAATAAACTAACTAAAATATGAAAAATACTTAAATATAGAATTTAAATTAAATATATGTTGCTCCTGTTTAGAGCAAGTCGCACATGTGTAGAGGGGCTGAATACACGTGTGTGTTGTCAATGACAACTTTTGTACTCTTTTTGCCCTTGACTTGGCCTCTTACAGTGCACGCTGGTTTATCAAGCAATTAGAAGTAATGATGAGTTTTGTAATCTTATCAAAACCATAATCATCCCGTTAAGTTCCTCTTTACGAAGTATCCAAACATTATATCCCAACAATATAGATCAGGATATCATATAGCAAACTATTTTATGAAAAAAAAAACGTATCAATTTTTTTTTTAAAAATAAATTTAAAAAAAAGAAAGAAAAAGAAAATATAAGAAAAAAATGATAAACTTAAGAGATATCATGTTGGAGGATGTCTAATGTGCTTATATAGCCATGGGATCATCTATTGCCTACCCACGTGACATCGTCTATTGAATTCGTGGATGGATGACACGTGGCAAATCCTAGGGTTTAGAAATTTCAAATGTTAGTGTATATGTTTTCCTTATATAAATCATAAATTCTCAATCATTAATTATGCCATGTGTCCTCCATCCACGAATGCAATAGACGATGTCACGTGGGTAGGCAATATAGGATCCGATCCGGCTTAAATATGAAGATTATTGCTTTAGAAAATCTTAATTTTAAGAATGAAATATATTTATATAACTATGGAACAGATTAAATTTGATTTGTTTGGATTTATTGATGAAATATTAAAACAAATTAGATTAGATTTGTTTGAATATCATCATGGAACATGAATATAGTTATAGAATGATTTAGATTTAATTGTAATATTTATACTTCAATATATTGAGCGTATTAATTAATGTCTAAACACAAATTTTCATAAAATTCGAAATTAAATATAAAAATTAAATTATGGTAAAATTACAATATCCCCATTATCTTTAAATCACTACCTTTCATTTAGAAATGCTCTCCTACCTACGGTGGGCACACTTAACGTGCCCACCGCGTCAATGATTTTTCCTTTTATGCTTCACTTTTTTTTAGTAGGGTTTAGTTTTTTATGATAGGGTTTATTTTTATAAGGTTTATTAATTATAATTTTCCTTAAATATAATGCCGCCACCTCAGCCGTAGGCATATTAAGTATGCTCACGGTGGGTAGGGGAATATTACTCATCTTTCATTATATCAATATTTTATACTTTACTTCATATATATTAAGCGAGTGATTTCAATAGACGGGGACGGAGAAATACCAAATAAATGCAATCATGCAGACAACCGATTTGTAGAAGAATTTATTTATGACATTTTGTGACAAATCCGATTTAACACGAATCAAGAACTATTACAAAACTTTTGATAAGATCCATACCATAGATGTCAAAAGTTGTCGACTCTCAGAAATATTACAATGCAACTTATTCTAGAGTTAAAACCAACATAAAACGTGTGCATGCGTTGAAATTGCATGCGGGCATAGAGTTTATGTCTGAGATCAAAGGTTACGGGTTTGAATCTTCCGTAACGCGATCTTCAAATTTAATGTTAAAATTGTGTTAAAAAAAAAGAAAGACGAACATAATAAAACGTTTAAAAGTGATAATCGTAATAAAAATAGCTCAAATAATAGATTAAAGTTAAAACTTAGAAAAATGATGCTAATCCTCTTCATGTCATTTTAGAGATTCAATTACAACATAATTTCTGAAATTGGCGTACTCTTGTGCACGACTCCTAAAACCATGCAAAATTAAAGTGAGATAAAAATTAAGATTACACAGTGTTCTAAAAATCATTAAACGGGAACTAACCAACGGAAAAGTTTAGTGCCTATGCGGCTAGACAAGGGTCCATGCAGAATAAAATTATAGTAATATTTATTTTTTACGATCTTTACTTTTTGTCCTGACATCCAAACTATATTGACATATTTTATTCATAATGTTATCACTTAATTCATGATACATAATATGATAAGTAATAGTCAAATTCCTTAAACGTCGCACTCTTCCACATAAATTTCATAATCTACCATAATTTATAATATTGACAATTTTATAATATATATGAACAAATCGAGTTTTGATTTTTATTTATTTTGTGGATTTAATAATTTCTATATTGATTTCTACGATACTAGAATATAAAACAATCGAAAAAAATCGAACAAAATAATGCCAAATCGAAGAAACGACGAAGGTGTCCACGAAGGTGCCCACCATTGGGTGAGTAACATATCATTTTTCTCTCTCTCTCTCTCTATATATATATATGTGTGTGTGTGTGTGTGTGTGTGCGCGCGCGCACAATCTATCCACCTGCACAGAGTCTCCACAGCACACTAAATAATTACTCCTTCCGTCCCATTAGAATAGGCTTGTTTTTCTATTTGGGATGTCCCGTTAGAATAGGTTTGTTTTCTAAAAGGGAAAGAATTACCCACTATTAATCACCCCATCATCCACTCACCTCTCAGCACGTATCCCAATATAATTTAAATTCTAAAAGTTTAAACTATCACTAGTGTAGCTCCCGTCGAACTTCGACAGGATCATTATATATTGCAATTTTAATGTATAATTTAAAGGATAATATAATTATTTATTTTAAATTGATAAAAGTGCACAAATTTCTTTAAAAATATTAATATGAAATTATATCAAAAGAAAAAAGTAAATGAGAGAAAATATTTTGCATTTAATATTATATATTTGCAATAACAGGCCATCCATTTTACGGTAATATTCAAATTTTAATTTTCAAGACATTTGTCATACATATAATACAAAAAAAAAAAGATTAATTAATAGTAATATTATTTTTCAGACATTTTTGTTTTGATGCCTAGCCGCCCGTTGTTTAGTTCAAGCATTTGAAGGTAACATTTGCTGGAAGTTGTATGCATTTTTCTAAAGTAATATGTTTTGAATAGTTATATTTATTTCGGTCAACTGTTTTGAGGGATAACATTTGTTGCGTTGCATTCTCAAGTCGACTGGTTATATATATTCTGAATATGAAGGCCTAGCCGCCCGTTGTTTGGTTCAAGCATTTGAAGGTAACATTTGCTGGAAGTTGTATGTATTTTTCTAAAGTAATATGTTTTGAATAGTTATATTTATTTCAAAAGTCTCTCGTTATTTCGGTCAACTGTTTTGAGGGATGATATTTGTTGTTTGCATTCTCAAGTCGACTGGTTATATATATTCTGAATATGAAGCCGCCCGTTGTTTGGATTATCCGTTGAAGATATAATATTTCTCGAGTAATTGTATTCATATTGAATATCAAGCCGCCCGTTGTTTGGTTCAATTATTTGAAGGTAACATTTGTTCGAGTAGTTGTATTCATTTTGAATATGAAGTCGCATGTTGTTTGGATTATCCATTAGAGGTATAATATTTTTCGGGTATTTATATTCATTTTGAATGTCAAGCCGTTTGTTGTTTGGTTCAACCATTTGAGAGTTACATTTGTTACTGGTTGTATTCATTTTTAATGCAATATTATCTTATATTTGATCGAATTCGGTGATTTTTTACAAAGGCTCAAGTCGGGACCGGAAAATTTTATTATTTTAAAGAGTTTGTTAATTTAAAGAGTATTAATTTATAGAGGTTTTATTGTAATCATTTTGAATATGAAGCTGCCCGTAAAGGATCTATTAAGGGATAATAATTATTGCATAATTAGCATATGGATTAAATCAATATATACATATATATATAATGAATTATCTCGATTTTTAATAAAATTCAATATCAATAGTTCACCACCAAAACGTCATTTGCCAAATTTCGTCATGCTATATAATTTATTAATTCCAGTTTTCTAAATAAACTTTTGGATGCAATACATTTTATTTTTATTTATTGAGTGCGGCATATATCTACTAATTTTATATAAATTACTTGATTTAAGGAAATCTCATATTTTGGGTAGTAAATATATGTCATATATTGATTGAAATATTACCTAATATAGTTAAAGCCACCAGAATTTAGGAAAATATTCACGAAAAATCGAGATTATTCCACGTAGGATGATGATCCGTTTTCGTATTATATATATATTGATTGATGATAACTTGCTCATTTGTTCTCCGATTTTTATGATTTTTATATCAAATTAAAGGTCTTGATACGATATTCAATTTAAGATCATACATCAATATATTTTGATGCATTTATGATGATTTAATTTCAAAACAATGAAATTTACATTAAAATATTAAACACTATACTTTATCTTTACACACACTCTTCGAAAATCTCATGTCAAAAAGAAACAAGCATGTTTAAATGGGACGGAGGGAGTAATTTGTTTACGTGTCAATTAGTTCACGCCTAACACTTCATTTATCCGCGACCTCCGCTAGGAGGTCGCATGGTTATGTATTTAAAAATAAAATGTTTTATTCATCTATAGTGTAAGTGGGCGGTCCTAATTCACTTGACCTCTAACCGCCATTTTTTTTCTTTTTTTTATCTAATTTTGACATGTGGCATGGTTTTATTGGCCTGATAAAATTATCATATCTTTTACATAAAATAGTAAAAAAAATGAAAAACTACACCATATATCTTATTTTTTCCTTATAAATAGAGACCAAATATCATGTAGTTCTGCACACACTAAAAAGTTATCTTTTCCTACAATCTTATATTTCCAATGGATTCCAATGGTAATTCTCTCTCAAATTACCAAAATTTATTCCCCTCTCAAGGTTATTATCCTAACCTTGACAATTCACAATTCCCATTCCACTCAATCTCCTTTCTCTTAAAATTTCTTTCAAAATGCTCAGCAAACACAAACAAACACTTCAAAATGTCCAAAAAGTTAGACAACTCATGATGCCATATCGCTTATGTCTTCATAGGTAACATAGGTGAGAATCCAATTGTTGGAGCCGATCAAAAAGATGCCGCGTTTGGAATAATTTTTTATGGAGCTATTCAAAAAGAGTGGAAGAAAAAATCCAAGATTGATGTTGGATACTAATAAAACTGAGGAGTCGCTAAGAAAATCCAAGATTGATGGGCACGGCAATATGAAGTATGAAAGGGTAAGCCAACAATCATCTTGGAAGCAATACTCAAGAAGGTCGTGCCGAAACAGTTGCATTTTTAATGATATCAATGTACTCGAGCAATCTCTTATTTTCATTTGGAAGCAGTTACCGAAACCTGGATATGATGGATATCCATTTGGAAACAGTTGCGGCACGAGAATTAAGACGAGATATGATGGATATGATAAAAGTAGTTTCGGCATGGGAATTAAGACGAGATATGATGGATATCCAGGTTGGAAGCAATACTCAAGAATCTGGATATCCATTTGGAAGCAGTTGCATTTCTCGAACCTAGATATAGCATGCATTTTTTGGATATCCAGGTTCGAGAAATGATATCAATGTACTCGAGCAATCTTTTATTTTTAATGAAGTCTCCAAAGGTTAGTTATGTTGTAAATTATCATGAAAGAAATATGAGATATTATCTCACCGATGGTATATATCCTTCATGGGATTTTATCTTTTATTAAATTAAGTAACTATTTTGACGTATTATCACTAAAATACAGGTACAACATTACTACACTCATGTTTTGAAATGAAAAACAAGCCCTATCGCAGGGAAAGTGGAAATCATGAAATTGATATCCCAAGGTTCTAGATTTTTCACAAGAATACTCCTCAACAAAACCAAGTCCACTCACCCTTCCGCCTTCTCCCTTCCAACAACACATCTTCTCCGCGGTTCTCTTTCTCAGGTTCGTGCAATGGCCACTGACGTCGCTGCCTCCTCACCATTTAAGAAGGTCCAGATTCAGAGGGACAACGCGGTAAGCCTGCGTCTCATTTAGGTTTACTTTTTAGTTGTTCGACGAGTTGGATTGAGCGCTGTTTCATTTTCATTTTCATGGGTTTTGGTTTGAATCATGTTATTTCTCAGATTGGGTGGAGAAATTTTGGATTTTTTTTGTGAATTCTTGATCCACCGCTAGTTAATTGCATTTTGAGTACAATTAGTATGCAAGCGATTTATAATTATATTTATATCTATTCATTTGGGGTATTTTACCGATAACTGTTCTTGAGCTGAGTTACGAAAGAGAGGGTTTTGCTGAGCATAAATCGTTTCGGATAAAGAAATTCCTTGCTGCAATTTCCAATTTCTTTGACGGGCTTGTTTCTGATTATGATTTCTTGTTATTGTCTAATCATGTGGGGGTAAATCGATATAGCAGACTTTTGATGCGTACGTGATTGGGAAAGATGATGCTCCTGGGATCGTTGTGCTACAAGAATGGTGGGGTGTTGATTTTGAGGTCAAGAATCATGCCCAGAAAATCTCTCAGTTAAATTCAGGCTACAAGGCTCTAATTCCGGAGTAAGAATCAGTTGATTGCCATGTGAATTGAGCTTGATATTCTTTTTGATGCACGTGGGTCGTATTATCGTGGTGATGTCCTATATGAGTATCGTGGTCATTTTCTTATCGTTTTTCCTTCCATTTTTTTTTTTTTTTCGTGCAATGTAGTTTGTATCGAGGGAAGGTTGGTTTGGAAGTTGCAGAAGCTCAGCATTTGATGGATGGTCTTGATTGGCAAGGTGCTGTGAAAGATATCGAGGCATCAGTCAACTGGCTCAAGGCAAATGGTTCTAAGAAGGTGCACTGCTGAATTTCTTATCTTTCAATTGCTAAGTTTGTGGGCAGGAAACCATTAGGAGTCCATTGTTGATCTCTAGTTTTTAGTGTTTGTACGCGTTTCTTATATCAATGAATCAATCAGCACTTTTTGGAGTTTCTGGTTAAAGTGGCTATCACATGGAAACATAGGAGTGTGAAACCTATGATGTAGCCCCTTAATTTAAGTATCCACTCTAATCTCTCTGTTACATCTGAGTTGGAAGATAATTGCAACTACTAGTCAATTGTGTATCTACAGTATTTACGTAAATAGCTGTTGAATTTAGATTATTAGCTATTAGAGTGTAACTTAGACAAATGGATGAAAAGAATACTCTGTTTGCATTCTTATAACGTGCAATCACTAGCTCAAGCTACTTAATGAGAACTTCCTAGTGATTTTTGAACAAAGGAGATGACTTCATTCTGAGTTATATACTCAACTAGCCATATCAGGCAGTATACTAAAAGTATTTACGGACGTAGGTTGGTGTAACTGGATTTTGCATGGGCGGTGCTCTTGCTATTGCAAGTTCTGTGTTAGTACCTGGGGTTGATTCCGTGGCAGCTTTCTATGGAGTGCCTTCCCCCGAGCTTGCAGATCCTGCCAAGGCTAAGGCTCCCGTGCAGGCTCACTTTGGCGAGCTTGATGGTTTTGTTGGGTTCTCGGATCCAAAGGTATTATCAAATACTCAATAAATTCTTGAAATACCTGTATTTTGTAATCAGAAAGATTCGTTACGCACCAATGTTTAATTTTCCATGATATGTCTTTATTTTAAATATTCTGGATCCATCTTCATGGATGCATAATGCTAAATTCAGGCAACTGAAGCTTTCAAACTTTTCATGGTTTCACTTTCTTGAGGATTTGATGTGAATATTTCAATCATCAACCAACAATTTAGAAGAAACAGATTATTTGAGCAAAGCTTTGATGCAATATATATCTCCTAACATCGAATCTTTGTTCAAATGTGGAACTTTTTTCTCCAGACTGGGAAAGATCTAGAAGAGAAGCTGAAGGCATCTGGAGTTCCTCATGAGGTTTACATCTATCCTGGAATCGGACATGCCTTTATGAACTGTTCGCCTGAAGGATCGCAGAGAAGGAAGAAAATGGGAATGGAGGATGAAGATGCTGCAGCAGTCGAGCTAGCTTGGACCCGTTTCGACTCATGGATGGCTCGTTTCTTGTCGAACTGAGCTCTACAGTATTATCAAAATCTGATTGTCAATGTTCTGAACACGACTAGTAAAATGTTGGTGATATTACCCTTTATGCTGGTGTTTTTGATGGCTAGAGTTTGTGTAATATTCTACATTTTGAGGGCTTGTGACTGATAAATAAATGCTTCTTCTTCTTCTTCTTCTTGAAATATCTTGTGAAATTTCTGGATATAGTTGAAAATAAGTCCGAAACTTGTATTATTACTTCTTTAAATGGATGCACGCAGCATACATTACCTATATTTTATAATAAATTAATCATGAATATGACTAATTAACATCATTTATGTATTAAAAACTACTTTCAATATTCATATACATATTGACGATTCGCATTTTCAAAAGGTTAGCATGTCAAAAGAAAGAGACAATGATTACTACATCCAAAATTTACTGAAAAACAAATGATTATGGCCTATTTTAATGATTTGAGTTGCGAAGCTTCTTTATTTATACTGGAATAATAAAAGAGGATAAAGCGATTGTCACAGAGCGCAATAGAATATTTTGCAA
The DNA here is from genome assembly GCA_001642375.2 of Mentha longifolia. NCBI lineage: Eukaryota > Viridiplantae > Streptophyta > Magnoliopsida > Lamiales > Lamiaceae > Mentha > Mentha longifolia. The sequence goes on from CM038119.1 coordinate 3,362,267, forward strand.
GTCAATTATGAGGCTGTTAGTTAATTAAATATTGTATGGTACAAATGGCAATTATCTAAATATATTGTCACGTTCGGACCCCACCAGCAGGAACATATTCTTTGGTGCTTTATTTGTTTATTAATTTGTAATAATTAGGTCTTCAATTCAAATGCCACTTGACTAAAGTTATTCTCGATAATAGTAGACCTACACCACTCCTCGAGACGACTTAATTACAGATATTAATATTTTTTTAATTTTTGTTTATGTATGTATGGTATCGAAAATAAAATGTAATCCTTCCGTTTTTTTAAGTGTTCAAGCCGCTAAATTGCATATACCAAGAAAATGTGTCAATTTATATTTTCATTATAGTGGTAAAATTAAAAAAATATAACTATTATCTTATCAAATTCTTAGATAGAACACTTAAAAATAAACAACATAAATAGTAAGTAGTACGCTTTAAATAAATGGAGGAGTACACGTCAATTTATCGTTGGATGAAAATAGAAATACAAGGATATGATGGCAAATCAAACACACAAATCAAGAAGATTTCAAATTGGATTTCGACTCTAAAATTACATTTGTATTCCACACAGATATATTTATATCATAAATGATACGGTACGTACCCATCAAGTCACTAAAAACAGAACAAAATAATCTAATCTTTTTACCTAGAAATGACTCTTACCTTTTCGAACTCCTTTTAGCGCATCACTTAATATTGAATTTTCAATTTATTATATCGAAATTAAATAAATATTATTTATATATAATAATTATGGAGGCTTTTCTCCGAATGGGCCGTGTCGAAATTGGGCAGTGAGGAAAAACGAAGAAAAAATCAAAGACATGTGCCTCCCACAAGCACTTGCCCTCTTCCCATAAAATCTCATCTCCGTCAATTCCTCCCTCTGATTTCTTCGCTCCCATATTTTTATATATATTCAACCATTTCTTCATCCGCAGGCACGCACTTCGATTCTCCTCTCGACCCCATACCGTTTTTCTTATCTCTGCGCCGATTTGTTTGTTTTATGTTTGAATGAGACTGACGCAGTTTCATTGAATTCGGCGTCATGTATATAACCAGTGGCACCTCGGCTCTCCTCAGGAGGGCTTCTAACTCTTCTTCTTCTGGGAAAAGGGCCTTCTCTTCTCTCTCTAGAAAATCAGCTGCGCCGCCCTCGACTCCTTGTGGTGGTGCTACGCCCTCCGCGGGCCAGCAGAATCTCCGATCTCTGAGTTATTTGTCGGCGGCGGCGCGCTGGAGCCACGGCGCTGGTTGGAATTCGCCCACCAGTCACGCTGCCCAGATCAGGATTGCTTCTTCGGTTTCTGATAGTCTGCTGCATCGCAAGATCGCCACAATGGGTGGGTCGTCTTCTCGCTTCTTTTTTTTTGTATATTTTATTCGTATGACGTTAGACAGTTCGAGTCAACTGATGTGATTTTGTTTTTGTTTTTTTTTTTTTTTTTGGGTGAGATTTTCTAGTTGCTTTTAATGTATTTTCTGCTGGGAAATGATGCTGTTGAGTGTTTGTTTATCGTGTGTTTTTGATTGGTTCTACTTCTACCATCATATGTATGATCCGCTGGTATTTCATATCTTTTCGAAAGCTTTTATGTTATGGAAAGTGTAAGATGGATTAGAAATCTTTGTTTTCTCTGAGAATTTGGAAGATTAGTTACATTTCTATTTTTTTTTTTTTTTTTTTTTGTGGCGGAAGATGTAGACATATGTGATTGACTGTTATTAGGTTCAACTGAATTCGATTTTACGCCATGGTTAACTTGTCAGCTCTCGCAGTTTTAGCAATGGTACTATTAGTAATGGGAGAGCTAAGTTTTATTATGTTTAACGGCATTGAAGTGGACTGACGTATAATCTTTAATTTTTAATTTTTTACTTGATTATTAGATAAAAGGTAAATTAAATGTGGCTTTCCTGTTTATGTTTAGTGGTCAAATGCTTCATGGAAAGGTTTGATCTCTATCTTTTATTTATTTTATTAAATATTTATTTTCTGAAATATAGTTCTGTACGCTTGTATCAAGTAAACTTACAACTCGTAATATGTGTTTTCAGCTTCTGAGAATGCTTTCAAGGGAATTTTTACCAGTCTGCCGAAGCCTGGAGGTGGTGAATTTGGAAAGTTCTACAGTCTGCCTGCTTTAAATGATCCAAGGATAGGTAACATGTCCTACTTGTTGAGATTTCCCATTTTCGCAGCACATGCTTGTCCTTGTTCCTTAAATAATCCAATTTTTGTCATATTCACTGCATAAGCACCCTTCCTATTGAAGCTACCAACTTATCTTGTCACTTAGAACTTTACAACGGCGGTTTGTTGTGTCTGTTATATAATTACAGATAAGCTGCCGTACTCTATCAGAATCCTTCTCGAATCTGCGATACGTAATTGTGATGGCTTCCAAGTAACAAAGGAAGATGTCGAGAAGATCATTGACTGGGAAAAGACTTCTCCAAAAATGGTGGAGATACCCTTCAAGCCTGCCCGTGTGCTTCTTCAGGTACTGGTCTTGATTGAACTGTGAACTGTGAACTGTATTGAGTTTTGTACCCTTGCTATAAATACTTTTAGCTAATTTTGTGTGAAAATATTTCTCGTTCTTGATAGGATTTCACTGGTGTACCTGCTGTTGTCGACCTTGCTTGCATGCGTGATGCTATGAACAAACTTGGCAGTGATTCTGAGAAGATCAATCCATTGGTATGTCCCATATTTCTGCATATTTCTTGAAATTTGGGACAAAGAATGAGTAAATTTCACATGTCATATTGCAGTACTTATTTAGATAAAAGTTATGATATATTTGGAGAAAGAAACAAATGTAGCTCCTTGTAGAAGATGGAGAGCAGAATTCACAAATAAGATTCCTAGATTATTAATTTCATTGTGCGGATGGTATTGCAGGTTCCAGTAGATCTAGTTATTGATCATTCAGTTCAAGTTGATGTTGCCAGATCTGAAAATGCTGTCCAAGCTAATATGGAACTTGAGTTTCAAAGAAACAGAGAGAGATTTGCTTTTCTTAAGTGGGGTTCCAATGCTTTCCAAAACATGCTTGTTGTTCCACCTGGATCGGGTATTGTGCATCAGGTATGGATCATATTTGATGTGATAATTACAAATTATCTCATTTTGTGTGTTATCATCATCTATATTGATGCTATGTAATGAGTTGTATGCCATTGCCTTGCTTCATGTTTAGGTCAATCTTGAATATCTGGCACGTGTTGTCTTCAATAATGGTGGAGTACTATACCCAGATAGTGTTGTTGGGACTGACTCTCATACGACCATGATTGATGGACTTGGAGTTGCAGGATGGGGAGTTGGAGGTATTGAAGCAGAGGCAGCCATGCTTGGACAGGTATGAACGCGAACTGGAAGATTTCATATTTGAGGCACTTGCCTGTGTTCATTCCATCTGTTTCTGGTTTTACTAATTTAATTAAAGTATGAGCAATATGTAGGACACTTTTGTCTTTCCCCCTTGATCGACATCCACTTATTGTATCCACATACCTTTTGTCTCTGTATTAATTTACTGTTGCTGAATTAAGTGACCCTGTGCTCTTTATACTTATAACATTGGACTTCACTTTGGTGTCATTTACTTTTGATGTCTCCTAATTAAGATGCTTGTGCACCATGTAACTAGTGCTTTTATATGACAGCCAATGAGCATGGTGCTGCCTGGGGTTGTTGGGTTCAAGTTATCAGGGAAGTTAAAGGATGGTGTCACTGCTACTGACTTGGTTCTAACCGTGACACAAATGCTAAGAAAGCATGGTGTTGTTGGAAAATTTGTTGAATTTCATGGTAATACTGCTCAATCTCTTTGTTTCGTGCTTTTGGTTTCTTTTGGGTCACATAATTAAGCATTTGTAGTTGTGTTCAGGCACTGGTGTGGGTGAAATTTCATTAGCTGACAGAGCTACTATTGCAAACATGTCTCCGGAGTATGGTGCAACTATGGGGTTCTTCCCTGTAGATAGCGTGACTTTACAGTATTTGAAATTAACAGGCAGAAGTGAAGAGACTGTAAGAACATTCGACTTTGTTTGCTAATATTTAATGAATCTTATCTAATACGGTTGTATTCTCTACATTTGCATATCATCTAACCTCCAATTTATGAATATGTTAGGTGTCCATGATTGAAGCTTATTTGCGTGCCAACAATATGTTTGTTGACTACAGCGAGGTATGCCTTTATGCTAGTTGTGATTTATAATGTTCTTGCAAAACCATTGTATTTTTTTTCTGAATATTCTATTCTCATTCTCCAAAATACAGCCTCAACTAGAACGAGTCTACTCATCTTACTTGCAATTGGACCTGTCAGATGTTGAACCATGCATTTCAGGACCAAAAAGGTGTTGTACCATAAATTATGTGCTTGTAGTCATCTTTATTAGTTGTACGTGTTTGTGATACCAATTCTTCTACTTTTGTAATAGGCCTCATGACCGTGTGACATTGAAAGAAATGAAAGCTGACTGGCACTCTTGCCTTGATAGCAAGGTTGGATTCAAGGTGAGGATATAATCTGTAAATTTCATAATCAAACCTTAACTTAACATTCAGAAGGCCCTATTAGTGGTTTAGTGCTACTGGATGTGGATAAAGCAGGGGGTTGTGATCCTGTTGTTTCTTGGATTTGAATTAGTTCAAGAGAAGCCTTATGTTGAATTTGATTGAAACTCCTTTTATGGTATACCGTATACTAATAAAACATTATACAACTGTTACTTAGGGCTTTGCTGTGCCCAAGGAAGCACAGGATAAGGTGGCACAATTTTCATTCCATGGACAGAATGCCGAGCTTAAGCATGGCAGCGTTGTTATTGCTGCAATTACAAGTTGTACAAACACATCCAACCCCAGTGTGATGCTTGGGGCTGGCCTCGTAGCAAAGAAAGCCTATGAACTGGGTCTTCAGGTTTGCTGTTTTATCCTGATCAAAACTTATCTTTCTAATTGAAATGTTGCCTCAATGTAATACTAATGCGGATAATTCATCATAGGTAAAACCATGGATAAAAACAAGTCTGGCTCCGGGCTCTGGAGTTGCTAAAAAATATCTAGAGAAGAGGTATTGATTGTTACTTCAGTTTTAAGTGAGATAGTCAGCCATGTAAAACTGAAGACGTGTGCTTTCAATGATGCAGTGGGCTACTGGAATACTTAAACCATCAAGGTTTCAACATTGTTGGGTATGGCTGTACAACATGCATAGGCAATTCTGGCGACTTGGACGAATCAGTTGGTGCTGCAATAACAGAAAATGGTAATTTTGCAATTTTCTTTCTCTGTCTTAAGATCTTTGACTTTGAAGTTATACTGCCTGTATTCTAGTTTTCAGTGGGTAGTTGCATGTTAGTGAAGTTTCTCACATCGATTCAATTTCTGCTGTGTTTCTCCAGATATTGTTGCAGCTGCAGTACTTTCTGGAAATCGTAACTTCGAAGGTCGTGTCCATCCCTTGACAAGAGCAAACTATCTTGCCTCACCTCCTCTAGTTGTCGCATATGCCCTAGCTGGCACGGTTAGTGATTTATTCTTTATTACACTTTTCCGTGATCTATCAAAGTTTAGGTGATGCATAAATTCTTCAATTATGATGGCATAAGGGACCGAGTGACCGGATTATTATAATTTCGTTTAATCACAAAAATAGTGTTTGAATGCTGGTGAGATCTGAGATTTCTGAGTTAGTACTCATGTTTTCCTGACTCAGAAACTACTGAGCCTAAAGTATCATTGAGCAAGAGCGTTCCTTTTATAGCAGCCGGTGGTATAATGTGAAAGTTGAGTCAGGCATGCTTGAAATTGCTGAAAATATATTTAGTACTCCCTTCGTCCCGCCGAATGTGTTCTACTTTCTGAATATATGTGAGCTATAAAATAATAAAGTAAGACACTTTCGCGGTACAAAGGGAGTATCTTTTTCTTTTGATGTTTCAAAGGGGGCCTCATGGGGTCCATATAGACGTTTACAGTTAGCTATTATATTTATTTCCGGAGGCAGCCATGTATATCCTGTCACAATACCTTTTCACTTTGTTTGACAGGTTAATATTGATTTCGAGAAAGAGCCAATTGGCATAGGCAAGGGTGGAAGAGAAATATACTTCAGAGATATCTGGCCATCAACTCAGGAAGTAGCTGAGGTAAGCAAATCTCTCTATACTTTCTAAATTCACAATCTTAAAAAAATACGAATCCTCTGACTTCACAGAGCACATCTCTTAGGCGGTTCAATCAAGTGTATTGCCCGAAATGTTTAAGAGCACGTACCAGGCCATCACTAAGGGCAACCCCATGTGGAATCAGTTGATTGTCCCCAATGACAAGTTGTACTCTTGGGATCCAACCTCGACTTACATTCATGAGCCACCATACTTCAAGAACATGACCATGGATCCTCCAGGTCCAAAGGCAGTGAAAGACGCCTACTGCTTGCTCAACTTTGGTGACAGTATCACAACAGATCACATCTCACCAGCTGGTAACATTAACAAAGATAGTCCAGCTGCCAAATATCTCATGGAACGTGGAGTCGAACGCAAGGATTTCAATTCCTACGGCAGTCGACGTGGAAATGATGAAATCATGGCTAGAGGAACTTTTGCAAATATACGTATTGTTAACAAGTTATTGAAAGGGGAAGTTGGGCCGAAGACTGTTCACATTCCAACTGGAGAGAAACTTTCTGTGTTTGATGCTGCAATGGTAGATCTCCTTTGATTCTCCCCTCAATTCATGCTCATATATCTTTTTCTATGGGATTATACTTGTAAATGTATTTTCATTAACCGAAACATTTTCCAGAAATACAAGTCCGCGGGGCAGGACACCATTATCTTGGCCGGAGCAGAGTATGGTAGCGGAAGCTCCAGAGATTGGGCTGCTAAAGGCCCTATGTTGTTGGTAAGTCTCTTAATTATTGCTATGAATATATTGGATTGATTGACACGTGATTGGACCTTAGAGAAGGATTAAATGAACAAACTAGTTCAAAATTATTCAATTTTCTCAAAAGATCACCGTAAAACATCCTTGTAGAAGCAAAATATCCAATATAATTCCTATTACTTCATTATTAAACAGGGTGTTAAAGCAGTGATTGCTAAATCCTTTGAGAGGATCCATCGCAGTAATCTTGTAGGAATGGGCATTGTTCCTCTGTGTTTCAAGGCTGGTGAAGATGCTGATTCATTAGGGTTGACTGGTCAAGAACGCTTCACCATCGATCTTCCAACCAAAATATCTGATATTCGCCCTGGCCAAGATGTCACTGTCCGTACAGACACCGGAAAGCAATTCACATGCACTGTTCGTTTCGACACTGAGGTAAATCACTCATTATTCGCTTGATTAGTAGTATTTTTTTTCCCTTTATAAAATCGGCAAATTATATGAGGGGTGGAAAAATTGAGTCCAATGTCAAGATATGTTTCGAAGTAAGCTAAAGAACAAAGAGAGAATGTGTTGTTTTACTGGACTTCTTTTGGGTGTTGTTTTGTGCTTATACTTGGTCTTCTTGTCCTTTAGGTGGAGCTTGCTTACTTCAACAATGGCGGTATTCTTCCATACGTAATTCGGCAGCTGATATTGCAGTAAAGAGACCCTTTTGATCAAGCCTCAATTGTAAAATGTTTAGAATAAAATTTCCATTATTTCACATCCTATGAAATGGGATACAGAATTTTTATTGCTTCCTTGAAGTAGATCAAGCAAACTGCCATGCACGAAGAGTAATTTCCTTTTTTGTAATAAAATTCGGCCTTCTATAGACAGTGGAGAAATATTAGAATTTTATTCGGCATCTATTTGTGGGCGTATTCTGCATATTGTTTGATGACGCCCATTGATATTTGAAATGGTTGAATGAATCTTATAATTTTGAACTCATTCTTACTATAATGTTCATTTATTTTTTCACTGTGGAGGCAAAAAGTATAAATAAATACTTGCAGTGTATAAGCAAGATTTTGCAATCGAGCCGAGCGGAGCCGAACACCGCCGTGCTTAGGTTTGGCTCGTTTATTATCGAGTCGAGTATCGAACTTTGTTTACCGAATATTTCGAGTCTCATGAGCTTATTCGAGCCCTAATCGAGCCAAAATAAATTTTCTAAATTTGGATTTATATTTAAAATATTAATTATTTCTTTGAAAATAGATGATTTTATTCACATTAATAACATAATATTAATCATGTTCTATAACAAATAGATTTAATAAGATAATTAGTACTAGTCATAGTATATAATACAAGTCATAGTTTGCTAATAATTTTATATTTTCATATTAAATCAGTTAACGAACACGTTCACGAGCTAACGAGTCGAATACTCTCGTGCTCAAGCTCGGCTCGTTTAATTGACGAGCTTCACTAAACGATCTCGAATGAACTTTTATCGAGCCGAACTCCGAATACCTCACGAGTAGCTCGGCTCATTTGTAGCCCTAAGCAAGAATGAGGAAATTGTAGTTCTCAATATCCACTCTATTATGGAGTATTTTTAAAAATATATATATTTCTACAGTTTCACAATATGGCAAAGTACACAATTATAAATTGGGAACAACGTTAACACAACTTCTTCAATAAAATTGTAAAATCATGCATAAAATCTAAAACTATGTTCTTTGTACATGTGAATCTGTGATGTGAGGAAGCGATAAAGTATTTATATAGGATGTGAGTTACAAAAAATGCTGATTCTTGATTTGGATGTGCCGCTGACACTAGCTTAAAACAAAACACAGTTACTCTCCCTAAAACGCATAATTAATTTAAACTATCCACGAATTAACTTGCTTAATTATATATATGATTTATAGTTAAAAATTTTAGTTTTTTTAGATAATAATTCCACATGTTTCACGAACTAGACACATGGGCCCCGAGCAAAAGGTGTTTACTGATTTTTTTTCCCTCTAAAAGTTGGATGGCGTGAATTATCTTCTGCCGTTTATTTATGGTAATAAAACTGTAAAAAAAGTTTATTCGTCTAACTTGGCTTTTCAAGATTATGACCATTTGTGGGGTAGTTTCAATTAACACACTTCCCCTCCAACCAAAAGATTGGAGATTTGAGTCATCTCGAGTGCGTGTGTGGGTGTGTGAGTGTTGTATTTCCATGATAAAAAAAAAAAAAAAAGCACTTCTGCTTATCTAAATTAACAACTGAATATTTTGACTTTGTATTCTTTGAAATATAGATTAAACAATATGATAAGTTGTTTTTATTGCTTTCATAAATAGGAAATCCCATATTTTGGCAATTACTATTTGTACTGAGATTGTGAGAGTACTTAGCATTTTGACAATTATTGTTTGTAAATTGTAATGAGAGTACTTATCAAGCAATTTCACTTTTAGCAGTTAAAGTACAAAATTTGACAGCAAGTTGGTGTAAGTTAGTGAAATCAGGCAAGAAAGAATAATTCTTTCCCTAGCTTGCAAGAAGACTATTTCTAGGCTTTTTATGCCATCGTACCTATATTTCTTGCCTTTTAGGGAGTGTCACACACACTAAACAGCTCTTTATAGAGTAATCTATTGTGCTGATTGTCATTTGTGGTAATTGATTCACACTAATTTATGTGATTATCCACGTGCACACAAGTTCTTGAAATGATTAGCTAATAATTACTCAGTGTATAGAAGTTTAATTCAGTTCTTTGCTATCCTCATAAATTTGAGAGGTGACAGCCACTTACTTCTTCTTGTTCATATCTGATTTTATTCCCTTTTTAAGGAAAAAAAAAAAAAAAAAAAACCTTCTTGGTGGGATTTTGAATTTAAATATACAATTTGAATTGAAATTTAGGAACTCTCCTAGCTCCAAACCGCCACATTTTGCTGCCTCTGAAACCTTCTATCTTCCTCCTATCTTTGCATTTCTACTCCAAGATTGAATTTTTCAGCATTTTTATAACATATTGTTTGAAAATCTTGAACCTCTGACTTGAAACAAATTATGGGTTTCTCTTTTTAGCTTCTTTTTTAGCAGGAGATGTAACTTCAAGTTGCCGAGTGTTCCTCATTGCTACAAACAATGGAGACTTGTTTATTTATGAAAAGGGCTTTGCTTTTCTTGATATCATGTCTGTGTTTAGCCAAGGAAGTGATGGGCAGTTCAGGAAATTCCAGTGCTTCTTCCACTAGGCCAAAAGTGGTTAACATTGGAGCCTTATTCACATTCAATTCCATCATAGGAAAATCTGCAGGGCCAGCAATCACTGCTGCAATTCATGATGTAAACTCGGATTCGAGCATTCTCAATGGCACTAAGCTCAACCTCTTCTTGCAGGATACTAATTGCAGTGGCTTTCTTGGAACAGTTGAAGGTATAAAGTTTGCATTTATTTAGTTTTCTTGAAATTGTATTGAGTTTTCTTGCCATTTTTACATGTTTTCTCAGAATGTGAAAACAAGAAATTGATAACATTTCTTGCCTTTTCTTGTTATGGAGAATGATTGATTTAATCCTTAATACGTATGTTATGAGAGAAAAGTCCCCCTTTCATTTCACAGGAGGGGCCTCCTACAAACATTAGAAACTGCTCATAAACTTGCTATGAAATAAATGAATCTGTTTTGCAGAAAGAAAAATTAGAATAAATTACAGAAATTTTTGACATTACCTCCCAACTTATGTAGCTCTGCAGCTTATGGGGAAAGACATTGTAGCTGCATTGGGACCAGAATCCTCAGGCATAGCTCACTCGATTTCCTATGTCATGAACGAACTCCACGTGCCACTTCTCTCCTTTGCTGCTACAGATCCTACTCTTTCATCTCAACATCAGTACCCTTACTTCCTTAGAACAACTATAAGTGATCATTTCCAAATGTACGCAATAGCTGATGTCATCACGTATTTCGGATGGAGTGAAGTAGTAGCCATCTTCGCAGATGATGATTATGGAAGAAACGGGATCTCTGCACTAGGTGATGCTCTTGACAAGAAACGGGCCAAGATTTCTTACAAGGCAGCCTTAACTCCTGAAGCTTCAAGAACTGAAATTGATACCTTGTTAGTGGGAGTGAATTTGTTAGAAACTAGAGTTTTTGTTGTACATATGAATCCAGATTCTGGTCTGAATGTGTTCTCAGTAGCTACTAAGCTAGGAATGATGAGCAATGGCTATGTCTGGATAGCCACAGATTGGCTTGCTTCTCTTCTAGATTCTTCTGAAGTAGAACCGGAGACCCTTGAGCTTATACAAGGAGTAGTTGCTCTTCGCCATCACACGCCAGATTCTGATCTTAAGAAAAGGTTTAAATCTCGTTGGAGAAGCTCCAAGACTAAAGACGAAACGAGCTTCAACTCCTACGCACTCTATGCTTATGATACTGTGTGGTTGCTAGCTAGAGCTCTGGATGAGTTCTTCATCAATGGTGGAACCATCTCCTTCTCTAATGATCCAAGATTACGCGGAATTAATGGCAGAAGCGTCAAAGTTACATCTCTACGGGTATTCAAGGAAGGGCCGAGATTGATGCAGAAGCTTCTTGAGATGAACTTCAATGGTGTAGCTGGTCAAGTTCAGTTTGATTTAGACAAGAATCTAGTCAATCCATCCTATGATGTTCTTAACTTCGGAGGGACTGGTTTACGCAGTCTAGGATACTGGTCGAATCACTCTGGCCTGACCACAGTTCCTCCAGAAACACTAAACACAAAAATACCAAACACTTCTTCTAGTCCTAGTCAGCATCTCTATGGAGTTATATGGCCCGGACAGACCGCGAAGAGGCCTCGTGGATGGGTTTTCCCAGAAAACGGAAAGCCCCTGCGAATCATGGTGCCTTATAGGCTGATTTTTCCAAGTTTTGTGACTAAAGATGAAGGACCTTTAGGGGCTAAAGGATTCTGCATTGATGTGTTTGAAGCTGCAGTTGCTCTTCTTCCTTACCCTGTTCCTCACCAGTATATCTTGTTTGGAGATGGTAGAAGGAACCCTTCCTTTGATAATCTTGTCAATGCTGTTGCACAGGATGTAAGCAACGAGCAAACGAACATTCCCTCTCCCTCCCTCTCTCTCTCCATCTCTATGTCTTATCTCTGAAGTTTGTGTTGCTTTTGATAGAAATATGATGCTGCTGTTGGAGATGTGACCATCACAACAAACAGAACCAGGGTTGTGGACTTCACACAGCCTTATATGGAATCGGGCCTCGTCGTCGTTGCTCCAACGCAGGAGGTGAAGTCAAGTCCATGGGCATTCTTGAAGCCATTTACTTGGCAAATGTGGGGTGTGACTGGGATCTTCTTCCTCTTCGTGGGCACTGTTGTATGGATTCTCGAACACCGCATCAACGCGGAGTTCCGGGGCCCACCAAGTCAGCAACTCGTCACAGTATTTTGGTTAGCATTCATATTCACTATAACCTAATAATATTTGAAACCTACTCATCCCATGTTCTGATGCAGTTGAAACTATGTTTTTGTATTTCAGGTTCAGCTTCTCAACCATGTTTTTCTCACACAGTAAGTACTAGTGCTATGTTTTCCTTCTTCGAAAACGATAAATGCACGAAGAATCGTAGAAATTTCCCGAGTTTATAGTGTGAACTCTTTTGCAGGAGAAAACACTGTGAGCACTTTGGGAAGGCTGGTTCTGATCTTGTGGCTTTTCATAGTGTTGGTTATCAACTCAAGCTATACAGCTAGTTTGACATCAATTCTGACAGTGCAGCAGCTAAGTTCAAGAATTCAAGGGATTGATAGCTTGCTCTCGAGTTGGGAGCCAATAGGGGTCCAAGATGGATCATTCGTGCTCAGGTACCTAGTTGATGAGCTACATGTAGCAGAGTCAAGGCTTCGTGTGTTGAAGAACGAAGGCGAGTACATTAGGGCTCTGCAACAAGGTCCGACAAGAGGTGGAGTGGCCGCCATCGTTGACGAGCTCCCCTACGTCGAGCTCTTCCTGTCCAACACGCGGTGCCTGTTCACCACCGTTGGAGTGGAGTTCACCAAGAGCGGCTGGGGATTCGTGAGTTCATAAATATTTACCTTATGATGCATTTTTGTTATCCATGACTTACTATCATAAAATTGTAGTATTTTGACTTCGTTCATGCTTATTAGGCCTTTCCGAGGGACTCCCCATTGGCCGTAGATCTGTCGACCGCTATCCTCCAGCTGTCCGAAAACGGAGAGCTTCAAAGAATCCACGATAAATGGCTCCCACGCGATCGATGCTCGAACCAAGAGAACCAGGCCTACGAGGCCCGGCTCTCATTGAAGAGCTTCTGGGGCCTGTTTCTTATCTGTGGCATCGCATGCTTCGTTGCTTTGGTATTCTTCTTCGGTAGGGTATGTTTCCAGTACAACAGACTGAGTGGAGATGAAGGCCCGGTCATGGACGGTCCGACCAGGCTGCCCGGTCAAACTCGTATATGTACGCTCTTCAAGGCTCTAATGGACATCATCGATAGGAAAGAGGCAGAAATCAAAGAAATGTTCAGGCAAAAGAAGGAAGATTCGAAGAGGGTAGCTACCGGCCAAGGTTCCGATGAACCGAGCAGCTAGAATGATTTTGCTTTTGGACTTCTCAGAGCACCTAGCCTGGTTTTGTAAGACTATTGTGAATAATAAAGACATTGGATTGGTAGGTAACATATTTGAGAGAATTTGCTGCAACAGGAGCATTTTCAACATTCTTTACAAAAAGAGTATGACATAGGTGGATCCTTTGCACTGTGTGTGTGCGTGGATTCAACATTCTGACAAAACTATGCACAAATTTGTATAATAGATTCATTCCAACAAAATATGCATATCAAAGATAAACAAACTTGTTATTTGCAAAGAATTCCTGAAAGGTATTGTATTCAAGAGGAAATAGTAAATATTTTATTATATAAAGAGTTGAGACTGACTCTGCTTGAAATGACACTCCTTAGCAGTAACATTATAACACAATCATGGGCAACAAGATCATCTTTTGAAGTAGAAGGAGCTTGCTACTCGGCTTTTGCCTCTCTTTTCGGAGGTTCTAAATCCAAGTAGAAGAAGGGATCAGTAGGCTCTTCCCTGCATAATTTGAGTCCAGTTAATGAGTAAAATTCGAAACACAAGTATAAAAACTTGAAAGGCACAAAACAATTCGTTTTATTGAGCGACAAGGTGGCATTCTCGATTGGACTATGAACACAAGCAAATTGAAGATGAGGATCCCTATTTCATAGCCCCTTTGAATTTTATTTAAATTGAACTAAGTAAGCTCGTTAGACCTTGTATATCAAGATTGGAGGCAGAGGACTAGGTGAGACGTACCCTGGTTTTGATCGCATGCACTGATAAAATAGCTTGAAAGGGCCTGGAATTGTTTTGAAGGGGTTGCCTTCAAATAGTCCCTGTGAAATAAAGAGCTCAATGGATTTGTATATAAATTCTAACAGTATATATGCTCCCTGAAGCCACTAAACCGATAACGGAGAAGACTAGGCAATCTACCAGATGTTGCTTAAGATTTAATGAGTGAATATCTTCAATGTTTTATATAAGTAACCAAGAATAATTTAACAAACAAAAAAACTGCCATCTCAAGACAGCCAGTTAAACTAGAGGCTAGTTAGTATGTATGGTCTTAAGTAAGAGTTTCAGTAAATGATTGATGATAAGTATTCTTAAATAACAATTGGGGAACAAATTTAAAACTAAACTACCTACACCAAATCAATCAACCAACTTCTACAGAATTTCCTAGCTGAGCATCTCTACAGAATGCACCCCTAAAGTACAATTCTCAAATACAACTGATTAAAAGCTGCATCCAATATTATCTCATTTAATGCACCGTCAACTAATGGAGGATTTTTTTTTTTTTTTTTCTTTTTTCTCCTGCATTTCCGAGAACCCAGCTCTCGGCATAAGACTGGATAACACAAGCACGAAATTAACACCGCCATTTTCATATTCCTAGATGTATGTACCAAGATTATGCAGTAATAACATAGAAGAACAATAAAGAAATTATGAATCACGACTGGATCAAATTAATTACTAACATAGATGATATCTTCAACGCGGTCGTTGCATCTATGAGCTTTCACTTCGCGTTTATAGACCTCCTCATCAACCCATGGACTGTGCCTTCTGGGCACCGGCCTCTCGCTCATTGAGATGATCTAGGGTTTCCGATTTTGGGATTATGCGAAGAAGATGAATGGGGATATTGCAGCAGATTGGCTTGTGATCCGTACCAATTTTTTTATTATACTAAATAAATAGCAGTATTATTAAAGACTTAAAGTTATCAAAAGACTTAAAATTTGACGGGATTATTTTATTTTGTAATTTTAAAGTAAAATTTAAAAGATAATATAATTATTTATTATAAATGGGACACACTTGGGTCAGTCGTAGGCACCGTACGGCCGGGCTAAAACAATGACACTTTTATTCATATAGATTGACACTTTTCTGTATAAAGATTGACACTTTTATTCATATAGATTGACATTTTTCTGTATAAAGATTGACACTTTGAGCCCGGCCGCACGGTGCCTCCGGCTGACACAAGTTTTTGTCATTATAAAATGATAAAAATGTAAAAATTTATTTAAAAATATTAATATGAATTATATCAAATAAAAAACGTAAATTTTTTTTATCAGGAAAGAAAAAGGTAAATGAGAAACAATATTTCGCATTTAACATTATATATTTGCAATATTAAGTCATCCATTTCACAATAATAGTAAATTAGATTAATATTTTTTTTCTTCAAGTAGTCCTATTTATTTAAATTTTTAATTTTTTAATATGTTCGTCATACATATGATAGAAAATAGATTTAGGGGATTTATTATTTTTCAGGCTGTTTCATTTTGATGTCTAGCCGCCCGTTATTTGGTTAAACCATTTGAAGGTAACATTTGTTGCCAGTTATATATATATTTTATGTAATACTTTTTGAGTAGTTATATTTATTTAAAAAACTACGTCTCCCGTTATTTGGGTCAACTGTTTTGAGGATAACATTTGTTGTGTTGCATTTCTCAAGTCGAGTGATTATATTCATTGCCGGTTGTTTGGATTACCTGTCGGATATATAATATCTCTTGGGTAGTTGTATTCATTTTGAATATCAAGCTGACCGTTAGGTTCAAATATTTGAGGGTAACATTTGTTCGAGTAATTATATTCATTTTGAAATGAGCCTCCCGTTTACTGAATTATCTATCGGAGATAGTATAATATATCTCGGGTGGTTGTGATCATTTTGAATGTCAATCGGCCAATTGTTTGGTTCAACCATTTGAGGGTAATATTTTTTGAAAGTTGTATTCATTTTTTATGTAATATTTTTTGACAATTATGTCGTCTGTTGTTTGGGTCAACTATTTTGAGGGATAACATTTGTTAAGTTGCATTTCTCAAGTCAAGTAGTTATATTCATTTTGAATATGAAGCCGCCCATTGTTCGAACTATCCATTGAAGATATAATATTTCTCGGATAGTTGTGATCATTTTGAATGTCAAGCCATAAATTATTTGATTCAACTATTTGAGGATAACATTTCTTGGCAGTTGTATTAATTTTTAATGTAATAGATTAAGGAAGTTTAGTAGTATTTCTCATATAATTGTACTCGATTTGAATGTTATACCGTCCGCCGTTCTTTTTGATAAAAAAAAAGAAAAAAAAGACAGTTTTATCATTCTCATGGTCAGTGAGACATATAATTTATCGAAATTTCCCGGGTAGTTTATATGCACGTTTTGAATCTCAAGTCGCTCATTGTTTACTACTCCCTCCGTCCCATTAGAATAGGTCTGTTTCTTGAATATATGTGAGATATAAAATAATAAAACATGCCTATTATAATGGGACAAAGGGAGTATAATAGAAAAATGATCAATCGGGTAGCATTTTTAAGGTAATTTCATCCAATTTTAGAATGTCAAAACAACTAGTTATGCATGTAAATAGGTCAATAAAAAGTATTGTATTACTTTGTTAAGTATAAGGTGTAGCATTTTTAAGTAGTTGTATTCTATTTATATACATTTTTTATGTCAGACCGTCCGCGAGAGGGTGTTGTGAGGCTAAGAAAGTTTGTATAGTTGAAAAATATTATACTACTCATTAGTAATATTATTTAAAAATTTAAGTGTATAATAATAAAATATTAGAATTTTAAATAAATAAATAAATAATGTATCAGAAGAAGGAGAGTTTATGGATTCGATGGGTACATGGTTACTATGTTAAGCAGCAAAATATATTGGAGATGCCTATTCCTCCCCAATGCTCTTGGGTATTAAGGAAGATAATAGGAATAAGAGATCACTTGCAGCAGCTGCATGGGGACTGCGCATGGTTAGAAAATAGCTCTTTCTCTATCTCTCAACTATATCGTGAGTTTGTTGGACTAGTGCAGAAATATGCCAAAATGGAGCTCCTCCGAAATGTATATTCATCATGTGGTTGGTGCTACATAGTCGACTTGCTACATGTAATTATCTTGCGAAGATAGGGGTGCAAGTTGATCATGGACGCTGTTTATGTCGTGACGGTGAGGAAACTATGGATCATTTATTTTTTGATTGCAAATTTAGTAGGGAAGTTTGGTCAGCCATTACTACATGGGGTGGTCTATCTAGAGCAGCTGTAAAGTGGGGAGAAGAGAAGGTCTTCTTGCTGTCACAATGAACGACGAATAGTGTTATCCAAAGATGGTATCGGTGCATGGTGACGATCTTAG
Organism: Mentha longifolia; assembly: GCA_001642375.2. Lineage (NCBI taxonomy): Eukaryota > Viridiplantae > Streptophyta > Magnoliopsida > Lamiales > Lamiaceae > Mentha > Mentha longifolia. The sequence goes on from CM038119.1 coordinate 3,380,030, forward strand.
CTTACTATATTTGGATGGAAAGGAATTGCCGCAGAATGCAAGGGAGGCAAAACTCGGTGGAGGTTGTGATTAAACAATGCAAGCTGATGCTCAGTTGGAGCTGTTATAGGGATAAGAAACTTCGATCTGTTCTTCGTAGGTTGAGTAGATGAGTGAGGGGTGTTGTTCTATGTCGGTAGGGAATGTGTATTGATCATGTACTGTATTAGATTGTGATTGGAAGTGAAATGGAAAATCTTCATACCAAAAAAAATAAAATAATAAATAAATAATGTAAGATGTATATATTCCACAATTGCATTAGCAATGCACATTGATTTTTGATAAAACTTCAACCATGGAATAATTTGTATAAAAGGAGTCATACCAACTATCTCTGACATCAATCTTTGCGTACATTTATAATACTAGCAGGGATCACGTGCGATGTACGTAAATCATATATTTTTTTAAAAATATATTTTATAAAAATAGAGCAAAAATAAAAACTTTCATAAATTATACTATTTGTATCACATAAATTTTATTTAAAAAGATTAAATTGGATGCTATTGATGGGAGATATTGAGAGTTGGAATTTTGATACTTTTGAATGTGTAATCAATAATTAATAATATTAATTGACATTAATATTGCACACCATCTTAGTATTTACGGAAAGTTTAATATTACGAATAAAGAGGTGAAACTTAAAGTTACACAAACTATATCAGTTAATATGTGTATATGATTTCAAATGAAATTAAAATTTATAATAAATTTGGATAAGTCCTGAATTTTGTCACATCCTCTATTTTAACTAATGAGACGAAAATAAATGCCAAAAGAAATATAAATTTTATTCGAATTAATGAACTATAATTAACAATTAGAAGATTATACTAAGTCCTAATAAATTAAAATTGAAAAAAAAACCAAAAAAAAAAAACTAATAAAAGTAGATTTTTGGAGATATTTGAGATTTAAATTGAGATTGACGATTATATACATATTTACATTTTCTTGCTTGATCACTTTGATTGTTTGAGAGTAATTGTTGTTCTAATCCTTGCTCTTAGGAGGTGAACAAATAAATAGAATGGAGGCAGGAATGACCATATTATTCCAACTCTCATAAGAACAAAAAAAACTATTTGTGTACCAATCGTATTTCAAATTTGTATGTTATTTTTTTATTTTTATTTTTTCAATTTCAATATGTTAGCATTATTTAGTTAAATTTTACAATTATAATTATTTTTAATTTAATTTTAATTTTTTGAATTAAAATATGGTCTATAAATTTAAAATTAGAGAATATTTTTTTTTGAAATTCTAATTTTTTTTAAATGTTAATTATAATTATATGTATTATGTTTAATTTTTTATGATAATATGGTACAGAGGATAATATGGTATACATATCTATCCATATTGTAGACGTAATTAAGGTAAGAGTGTCATTTGGAGAGGATTAATTACTTATTATCATAGTTAATAGAGAAAAAAATCTAATGTTATTGATATTATCTTCAAATTACATTATTGACCTTTGACTAATTTATATAGTAGGGATAAAAAGAGCAAACCAAATTTTGTAAAACAACACACTTTTATAATAGGGTATAGATAGATTATATGCCAATGATTATTTATTGTGAGGCACATATTTAATAATATTTTCCATCACGATGGCTTACATTATAGAGTATATAATTTAATTTTGAAATAGATTATTTAACATTTAAAAAATAAATATCTCAAAATAATTAATAATTTTATTTGGATAGTTGAAAATTAAAGGATTGCACATCGATTTTTAATAATACTTCAAGAATTGAATAACTTGTATAAAGGAGTCATGCCAATTATCTCTCACATAAATTTTTAGTACATGTATAATATTATATGCCAATTGTTTATAGTGATAATTCTAAATCTAAATTACATGCTAATAAGTTTTCAGTACATCATAATTCAATTTTGAAATTGATTACTTAACATTTTAAAAAGAGGAAATATAGCATTAGGTTATAAATATTTTGTATTTATTTTATTGATGGACATTACTTGTAGATTGGACTAGGGTTTTACCCCATGTACTTATATATATCTCTTATAAACATTGTGGGGGTGAATAAGAAATCGACTTCTCCCTTGACTGCCGTCTTCTCTTCTTCTTTCTTCTACTGATATTTTACATCAGCACGCTCTAACCTACTGAGTGGATCTTGAAGCGCGAATCTATCACGAACAAAGAAGCCGTGTTTTTCTACGAGGTATTCATCTTATATTTTTTTTACTCGGAAGCATTCGACATTTACGATTTAATTGCAATTGTCAACTATTTGATCAAATAATTGCGTTGATATTATAATAATGATAGTGCGGCTTATATATTTTTCGCCATAGATTGAATTTATGCATACACTCATAATAGTTTGTAGTTAAATTACTTTTGTATTATTGATTTTCTCGTATCTGCAAATTTAAATCTATTCTCAATTTTTGGATGAAGTTTTCGGATTACAGAAATCTAGTGTGAATGCTTAGTTAGGTTAGTAATGCCTCATTATTAATTGTTTATGTTACTTGGACAATTATGTGACAATAACCTGCTTTATGATTTAATAATGTTGATGGAACTATTTTTTTTGGTATCCTACAAGTACTAGTATGTGTTCATTACTACAGATTATATGGGGATATTAGGCAAATAATATTATCTGACATATCCATGCTCTCTGCTGGGAATTTTGTTTTACTTTTTGAAAATCTTGTTGACTTGATTCACACATTAAATATCTCATGTACAATTGTATGAACAATCGTTGTGATACTAGATCTATGATGGTGGTGTTTCGGTGGTGATTCATAGTTTTTCCTTCATAATTGCATCACTGGTATGCACATGTAGGTAACTAACGAAGATTTGTTAAGTTATATTTTTTAGCCATTTAATTGTCTGCTCATAGTATCAGATATTATGATTTTTTTTTTAAATATACAACATGTACATATTAATTAAGCGAATATGACAATTTTTTCAGTCCTTTTTAGTATATGATAAGTTCTTTATGATTGTTTTTACATGTTCTCACTATAACTCAATATGTTCTCTGGCCGTATCATGATAATAAGTACTTGCGTATTTTTCTATGCATATATTATAGCTAAAAATCTGAATAACAGTATTAGATCTTCTAAGTTAATGAGAATAACCTTTCTCTATTTGATTTGAAAAACGGCATGAGCATGTTTTCTTTAATTATTGTATTCTCTATCATATTGGATTAGTATTGTATGTTCATAATTCCGACTACTTGATATACGAGAGCTATTATAGTGACATGAGTTGCATGACTTGATTGCTTTATTATATGTTTATAATGTGCACAATTTTTAAACTATTGAATATATCTTTGTAGAATTTTTGAAAATGTCGGATATCAACAAACGTGAATTCGCTGAGCTTGCCTTTGATGGTGGCAACTACTTAACATGGGCTTTGGATATTGAGATATACCTTGCCTTATGTGATCTGAGTGAAACTATTGTTCCTGATTCCACGAGTAGCTCCGCCCAGAAGGCGAAAGCACTTATTTTTCTTTGTCACCACTTGAATAAGGACTTGAAAAATGAGTACCTTACTGAAAAAGACCCTGTAGCCTTGTGGCGATCCCTGAAGGATCGTTTCGATCAACAAAAGGCCATTATTCTTCCTCAAGCGCAATATGATTGGCTTAATTTGCGTTTTCATGACTATAAGTCCGTAATTGATTATAACTCTACCTTGCATCGCATTGTGTCACAACTAAAACTCTGTAAATAGGAAGTTACAGAGAATGAGTTGATAGAAAAAACATTATCCACTTTTCATGCTAGTAACCTTGTACTCCAGCAGCAGTATAGGGCAAAAAACTATGCTAAGCATTCTCAGCTTATTTCTGCTTTATTGGTAGCAGAAAAACATAATCAACTCCTTATGAGAAACCACAATGCAAGGCCAGTTTGTTCACAAGCAGTGCCTGAAGCACATGCTACCACCCATAAGGGTGGTCGAGGGAGAGGTCGGGGACATGCAAATTGGTCCCAACGTGGTGGACGAGGTTGGTCACATCGAGGGGGTCGAGGCCGTGGACATAATAATGTCCCAAGATTTCAAAATCATGAAAAAGAAATTCAAAAGGCACCACATTCTCAAAAGGCCGGCCCGTCTCAACAAACTAAAGATGAGCCACAAATTTGTCATAGATGTGGGTGCAAGGGCCATTGGTCCCGCGTATGTCGCACTCAAAAGCACCTCGTTGAAGCATATCAAAGGATGCTAAAGTCCAAAAAGGAAAAAGGTGTTAAAGGTGAATCACACCATGTTACTTTGCCTGAAGCAAACATGACTTTCAATGCCGACGATGATGATTTGATGCAACTTGAACTTGAAGATTTTGGAGATCAAGAATGATTGGATTTATTGTCGTTTTAGAATTTATGACTTTTCTAATATTTTCTGGATTATGCACAATATTAGTACTCTAGTTTGTTTTATATGCACTTTCCAGATGTTTTTAGTACGGAGTATTATTTTTCACGTACTTGATTGTTTTATCCACCATTTTTCCGTTATTCTCTTAATGCATATTTCCCCTCTTTACTTATAGAATTATATATCTCAAACTTGCAACCCATGGAGAATGCGAGTACCTTGTGCCTAGTGGATAGTGCAACAACACATACTATCCTTACTGATCGAAAATATTTCCAAACTCTTACTGAAAAAAGGGAGAGCGTAACTACTATTGCTAATGACAATATCCTTATTGTCGGCTCCGGAAGAGCTTCTTTGATACTCCCTATGGGTACTGAACTAATCATAAATGATGCACTTTTGTATCCACAATCAAAACGTACCCTTCTTAGTTTTAAAGACATCCGACTCAATGGTTATCACATTGAAACAGAAACTGAGAACAATAATGAGTTTTTAATCATAACTCAAACTATAGGATGTCGGAAACAAGTTATTAAAAAATTATCCTCATTCTCCTCTGGGTTATACTACACCTACATTCAACCCAATAATCATGTTGCGTTAAGTCTAAATTTCAAAGACCCAAAATCTTTAAGGCTATGGCATGAACGATTGGGTCATCCTGGGCAAAATATGATACGCCGGATAATTAATAATGCTACTAGGCATAATATACAAACCAAAAATCTCTCTTCTTCAAACGATTTCGTTTGTGAAGCATGTGCCAAAAGTAAGCTTATAGTACGACCTTCTCGTACTAAAGTTGGATTAGAATCTCCTACTTTTCTTGAAAGAATTCAAGGAGACATATGTGGATCAATTCACCCGGCTTCAGGACCATTTCGATACTTTATGGTCTTAATTGATGCATCAACTCGATGGAGTTATGCATGCTTATTGTCTACTCGCAACAAAGCATTTGCGAAATTTATTGCCAAAATCATTGAATTAAGAGCTAAATTTCCTGATTACCCAATAAAGTCTATCCGAATGGACAATGCCGGTGAATTTACATCAAAATCCTTTGATAATTATTGTATTTCTTTGGGTATCAAAGTGGAACACCCAATCCCTTATGTCCACACTCAAAATGGTCTAGCTGAATCTTTGATCAAACGTCTAAAATTAATAGCTAAACCATTGCTACAAAAATCCAACTTACCTATTTCTTGTTGGGGCCATGCAATCCTGCATGCTGCTAATTTGCTCCAAATCCGGCCAACTGCATATCATGATTATTCCCCTTTACAATTAGTACGTGGTAATAAACCAAACATTTTCCATCTGCGAATATTTGGTTGTGGAGTCTATACTCCAATACCACCACCAAAGCGTACCTTAATGGGCCCTCAACGAAAGTTGGGCATATACGTGGGTTATGAATCTCCGTCTATTATCAAATTTCTTGAACCCATGACTGGGGATCAATTTATAGCTCGGTACGCTGATTGTATTTTTTATGAAGATCATTTCCCGACATTAGGGGGAGACAAAAGTCCAATTTCAAAAGAATGTCGAGAAATTATATGGAATGAAAATAATCTTCATTATTTAGATCCACGTACTAATGAATCAGAACTAGAAGTTCAAAAGATAATAAACTTGCAATATTTAGCAAGTAATTTGCCAGATGCATTTACTGATCATGAAGGAGTGACTAAATCTCATATCCCTGCTATGAACGCACCACAAAGAATTGAAGTTCCACTGTCAATAACAAAATCAGCTGATTATCCCCAACGCCAGAAGCGTGGGAGACCTGTTGGTGCTAAGGATAAAAATCCTCGAAAGATGAAAATAAATAAAGAAATGTCACTCCATCAACCTCCTGAAGAGGATCATCCTGAAGATGATAATCCTAGTATATCAGAAAATGTAGCTACAATCAAAATACTAGGATTGCGGAACACCCAAATCACAATAATATGGGAAATGCCAAAGATCTGGTTGATGTCAATATTGAAGTTGCTATGAATTATCTTGACACGGGAGAAACTAATAATAGAAATGTTATTGTTGTCGACGACACATTTGCCACAATAATTGCTTCTACTATTTCAAACGATAATCTGGATCCAGAACCAAAAACTATATTTGAGTGCCGGAAGCGCTCTGATAGGTTGAAATGGAAAGAAGCAATTGAGGCAGAGCTTAACTCGCTGAATAAAAGAAAAGTATTTGGCTCTGTAGTACTTACCCCCAAAAATATTATCCCTGTAGGATACAAATGGGTATTTGTACGAAAGAGAAATGAGAATAATGAGGTGGTGAGATATAAAGTGAGATTAGTAGCTCAAGGGTTCTAGCAGAGACCCGGAATTGATTTCGATCAAACATATTCTCCCATTTTGGATGGTATCACGTTCCGCTACTTGATATATCTGGCATCAAAAATGAACTTAGAAATGCAGTTGATGGACGTTGTGACCGCATATTTGTATGGATCATTAGACGCTGATATTTATATAAAAATCCCTGATGGATTCAAAATTCCTCAACTAAAGGAAAATGAAAATCGCAACATGTATAATGTTAAATTACAAAGGTCTTTGTACGGCTTAAAACAGTCGGGAAAGATGTGGTATAACCGACTGAGTGAATTCCTCCTGAAGAAGGAATATACAAATAATGATATATGCCCTTGCGTGTTTATCAAAAGGACACAAAATGGTTTCTGTATCATTTCTGTTTATGTCGATGACTTAAACATGATTGGAACATGCAAAGAGGTTGAGGAAGCTAGCTCATGTTTAAAGACGGAGTTCGAAATGAAAGACTTGGGTGAAACTAAGTTTTGTCTCGGCCTGCAGATCGAGCATCTCCCTGAAGGAATTTTTATACACCAGTCTACTTATGTGAAGAAGGTTTTAGAAAAATTCTATATGGATAAATCACATCCACTTAGCACACCAATGGTTGTCCGATCACTTGAAGTGGATAAGGACCCATTTCGACCTAAAGAAGAAAATGAAGAAATCTTAGGACCGGAAGTTCCTTATTTGAGTGCCATTGGAGCACTACTTTATCTCACAAACTGTACGAGACCAGATATCACTTTTGCGGTTAACTTACTAACAAGATTTAGTGCTTCTCCTACACGGAGACATTGGAATGGTGTTAAACAGATACTTCGTTATCTTCAAGGTACAAAGGATCTTGGTTTATTCTATCAAAGAAATCAAGACATGAATTTGGTAGGCTATTCGGATGTTGGTTATTTATCTGATCCCCACAATGCTAAATCTCAGACTAGTTATGTTTTTCTCTGTGGTGGTACAACTATTTCTTGGAGATCTGTTAAACAGACTCTAGTTACTACATCATCAAACCACTCAGAGATTATCGCTCTATATGAAACCGCAAAAGAATGTGTATGGTTGAGGTCAATGATACAACACATTTGCGGGTCTTGTGATATTGCGATAAATAAAGACTCTCCCACCGTCCTATATGAGGAAAATGCAGCCTATATTGCACAAATGAATAGTGGGTTTGTAAAAGGAAATCTGACAAAGCATATATTGCCTAAATTCTTTTACCCACATGAGCTCCAGAAGAGCGGTGAAATCACAATACATAAAATTTGCTCTAGTGATAATCTTGCAGATTTATTCACAAAATCTCTTCCAACGTCAACATTTGAGAAATATGTTTATAACATTGGAATGCGTAGACTTGGAAGATTATTATCTTCAGGGGGAGCAAATATTTCAAAATAATTTCAGGCCCTGAAGGTCTATAAGCCCTGAAGGCTAATTTTGTGTACTCTTTTTCCCTTGCTAAGTTTTTCCCATTGGGTTTTCTTAGTCAAGGTTTTTAATGAGGCAAAAAGTGCAATCCATATATGTGTATCCCATGTACTCTTTTCCTCGACTGTTTTTATCCCACATGATTTTTCAGCGAGGTTTTTAACGAGGCATGAAGATCGCGTCGTAATGTCCAAGGGGGAGTGTTATAAATATTTTGTATTTATTTTATTGATGGACATTACTTGTAGATTGGACTAGGGTTTTACCCCATGTACTTATATATATCTCTTATAAACATTGTGGGGGTGAATAAGAAATCGACTTCTCCCTTGACTGCCGTCTTCTCTTCTTCTTTCTTCTACTGATATTTTACACCACATTATACCCCAAACTCTTAGTGTAAATCAATAGTTGTCCAAAACTTAAAAAAACTTAAATTTTTCCCTATTTTTACTTAGTGGGACAAAAATGCCCCTTTCTATCTCCCAAATTCTTTCCCATTTTCTTTCTCTCAAACTCCACCCCGCTCCACCCATTTCTATTTCCCCATTTCAATCCCCTCTCTCTCTTTCTCTCTCTCTCTCTCTCTCTCTCTCTAAGCCATAGCAGTTCCTCCCTCTATCGATTTACTTCTCCGGCGTCATTTTCGCTGGTGATGCGGCTTCCCTCCGTCCTTTATCTATTTTCTCTCTTCTTCTCTCAGTGTAGTATCTCAGTTTGCAACTAGATTTTTTTCACCATATGCAACTAGGGTTTCAACAAGTACCTCTCTCTGCAGTGCCGCCGCCTCCCTTCCTCTCTCTCTCTCCCCCCCCCTCCCCTCTCACTCTTTTTCAGATTTGAGTTTCTTTTATGTAGATCTAGGGTTTTTTTTTTTTTTTTTTTTTTTTTTTTTTTTTTTTGTGGCTGATTTGGGCTCAAGAAAAAGTTCTTGAAGAGAGGCGTAAGTTGGGATTTTAGGGTTCCGTTTTTCATAGGGTGCTTTTTCATGAATTTATTGTTGTGATTTTGTGTGTTCTTGCTATTTTTTTGGGCATAGTTTTTCAATTTTTGGTTTTGAAATTGATGGATTAGGGAATAGGCTACTGCTTGTTTTTGCTGATTTTAGGATTCCGTTCTTCTACAGCTTGTTTTGCTGATTTTTAGTTTAGGGATTTTAATGGTGGATCCATGTTCAAATTTTCTTAGATATGAGGTGCAGTGTGCTTTGAAACTTGATTATCTGTGCAAATTTGTAAGAATTGCAAAATTTTATGTTATCATTAGTAAGAAATGTTCAAATTCTTACGGTCTATAAAACGCACAATTCTTATGATCTAATTAGTAAGAATATGTAAAATTCTTACCTTATCTATATTAGGTTTGAATAGTTTTGATTTTGTATAAGTTGGGCTTGATTTATTTCACATGTTGCTTAATTATGTTGTTTAATTATTCAAGTAAATTGGAAGGTGTGTTTGCTCTAATTTCTGCTATATGTGATTTTACTATAACAAATTTCAAAATTTTTGGGGTTTAATGCTTGAATTAGGGTTGAATTTAGCAAAATCGTATATTATAAGAATTTTTCAAATTCTTACTGTCTCTGACAAATTTGGTAAAAAATTATTTGTTTCTTACCTTTCTTTAGACACCTTGGTTAAAATTGGTAAAAAAAATTGCAATTCTTATCTCATATTTGGTAGTTTTGTGCGAATTTATAACCAACTGATGAGTGTCTCTACGAATTTGTAAGAATCTGGCAAATTCTTATGATCTACTACCTCCATTTCACCGGGAATGACCTATTTATTTTTGGAAGTTCTGGCACGTTTTTCCACGCTTCAAAACGATCGGCTTTAAAATGGATTTTTGAAAATTTCTTTCTTTTACGGGATATTGTCGTAGTATCCCGTAAAAGAAAGAAATTTTCAAAAATCCATTTTAAAGCCGATCGTTTTGAAGCGTGGAAAAACGTGCCAGAACTTCCAAAAATAAATAGGTCATTCCCGGTAAAATGGAGGGAGTACTTAGTAAGAATATGTAAAATTTTTACCGTATCTAAAATATTTTTTGGCGATTTTTGTCCATTTTTGTGGTTGCTACAGTTTTCTTTCCTCTCGCAAGTCCATGGTGCGTTAAAAATTTGGGTTTTAGGGTTCACTGCTTATGTTTGATAATAATTTTTAAGAATCTGCGAATTTGTAAGATTTTTGTCATTTTATTATGATTGACTTGCTAAGAATATGTAAAATTCTTACATTATCTAAAGCATTTTCTTTCCTCTCGCAGGTTCATGGGATTTTTGCAAAGTTTTTTGTTGGAACTTATTATATGAAGTGTTCAGCCGGCGACAACTATAAGATGGGAAAGACGAGAAGATGCCTTGAATATTGGATTGATTACCGGTCCACATTTTTTCTTCTTCTTATTTTTTCTTTTTCCCTTTAAAAAACAACACATTTTCATACCCATTTTATTGTACTTTTGTAAGAAATTGCTCATTTCCTACATTTTTATTGAAATTTCTTACCAAGTTCAACATAAGAAATTCATACTTTCTTACCATGTAGAAAACTACACATTTCATATCCTTTTTATTGTACTTTGTAAGAAATTACTCATTTTTTACTTTTTATTGAAATTTCTTACTAAGTTACGACCACACATACAAATTGTTCACTGAGCATAACATAATAAATTAAGAAATTATTACTAAAATAGCAGTCTTGATAAGAAATTAATATTTTCTTACCAAGTTCAACATAAGAAATTATGTAATTCTTACATAAATTAGAGAAGAATGTAAGATTTTTTGCTTATTGTTAAACGAGTTGGAGAAGGTAAGAATTTGACAATTTCTTATCAAGTTATTTTGTAGAACGAACATATTCAAAAATAATTCGTAAGAAATTGTCAAATTCTTACCAAAATGAGTTGGAGAATTTGTAACTCCTTACAGTTAAAAAAAACGGAAAAAGGAAAAAAAAAACTGGAAAAGAAAAAAAAAGAAAAAGAAGAAATGAAGAAAAGAAATGAAAATTAAAAAATAAAAATATTAAAAAAAAGAACAAGAGAGAAAATGAAAAAAAAAAAAAAAGGAAAGAAGAGAGAGAGAGAGTTTGAATCAAGAAATAGAGAAAAGGTAGAGAGAGAGAGAATAGTCTTGACATGTGGGAAAGAGATAAAAGTGAGAGAAAAAGGTGGGAAGAGAGAGAGTGTAAGAAAAAGTAAAAGTAAGGGTACTATAGGGATGAATTTAAAATGTATGGTAAAATTTGTGTTTTATTATATTTTGGATAGATTTTGACTTTTGTTATGTTTTTAGGGCATTATCATTTTTGCCTCTTTTAAAAATAGATTATCTTAACATAATTAATAATTTAATTTGGATAGCTGAAAAATATTGTACTATTATTTTATTTTTTTTATAAAAAAAGTAAAACATGTAAGATTATTAACTTTATAAGATTAATAAATTATGAAACTCCATAATAATTTGATAAGATTAATTTAATAATAGTAATCTTATTAATATATCAATTAAAAATAATCGTATTAACTATTATAAATTAAGGTTATTATCGATATATAATCTTCTAAGTAAAAAGATAATAGAATTATATATAAATTAATAGTATTCTAATTCTAATATATATAATGAGGAGATGAAGATATCTAATATAATGTGAAGATGTAGTTGGCGGATATACATGTAGTTGGCAGATATCTAATATCCAATTATTGTTAGATTAAATTATTCATTAATAAAGCAAAATTATGAGAATTTAGAAAAATATTCAAAAAAAATTAAGATAATTCCACGTAGGATTGTATATATATATATATATATAGGTAGTAGATCATATAAAAACTAATTATTACGTGAAACCTGCAACCCATCATAAAACGTTGCATTTTATGCATAAAATGATGCATTTTGTACATAAAATGTTGCATAATAAAATATATTATTTTTATGCATATAATGCATCATCATGAGAATTTGCATGATAAAATATATTATTTTATATTATTTTTATGCATATAATGCATCAACATGAGAATGCAACATTTTATGATAAAAATGCAACACTTTTGTTCATAAAATACAACATTTTATGATGGGTTGCAGATTTCACGTAATAATTAGTTTTCACCATAACCCATCCCTATATATATATATATATATATATATATATATATATATATATCTCAATCAAATTAAAGATACATATTAATTATATTAAAGTATTGATTAATTAGGCAAGATTATGAGAATTTAGCAAAATAATTAAAAAAATTCAACATTGATTGACCTTTATTTTGCTATTATTCCTTAATAAAACAAAATTATGAGAATTTAGAAAAATATTAAAAAAAATTGAGATAATTCCACGTATGATTGAGATCTAATATACATATATATTGATTGATTGATTAAAGATATATATCAAATTAAAAAAAAACATATTAATTAGATTAAAGTATTAAGTCGGAAATTATCTCCGGCTACACACGACGGACTTGATGACGGAGTAACGATGGAAGTTCCCGGAAATAATTGGCGCCGGAAATTACGACGGAAATTACGACAGATTATGGACCATTGTGCATCCGTCGTCGTTTTGAAAATTTCAGCCGAATATTACGAATTTAATTTATATTTTTGTTAAAGACAGAGAGGGTCCGTCTTTGATCCCTCGTCGTTGATTCTAATAGGTTCCCCTTAACAATATATGCTAACAAAGTTTAAGATAGGGCCAATCGATTGGGCCAACCCACAGGCTTTCCGATCTAACCTTATTGAGCTCAGGCTTTTTCAGTTCAGCCGACCTATTCTTGTTTATATTTTTTTCGAGCTAGAATTTTTTGGCCATAACCCACAATTTTTTTATGCTAATCAAATTGACTCGTTAATGTTTAGTTAAATTGGGATCCCTAATCCGACATTTAAAAAATAAAAAAATAAAAAAATGAGCTATTCTTTTCACTCATGAAAACTCAAAAACATAATTAGCGCAAAATAGAAGGGCCATAATGCAAAATACCGAAACTGAAGTTGGAAAACTAACTTTCAAGAATTCAACGACCTCAGATCCCCCTTTCACTGTAGATCAGAGCCTCCACATTTGCGACTCGGACTAATTCATAACCCAGAGAAATTCCGAGTTTAATCCGTGTTAAAGGAGATGGGCGCCCTCTCCAATCTAGTTGACGTCGTTCTCTTCGTCTTCTTCCTCGTCATCGCCGCCGCGGCGCCGCTCCTCGACGCCCAGACTTGTCTTCCGCAGCATTATTTTCCGCCGTTCCTGGTGGAGCTCAAGGCCTGGTACACGCAACAGTACGGCGATTATTTGGTCTCTGAAAAGCCGCATTTCTTCGTGGGCATTGTTTGGCTGGAGCTTTTTTTCCAGTGGCCACTCGCCCTCGCTTCTCTCTACGCCATTGCAGCGGGAAAATCCTGGTTGAACACCACCTGTTTGTTATATGGCGCTTCCACTCTCACTTCCATGGTAATTTTTTTTTTTTTTCTCTCGTTAATATTTAAAACTGTTTTTCCCCTTTCCATGGTAATGAATTTGCCGAGATGAGGAAAAGAGAGAATGTGTTGTTTTTGTGAATTTCTCTGTTTGGATAAATATTTGTTAGATCCCTGTTTTCAGAATGATGATTTTTCTCTTCTTTTTTCTTTATTTTTTTTTTTCTTTTTCGAGTTTCATTTCCTTAGATTAAGATGATTGCAATGCATGCACTGTGAGAAATGTTTGAAAGATATAATGATTTGAATGATATGTATTCCTTCAGTTTATTTCATAATGTGGTTATGTCTTTGATGATTTTAAAGCATCTCTTGAGCTGATCATGGCTTAGAATTATCATCAATTGATTCCTTAATCTCTATTGTCTTGAATTTTCAGCTGTTCCGAACTTTGCTCTTAACCGGATCAATTGATGTACCCTGTTGTTCCCATTGTGTGTTCATAATTTGTCATTGTGTGAGAAAATTGCTCAACTTATTGATTTTGTACCCTTACGCATGTAAAGCTTTACGACTGATACTCACATTGGATCACATGTCACAAAGTCATCTACTTCCTCTGTCATTAATGGATCATATTCCTCAATCATATACTCGAGATCATGCTTCTCAACTAGATAGTTATATTATGTCGTCGTCTTATACTCATGATCGACCTTATGGAAAGCTTCTATCGAACTCACAGTCGAGAATTAGTCAGTATATCTTGCATTTACAATCAGCAGCCCCATTTCATGCGTGTTTGAGAACCTGCATTCAAATTTTGCACCAGACTAGCTAATTTATTCTGCCACCTGTGATCGTTTAAACATATGATCGAATGAATGTCTGTTTCTGAACGGAATTTGACTTGAATTCAGGTTGCAATACTAGCTGAGATGAAACTGTCCAAGAAAGCATCTGATAAGCTCTTGCAAATATATGTCCCATTTTTGGGTTTGGCAGTTCTAGCTCTGTTACGCGGTTTGTTCGGTCACTCGGAGAAGAGCATAACAATCGGTAGACGCCCTTTTCTGCATAGAAAAAAGAGGGCTTGAAATCAATTTTCTCTTCTTCAGCAAATGGCTGAGATTGAGTTCTGACCACTACTTTCTGAAACAGATTCCTTCTTGATTCTTGATTTGTTTTGCAGTTTTGGATTTAAGTGTAGGAATCATGTTCTTGGCACTTGCTTCAGACTCTGCTTTTTGTTTTCTGAGAGCTTCGAATAAAAGTTCTTATTTTTATTTAGTAGATTATGATGTGCTCTTATTTGCAAAATTTGCTATTTCTTCTAATTTATGCCAATGCCATTGATAATATTAACTCATTCTAGTTTTTCTTTTTCCCTTTACTATCTGATGTAATATTATGTAGGTGGTAGGCTATTTTCCTCCTCCATCCTTTAGGAAATAGGAGTATTGTATAGGCTATTCAATTCAATCTCATTTTTTTTTTTTTTTTTTAAATGAAAGAGAAGAAGAATAATAACATCACATTTGATGTTGTTGAACTGTTGATTCAGTTATTGAGGTTGTAGGCCACATTAATTAAATATCTTCACCAAAATTCTGAGCCACAAATGCAAAATTGCTTCAAAATAGGCCACAACCACAAATGACAAACACAATGTCACTAACAGTAGCTTCAGATTTTTTCACGACCTGGTATTAATGATGTTTATATGTTGTGAAAAGAACTGTTTTTTTTTTTTTCTTTTTTCTTTTTCCTTCTCATATTTTAAAACAAACTTACATCCAAAGACATGTTCACATATATGTCGTAGTTGATTAAAATAAGGTTCTTGTGTTCAAATAGTTTGCTGTAACTAATACACGGTGATGATTTCTTGAAATATATTGTTCTCGAAATTGGAAGATTATTTATTTGGATGAGATTAATATTTTATAATATGACGAATGATAATAAATATTATCCTAATTGAATTAAAGAACTCATTACTTAAAATATTGTAAACTTAAATTAAACCATAATATATTAAAATTGATAAGAAAAAAATAATATACTCCTTCCGTCTCAACCTAATACGGAGTAGTATTGTTTCTTTATTTTATACTTTACATATATTCAAGAAATAGGGAGTAATATTATATCAAAAATATATTTACTTTATTAGTTTTGATTTTGGAAAAAATCTCGACCGATGATTCAGAACTTATTGCAGAGCTCGTGAGATATTTTGGCGCCAATGCATACATGCTGCAACAAGTCAACAGCAAGGAAATAAACAAAAAAATTGACAAGCTCTTGAACGAGAACCGTTAGTTGTAAAGTCGGATTTGTCACATCAATTAAGCATGCATACAGTACAGACATTTCACAGCAGTAAGGCTGCGTTAGGTAATCATCTCAAGATGAGAAAAGATGATTCATCTCAAGATGATTCATATGAATAGTGTTAAGATGAATCATTCATCTTTCTATTTGGTAGCAAAAAATTCAGACTCGATGATATCATATTGTATTTGGTACAAATTGCAAAACTCTAGATTAAAATTTAGATTGACCAAATTACCCTTATTAAATACTCCTACCGATTTCACTTTTTATCGTTAAGATTAAATAGTACCCTTTATTATTTATTATGTATGTATGTATGTATGAATTATTATTATTATTATTATTATTATTATTATTATTATTATTGTTGTTGTTGTTGTTGTTGTTGTTGAGTTATTATTTTTATTATTCTTGTTATTATTATAATTATTACTATTATTTTTATTATTTATTTTTATTTATTATTATTATTATTGTTATTGTTATTATTATAATTATTACTATTATTATTATTATTTTATTACATTATTATTATTATTATTATTATTATTATTATTTTATTACATTATTATTATTATTTATTATTATTATTATTGAGTTATCATTTTATTATTATTATTATTATTATTATTTGAAATCGTATAAATATATAAGGGTAAAATGGTAAGAGAGAAAAAGTGTTGTGTTACTGTTTCAATGAGTTCACTCATCCGACCAAAAATGTGAGATGACTAAACAAGGCGGAACAGTGAAATATCAACGGGCCTTATATTCATCTGGGGCCCTCCAGTTGATTTTAGTTGGTTACCAAACACTGAGATGAACCAAAATGATCTCTCTCATCTTGGTTCATCTTATTTACCAAACACACCCTAAAGATAAACATTGATTGAAGAAAGCGCCAAATGAAGGTATAGCGATTTTGCAGTTCCCTTTCTTGGAAGAGTCTTTCAAAATTTGAGTTGGGCACTAATTAGATCAAGTGTATATTATTACGATATTAATTATTTGAGAAATGCTCGACCGCTTATCGTGGGCGCACTTAATGTGTCCACCGCTCATATGATAGTGTCACATCGGCAATTTTTCCATTTAAGCTTTCCTTTTTTAGATAAAGTTTAATTTTTTTTAGTAGAATTTAATTAATTTTGATATGATTTTTATTAATTTCTTTATTACCTCATTGTCACGGTATCCGTGAATACATTAAACGTACTTATAGTAGGCATTGGAGGAGTACTCTTAATTTTTTACTTCCATCTGATTAATTATTACGGAGTATTACATATAACTTCATTCCGGTTGAAAAAAAAAAAAACTGGAAAAATTAGTGATTAATCAAGAATTTAAAAACACGAGAATTTGCAGCTAATGAGCATAGAATTAATGAGTCTTATTTCAAACAAAAATTTCTCCATGATATTCAAGATAAATAAACAATCAGTCTTAGTCTCAAATCTCAATGTTTTAGTAATTAGTACTAAAAATCCAAGGAAAAAATAAAAATAAAAATCAGACTATTGAATAAAGATAGTATTTTCTTGTGATACACCAAAGTCGAGGAACATTATAAGGTGAATGAAAACGACATTAACGAGCAGCCAAAGACCTTCTCTATTATTTTTTGAAGGTACAAAATTCTAAATGTGAACATATATACTTATAAATAATACTCCCTCCGTCTCAAGTATTCCGATACATTTTATATTCACATGTGAAGTATATAATAATAAAATGCGTCGGAATATTTGAGACGGAGATGGAGGGAGTACTTTTGCTAGTCCAAATATAATCATAATTTGTAATTGAATGTATTCCAACTTGCCGGTCTTCCTAGTTTCATTTTCAATAAACGCGTGATGTTTTTCCAATTTATGTGATATTTGTCTTTATTTATGTGTACGACCAATGAGTTCGACGACTCTTCTCCATCGTCGAAATTTTATATTTTAGGGATTATAAAATTAATAGTCGATTTTTAGGCCATGAGAAACAGGTGTTTCTTACGCTATTTTTAGATTCTGAATTTAATTCTCTTAATGCATGTTTATTGTCGGTCAAATTTTCCCCTAGCAAAAGCAAAACTCACAATTCTTTTTAATGTGGCTATAGCTGTTTAATTGAGCTGAAATGCTGAATTGAGATTTGAGACCAATAATTTAATTATATTAGAAGATATCTAGAATAGCCCACTATATCTCTGAAAAATCTCATCTTTAATATATTGACCAAATTGCAAATAAGCATCAAATGAGAAGGATCTGAAAAAAAAAAAAAAAGGATCGAATTTTTTTCAAATGATTTCAAAGTTTAAAGATATGTATGCATTTGTCACTTCCAATTAACCATGAAACTAAGTTTAAAAGTGCTTAATTGAATATTAAACTTTATTTATGTTGGATATAAACGACATGTTCCGTATCGGAAATATAAGGTGGATATTATACTAATGTGGATCGGTGGTGGTGTTCGGGAACCCTAACAGTTAATGTGGATCGGTGGTGGTGCTCGGGAAATCTAACAATTTTTTTTTTAGGCAAACACAACACACTAGCATACACACGCACCCGGGATGACTCGAACCCCCGACCTCTTGTATCGGAGGGAAAATATCTTACCAACTGAGCTGCGCTTCGTTGTCGGGAACCCTAACCGTTTATTCAAGCTTAATATCAAGTAGTTAGTGCAATCACTTATCAGGTGTACTACAAGATCATCAGCAACTCGATTAATAATTTTAAGAAATTATGAAACTGATCGCCTACCACATTAGGAAAATAAAGCATGACCAGTAGGTATACAAGTCCAACTGTTTTTTTTTTCCCCATGCAAAATCAAATACGGAGTAATTTTTTCAATAAAATCCAAAAAGGCATTCAATTGCGCCGAAGGTCACACCCAATTGCATACACTTCACCTTCTTCGCTGCCTTTTGCTGATAATCAGCAGATACACTCCAATATCCAGCCCAACCTTAGCCTGCTCGAGAGGCCGCCCACCGCACCGTACGTTCTCTCCACGCGCTACATCTCCCCTCTCTCTCTCTAGACTATATATATATATATATCTATGCTCGTAACCCTTATTTAATTCAAAAATCACTACCAACTCCAAAAAAAAGAAAAAGAAAAAAAGAAAAAGAAAAAGAAAAACTAGACAATGTCTTTCGCAGCAAATCAATCCTACGCTACACTCTCTCAAAACCTAGTAAACAAATCTCTCCTCCTCCCAAAACCTCAGTCTCTCCAGACATTGTACCTCACGAAGCGAAATGTGCACCTCCACAAGCCGCTCCACATCTCCGCCGCCGCGGGCTTCGGCTGCTCCGCGCCCGGGCCGGAGGGCCCGCCCCCGGCCCGGTGCGGCGCGTACGAGGCCCGATCGCAGCCCGCCCCGATCAGCATCGAGTTCGACGGGGACGGGGCGGCGCAGAAGGTGAGGATCGGGGCCTACTTCGCCACGTGGTGGGCCCTGAACGTGGTGTTCAACATCTACAACAAGAAGGTGCTCAACGCCTTCCCCTTCCCCTGGCTGACGTCGACCCTCTCCCTCGCCGCCGGATCCCTCATCATGCTCCTCTCCTGGGCCGCCGGCGTCGCCGACGCCCCCGACACGGACCTCGACTTCTGGAAGAATCTCCTCCCCGTCGCGGTGGCCCACACGATCGGCCACGTGGCGGCCACGGTCAGCATGTCGAAGGTCGCCGTCTCTTTCACCCACATTATAAAGAGCGGCGAACCGGCTTTCAGCGTCCTGGTCTCGAGATTCTTCCTCGGCGAGACTTTCCCGTTGCCGGTTTACCTCTCCTTGCTGCCGATCATCGGCGGCTGCGCGCTCTCCGCCGCCACCGAGCTCAACTTCAACCTCATCGGTAATTAATTAATTAGAAAAGGCAATTTATTTGTCATTTTGTGTGATTAATTATTAATTAATGGTTGTAACTAAAATGAATGAATTATATAATACTATGTGCGTGCAGGTTTTATGGGGGCAATGGTGTCAAATTTGGCATTTGTATTCAGGAACATATTCTCAAAGAAAGGGATGATGAATAAGAAGGGGAAATCAGTGGGAGGGATGAATTACTATGCTTGTCTCTCAATTATGTCTCTCTTCATCCTCACTCCATTTGCCATTGCTGTGGAGGGACCTCAGCTCTGGGCTGTTGGTTGGGAGAGAGCAGTGTCTCAAATAGGACCTAATTTCATATGGTGGGTGGTGGCACAGAGTGTGTTTTACCATCTCTACAACCAAGTATCATACATGTCTCTGAATGAGATATCCCCATTGACATTTAGCATTGGGAACACAATGAAGAGGATTTCAGTAATAGTTGCCTCCATCATCATCTTCAACACTCCTCTCCAGCCCATCAATGCCCTTGGTGCTGCCATTGCCATCTCTGGCACTTTCCTCTATTCTCAGGTACTATAACATACTATAGTTTTACTTATTTGAGATGCAGTATGCAAATTGGTCATCATTAATTTTTAATTACTTTAGGACAAAAGTTGTTGTCTATTTTGAATGTAACATGTGAGCATGCATGCAACTTGTCACATGTTGTCATTCTTTTGCCATCACTTTGGCCCCACTCTCCAAATCTACAATGGATCTAAAGATTTTATTCCATTGTTGAATTTTTCTTTTATTCTTTATAAGGAAATAATTAAGAAAATTGTACATGACATATTGAAGTTGTGACACATATAAACTCTTTATCTTATGAGACAACATTAATTTTGTAAACATTTTTATGCAGGCTAAGCAGTGATTATGGATAAAAAAAAATGGTATGCGAGGGGGAGAAGGATATGTTACATTTAACAATGAACTAACATAATAATGAAAAATATATATATTGCTAATGCTGGAGACTATGAATCGTTGTTGGAGAATGCGACTTCAGTAGGATATATGCTGGGCTGCTAACGATTTAATGCTCGTGGATGGATCGATGATATTAAGCGCGCTATATTTGTCATTATTATAGGAAGTTTTGCACTTATTGTACATGAGATTTATGATAAAATTAATGAATTACTATTATTCTTTATTTATTGATCAGATTACGTCGAATGCTTGGTTTAAAGTAATTTGGTTAATAATTATGGGGTTTGATGATGACAGTAATCCGTGGATTAGTAGAGCTATGGCAATATGTATTAAAAACAAGACAATAATGAAAATGTTTAGAGTGTTTGGCTAAAGTTATAAGCTCCTTTAAATAGCTTATAAGTTGATATCTTTTTTAATATTATTTATAAGCTATGGAAATATGTTTGGCAAAAATAAAATTTCCAAGAGCTTATGAGCTCTAAAAATAAGATATAAGAGCTTATAAGATTTTCAAAACATTGCTTTTAGGGTACTAGTAATTTCTAGCTATGGGTTTGTACTGGGCCTTAATATACCACTTTTGGACTTGAATCTCAGCCCATTTGTACTTAAGTGAACATATTTGCTTAGAATGGTGGGCATAAAAGTGGGCCCGTTAGTTTACTTAAGTACTTAAGTGAACATCTTACTAGTAGTTATAAATTCATATATTATGTTCATTTTAAATTAAAGTAGTGCCCTAAATCCAAAGAACAAACAAATTATTAAGTAGCTAAATATCATAAATTTGAGATTCTGACAATAGTGAAACATCTTTAATGAGTATAAGAACTACTTGGATTATTACTGAAATCCTATAGCTTTATCATTCCTCTAAAGCAAGTTTTTTTTAATATTATTACTGAATTTGTCCAAAATAAAAGATAATATTATCTGCAGACACCATCTAAGATTGCCTTACAAACTAATCCACCAAATGAATTAAATGAATGAACAGAACTATAACAAAAATAAAAACAAGAAAACATCAGTGTCTCTACATGGAAGCCAATATCTCTCTCATATCAGAGACATTAGGGATGTTCTCAGCTGGGTATACCTTAGCTACTAGCTGAGCAAAGACAGTGTATTTATCGAGGAACTCCGTCTGCAATTGTTGGAAACGGGACACAAAAATCAGATACCGGCCTCCGAGAAACATAAGTGAGACAACATGAAGTCTTCTACTTCGTCTATGGAGATGGCATCGTCTTACTTATGTTTCTAATAGTTGAGTCGAAAAAAGTGGACATTGAACTAATATAATGAGCTTTCAATCAGCAGTTTGATTTTACTTAATTCCAAAAATCCTAACCAGAGGAAACAACAGGTAGAACTTAATTCTACATAGTTTTATCTTCTTCTATTTTCAGCATTTGCTCATGCAATGAAATTTTTCATAAAGATAATATAGTTAAGAATCAAAATACCTTGCACTTGTCCCATAATGAAGGCAACAGTTCCTCGGAGGCCAAATTCTTCTGCATTTTCTTATACATTGCACTCACAGACTTATCAACCTACAAACACAAAAATATAATGTTCTCAGAATATATTAACCATGTCATGTGTCGGAAAGAAGGTTAATAGCTCGACGTACCCCAGATAAACTCGATTTCATCACCTTCCGAAGATCAGATTTTGACACCCCAAGTTGGAAAGGTATCTGCGATTTTCATCATACTTTATCTCATCTCATTCCCAGAAAACGACACACAGCAGTTAGAACCACAAAGGCGAACTCACCTCTTCTGTGTTGATCGTGGAACTCAAATCCTCTATTTTTCGAGCGAAATTAAAAAGCC
Source organism: Mentha longifolia (assembly GCA_001642375.2). Taxonomy (NCBI): domain Eukaryota; kingdom Viridiplantae; phylum Streptophyta; class Magnoliopsida; order Lamiales; family Lamiaceae; genus Mentha; species Mentha longifolia. Next base: position 3,402,770 of record CM038119.1, read on the forward strand.
GTTCAAATTGCTGCATTTAACAGAGTAATTCAAATCTACACTGGTGAAATTAAATCGATGAAATGCGGAAATTTCACATGTGGAAGAGAGCACCTACATAGAATATGATAGTATTTATAAAGCGTGTACAAGCTTGTTCATAAGCCTCACTTGCTTGGTGATAAAATTTTGCTAGAGTCGGGACGACGTTGGCCAGTTCGTAAACACTGTATATACCAACCAGTTCATTAATAATAATGATAATAATACGTGAATAAAAGTAAGGGCCATAAATCAAAAAAATGGAAAGAAGGTGAATTCATCTAAAGTTGATAATATATACCTGTTCTGAAATGCTGCATAATTTTCTAAAAGCAAAACATCTGCATATTTTGCATCTGCTTGCGCAATTTTATCCAACGTAACAAACATTATTGTCACCTGCGTATATATATATATATATATATTTTAATTATTCAACAGGAAAAGCACATATCAAGAAAAAAATTCAGAATAGAAGGTGGTACAGTTATGGTTAATAATATTAAGAGGACGCACTAGTTTTGTGTAAGCTTGATCAACCAAATCCCTCGACTGTCCTTGGATGTATTGCTCCATACGAGTAGCAAGAACAGCAAACCTATGCACAAGCTAGATACGATAAATACGTTTACAGGAAGAGCACTAAACAGAAAACATAACATAATCACTGCTGGGTAAATCCATGTATAAATAATAACTTCACTTACTTTGGTATGTAAGACAAGACTCCAACCTGTCGAAGGTTCTTCTCATTTCTTTCGATCTGGTGGCAGACGTCATCAACAAACTGTCGATGTATGATAGGTAACAGATTAAGCCATCAAACCCAGCACTCGGAACATATTCATATATAATTCAGAGCCATTTAGAAAGTGATGATTTATATATTTCCTTTTCTTAGTCATGAGGTGAGTTATCCGATACTTACACGACTAAACAGCATTGAGATTCTGCCTTCCATGTCATCAAGTAGAACACGAACATACCCTTCTTTATCAACTTTCTTATCAGAAAGATAACGTTCAGTTGTCCCGTGCATAGATATACAACGAAGAGGATCGATCTTATATGCCCAGTCAATCAAACCAAAGAACTCGTCCTAAACATTGTTTATGAAAAAGGAAACAAACTCATTGAAAACATATATGTAATGTAATTAAAGTATACAAATATATTATAGCAGCAGAACCCGAATCCAATATACCTGCAAGCCCTCGAGCAAATCTTGAAGCGATTCATTCAGTGCCTGTAGATCCATTGTTGGCTGCATACCTATCAAACCAATCGGATGACTGTAATCCAATCAGCTAAAGCAAGAATTAAGAAACCATTGAAATATACCAGATTTGTCGTTACCAGAGTTCTCCTTCACGCCAGCATTAATATTACTATTGCCATCGGAATTATCATCTTGGGGCACAGGAGGTGGAAGTTCAAAACACATGAATTGTGCATAGAATAAACACTGTGGAGTAAATTTTACATATAAACGAGGAATATATCAGGAGAGAGACAGTAAAAACGGAAATCATAGACAGTTTAAACGATTCAAAGATTACCTCATCTGCGAGGACTGGGATAAAAACCGTGAGCATTAGAGTGTAGACTTCAGATATAGTAGAAATGTCTGAAGTATTCGGATTCGAAGTTAGAGCACCATCGAGCCATACAGTTGGATTCCTCGGTATTATTGCACTAGCACGAAGCTCGATTGCAAACTCACGAGCCTGGCATGGAGATGTGAAACCAATTCTTCAAGGGAGCTACAACACACATGCTAAATACTACGTAAAATACAAATCAAAGAACCGACAGAAATCATACATGAAAACCCAACATCTAATCTCTCACCTCTCGCTTTAGAAGCATATTCATAGAGTTGCAGTATGCTTTCCGTAGAGGGATCAAGAAATTTTTGTCAAGACTCTGCGATTGCATAAGAGAGATAATGGTTAATAGAAATGCATCAAAAAAAGTTATTTACCTTTAAAATAGCTAATTATGTTCACCTTCAGGTGTTGCAAAAGGCGAGCGTATGTCCTGCATTTGTAGCGCAAATCAGCATGATCGGGCTTCTTCAGTTGCCCTACCTATTATACCCAAGCGCCACACCAAAAAAAAAAAAAAAAAATCTTTAATCAACAAAATACCATTCTCTGATCATAGTCAATTTGAAAGAGAAATTCATAGCAGTACCTGAGAGAAATAGGTCTTATCATTTAACATAAAATCCACCAAACCCGTAAAATATTTCCTCAAGAATTCACATGCTCTTTTAGCATATGTGCTTTTCAAGTTTTCGAGTTCTGCACGCTTCTCTCTGACCTGTAAAGAATTTTGCAAGGAATGACTACCATTATCAGATGAGCTGCTTTATCAGCCAATCCGAGAAACAAATCAACCAGCCTCTGTAAAAATTCGCCGTCTTAATTTAATTTTTCAACTCTTTGGAATTCATTCTATTTCATGGGACAGCATTTTGTTCAGGATAACGATTTCCATATTGTTCGTAAACAAAAATGAAGCAGCAAAGGAAGATGGTCTACATACAGCTCTCATTTTTACAAAGCAAGGATCCAAGTTGGGGACTTCGAGAAGCGACAAAGCACTTCCTAGCCACTCACACGATTCCATGTTGTCAAACATGCTTGATTCATCAAATGATCCCCCTTTAAGGCATGCTGCATACTGCATTCAATCGGAAAAAAGAAAAAAAATAAAAAACAAATAAAAAACAAAAGGTTCCAAGTTAAGGGTTTATGGTGGACAGAAGACAACAAACTTCAACAAATACGTCAAGTGAAAAAAAAAAAAAAAAAACATAAAGTTTCTCTCACAAATATACATAAAGAAAAAGGGAGGACCTCAGGAGGCATACACAGCTTTTCAAGAAGCTTGTCAAGTTCCTCAACTAAGGATTTGTTGTTCACTGACTGCATTTCAAGCCTGTTATTACCCGTTTCAATCTGCAAAAGGAGAGGGAAGAAAGAAAAATAAATAATTTATTAAAATTTGGACTATATATAGGCAAAAAATAAGTACACAGTCAAAGGAGGAGGAGAATAAAAGGAAAAGGAAAATAAAAAAACTAATTTGCAAATCAAGTTAAAATTGAACTGTCTGGAGATCTATACCGACTCGATGTCCTCTCTCATGTGCCTTAGTTTTACATTGAACATGCATAACCATTCATCCAATTCATCGACAATATTACTAGCTACATCAATCCCCTGTAGTACCTGCAGAAAACAGCAATTTAGATTAAAGCAAAGTGAAAATAATGCTCGTAAATTGTTGCATTCAGAAAAATATTTGGTCTCATTATTGTATAAATTGATCATATTCTTTCTAGTAGAACTCCCACAACATTTCCATGAATGGGATATATTATTTGAGTGTTATGCAGTAAGAGGTACGACCTTTCACATTCACTGTCTTCATTGTGAAAATGAAAAACAATAAGAAGCAAGATAAACCATGCTTTGAGTTTCTACGAGAGTTAGTTAAACCAAGAAAAAGGTACCTCTCGTATCAAAGACTCGTTCTCCATGATTGCATGGACATTTGCAGCTTCTAAAGCTTGAAGCTCCCTTTTCAACCGTTCAGAAAATGCCTCTGCCTCACCAATACCCATGACATAACTGCATTTTACCCAATTCCCGGTAACAGAAAAACAGCAAGAGATCAGTGGAGTAACAGTTCAGAAAAACTTCATGATTAAGTTTAACATATGTGCATACGTGTCTAAGAGAGCTTCCATGTCCTCTTCTTCAGCTTGAGATACTAGCTCCCTTTCAACTGTCACTTGCATGTCACTTTCTGTGAGGATATCTGTATCGAACCCATCTTGCATAGTCGCCTGCTGCTTAGGAACTGCCTGTGTATTTTGCTGTAGATGATATAAAACATTCACAAACTTAATATGCGTGGCGAATTCAGATTATGAACAGATAGTCTTATTTAATTGACCTTACCATATTCATGAAAAAAAGAAAAATAATAATATATCTGAACGGATGCTAGTAATTAGCACAAGGAGAGCTAAACAACCACATGAACATGGAACATGAGACTTTAATCACTGAACACTGGAAGTTTATCTTTCAAGAATAACTTTTTTAGCAAAATGTATAAGAAAATTAAGGAGCAAAGTTTTAAAAACGGATCATATGAAAAATGCACCTTCGCCCAAAGAGCCATCTCCACAATGTCGACACCAACAACTTTAGGAAGCTGGCCAGCATCCCTGCAGATATTGAAAATGGCTAGCAGAATTCGATTCCTACAACACAAAATCTTAATCTTAGAAAGATAATAGTAGTAAGGCAACAATCATATAGATATATCTTCTCTATATTTTGCTAATCAAACTGTCTTCTTGTCAATTAAATTTTGCAAAAAAGAAGGCTTCGTTTGCAGCATACCTGTCATCAACATTGCGCATCATCCACTGAGGTGGGGCAACACTTTGATTCCTGAGGTTATCGAAGCCCTTCATGACCACATCAGTAATGATCATTAATGGAAAAAATGCATCAAATGTAAATAATTATATTAAGAGATATAGAACAAATGTGGAGTAAAACTAAAAAAGATAGAAATGAGCACCAGTGTAAAAGTACATCCACTGGGGTCGTTGGATACAACTTCCACCTTCGAAAGATGCTTCAACTTGTACAATTTTGCAGGCTTGTATATGTAGAGAAAAACATATCAATATAAGCTACCAATATGAATCTTCAAAAAAATCATATGAATCTTCATCATTTGCTTCCATTGATCTTCCTTGGATCTATTTACTTATGTTCACAGATGTGGTTTCTATTCTCAGCATCTACATCTTCTAAAACAATACCATCTTCATATGTATTTCAAAACATAAACTATGAGAGTATTAAGCTGCTATAACAACGAAGCTCAGCTCAGCTCGTTTGTCGAAAAATCTTACCTCAAGCACGCCTCCAGAAGAATATTTCATGACTCGAAGGAAAGCTTTAGTCTTTTTCCCTTTCGTCTTCACTGCAGGCAATAATGAAGACGTAATTGAGCAACATAGTTATATTATGGAGGACTAATTCATTCGATAAAGACAATTTAACAGAGTATTCATATTTGAGGCATGGATCAAAAGATCAATTTAGGGACACACTACACACACATTGAAGGTGAATTTATGCAGAGCATGAAAAATATGTGATAAAGAAGAGAATTGAGATTAGGATTACCAGAAATTGCGAGAACGCGAGGCTTAGCCATGCTGCCACGGCCCAATTTGCCGGCTTTGTTCCACATGCCGTTGCACTTGGCCACCCTCATCGACATTACCACCTTCTGCTTCGTTCCTTCGATCGCCGCCTCGCACGCGCGTCGGAGCTCCTCGTCGTCGGCGCTCGATTTCGCCATTCTTTTCTCTTTTTTTTTTTTCTTCACGGCTGGCTGTTGGGATTAGAGTGATTCCGTTTTGCGGTTTTGGAATCTTGAAACTTAACTTGCGGTGAAATTAATCTTCTCATCTCATCGCACTTCTCCTACACTTCCGTGCCACTCTACTTCTGTTTTACCCAACTACGGAGTAATATAATTAATCGTCAATTAACTTAGAAAAAAATAAATAATTAACACTTTAGTATTCAAGTTGTATTCTGAATTTTCATAATTTGTGCAATTTATGGCCCCATTCTTACAATACCCTTTATCCCCTTCTCTCTATTTCTGGCGAAATCTCGCCGCGCCGCCTCTCTCTCTCTGTTCAGCTCCTCGCGCTAAAACGGCGCCCCACATTCGCCGCCATGCAACAAGTTCGCCGCCGCGACGCCCACACCGAAAATCTTTAATTTCAATTGCCGAAAACGACTTGGTGGTAATTTCAGAATGATAATCTTGAAATTTTTCATTTTTTTTCTTTTTTTTCCAAAAAAAATCTAATCTTTAGAATTTTTCCTCAGAACGATAATTTTTACAAGTTCTTTCTTTGAGCGAGTTGTTGGATTCCAAAATCTGATCTTGGCGCGTAATTTGTGAATAATAATCTGCGAAAAGGTCCTTTTTCTAGTGTTGTAACATCACATTCCCTTTGTAATCTGTGCAGTTCCTTTGAATCTATGTTTGTGATGAACAGAGATAAATAAACATGAAGCATTCACAATTAACTGAAGAAATAAAATACGGAGTATTAATATTAATATTAATAGTAATATATAAAATTTAAGATTTGGCGCTTCACAGAGCAACAATGCAGAAAGGGAAAACAACATATAATTCTCCCCTTTCGGAAATATTTGATACACATATACCGACATACAAATATTATGACTCCCATAAATAGATAACCAAGACCCAAATTTCCCCGCGAAAACCATGAATATAACCAACAACAATATAACTACCATACTCACGAAATAGAATTTTTTTTTTTTTTTTTTTATCAGGACGAAATAGAAAACATTTTATTTCATCAAACCCCGCAATATAATTAAGGAGAAATTCTTGAACGCAGTGCACCATCATCCTTCTTCATTCCTACATTCTCGATTTTGCTATTACAACACTGCCATCAGTCGCCACGCTGTCCGCCCCAGACCTAGTCCAAGTCACTTGGAACTGCTCCTCAGTCACTCCTGCACATTAATTCACATTCACAAGGTAGACATTAATTGGTCATCGATCAAAAGAAATAAAAAAAAGAAATCGAGTAATAGTATCACTTGCCTTTTCCCATTGCCGCAGTTGAGGTGATCCCTCCCTGCACGGTCCGGAGCACCCTATCATAGTAGTTTGCCCCGGACCACTTCTGATGAGCCAGGGTGTCGACGCCGTGGCTCCTCTCCTCCCTCTGGATCTTCTCCACATACGCCAGCATTCCTCTACGGGCGAAATCCTTGGCAAAGGTGTCGATGATCAAGGCATTCGCGTGGAAACCGGCTAGAGTTATGAACTGCCAGCAGTACCCTAGCTTTGCTATTTTAGGAATGAAGTCCACCATCTGCTGATCCGTCATCCCCGACGCGTCCCAGTTGAATGACGGGGACAAGTTGTAGGCTAGCATCGTCTCCGGCTGCTTCGCCTTCACCCCACGTGCAAACTCCGTGCACTCGACCAGATCTGGACTGGATGTCTCCATCCAGATCAGGTCGGCGTGTGAGGCGAAGGCCCAGCCACGGACGATGGCTGCATTGACCGACCCCTGGAATCTGTCGACATCAAGAAATAAGACACAATTAATCAGAATTATATATAATTCAACTCGATCAATATAATATAGAGATTCTGTTGTTGATTCTATATATTACCTATAGAATCCTTCCCTGGTCCTGGGTAGGTCCCAGTCCCAGAAAAGGTTCCCAAGGCCGAGCCGGGCCGCAATTTCGCGGCCCTGCTCGTTCGGGAGACACTTGTCGTAGCTGGAATGGTTCATCCACTCATTCAGTTTCCTCTGCTTCTCGGACTCGCCTATGTTCATGCCATTGATCGCCTCCACCACGCAGTCGGAGAAGGTCTTGAGATTCGCCATGGCCAACCAATTATCCTCGATCGTTTGCAGCTCCGGCCCAGTTTTTCCGGCGGCCATAGCCTCCGACATGACGGTGGCCAACGCCTTCCCGCGGAGGGCTGGGTTGGTGACTCCCAAGATGAACTGGTGGTCCCTGGTGTCCACATTCGTCTGGATGAGAGTCGCCGCCACCGCGTCGGTCCTGGCCACGAGCACCGTCTCCGTCCCCATCACGTCGAACTGGAGGCGCGCCGCCACGAGGCGATTGATGTGCTCGCTCACCCCAACCAGCACCTTCCCGGCCATGTGGCCGCACTTCTTGGTGACGGACGACTGGTCCTCGATGTGGACGCCGGCGGCGCCGCGCTCGACGAACAGCTTGCAGAGCTTGACGGTGGCGGTGGCGCCGCCGAAGCCGGTGTCGCCGTCGGCGATGATGGGCTTGAGGTAGTCGATGAAGGGGGTGCGGGCACGCTCCTCGCGGCCCATGCTCATGCGGGCCTCGCGCTGCTTGCGGTCGTGGTACTGCTGGGCGAAGAAGAGGTGCTCGACCTTGTTGGGAACGGTGTCGTACGGGTAGTCGGCGAGGTCCGGGCCGGGCTCGTTGGTGGAGGTGTGGGTGGAGGAGCACTGCCAGCCCGACACGTAGATGGTGTCGAGGTGCTTAGCCATCATGGTCACCTGGACCGGGTCCAGTGAGCCGAAGGTTCTAGAAGCCGTGCCGTTGGCTTGGTGGGTCTTGAGGGTCCGCCACAGCTTCTTCGCCAGCTCGTTCGAGGCGTAGCTCTGTCGGAGGTGCCCGCGGAGCGACACCACGTCCCGGGCGGAGTATGGGCGGCGCGTCAGCCTGAATCTCTCCGAGTTCCACCACGTTTGCACCTCCGCGACTTCCGCTTCGAACCGCCCCTCTTCCTCCATAATCTGTTAAGTAAGTACCACACAAAACGAATACTTAATTATTTAAAAATACAGAAAATAAGAAAATAAGAGAAATTGTTGATTAAGGAACATTCGAGTGGTGTCGCACCATTGAAGGGACTGAGAAAGATGCAGCCATGATAGAACTCTAGATAAATTCTTGAATATATTTTTTGGGTTTTTTTTTTTTTCAATATACAATAAATGTGCTGAAACAAATTATACAAAATGGTAAGGCGGAATGCGTGAATTTATAAGCGGTGGGGATAAGGGAAATTGCAGAACCCAAGAAAATTTAGATATCATCTTTATGTAAATTGTTTAATCTTATCTACTATCTACTAGTATATATTTAGAAGTATTATATTGAATATTGATGATACACGTAAGCGGAATGGTGGTCTGAAATGCCTCCATTGCATTAATGGGTTTGCTCGGTTTCTTGCTGAAAATGATGCGATTCTGTTGTTTTCTGTCAATTTCTAACCAACGGGCGGTGGCGGTTTTCACTATAATTTTTTATTTTAATTTTAATTTTTATTTTTAAAATATTTATATAACTTATATATTAATTGCATGAGCATAAATTTTCTCTTAGGGGAATTTGAAATTTTTAGTTTGTAAGGTTGAAGTAGCCAATATGTGAGCTATCATCTGTGGAGGATTTGATCGATAGTAAATAAAATTGGAGTCAAAACAAAAATGAAAAACAAAGATGGAGTCAAATTTTGAAGCTGAACAGTGTGATCAGAAGCAACATGCATGAAGATTACTACGTGGGAAAAAGAGGTTAGGATAAGTGATTTTGCCCAATCAATTCTCACCATGTGGCTATGCTCCGGTTTCGACACGTAGGTAGAATTTGGGCTTACGTGTCACTTGTAAAGTCTTCGCCCTTTGAATATGCATGCATTTGTATTAGTCAGGTTGCTTCGCTACGACTACGAGGCATAAAACAATCTCTTTGCATGGTTCATTGCATTTTATTGTTTGAATCTTTTATTGCATCCGAGGCTGATTGTTATATGTGTTAAAAGAATGTTTTTGCTGGTTATTAATTACCGATCATTATAGAAAATCTATCTATTATTATTATTATTATCTATTAAAAGCCCAGTTCAAAATCAGCAATCAATTTAAAGTCAGTTTGAAAATGGCAATTTTGTAGTTTATGTTAATTTTAAGGTTACGTTTAAACTTCTTCAAATCCGTACTAATCTCACACTAATTAACTGCTCTTATGCACGGAACACTACCCATACATACCCATAAACAAAACGAAGAAAATTCGAAAAGTGGTATAATTTATATATTTTTAACAAATTAAACCTTTATTTTTTTGATGATTGTGACTAATTTAAGAATTTCTTGCTTTTTTATTTAAGAGAAAAAATTATAATTATTGGGGGAGAAAAATATTTTTTTACATTCAAATTTAAAAGTAATTAAAAGTAATCTCTTATAAACATTTAAATATTGATTATAGCTTTTACTTTATTATTTTTAAATTATGTATATTAAGAAAAATGTCATTGTGTGGCCTGTCACATTATGGCCTAATATCATTATTGTTGAAAATTTTGCAACGTTTCTTACCGTGCATCACACGGGAGCAAATACTAGTATTCTTAACCCACTATATCCATGTAATTGAAGAATATTTTTGATGATTATTAAAAACTTTTTGTTTTTTAAAATATCTTTATAGGAAACAACTAAATGGGATTACAAGAAAAATTAAATTTACTTAACCAACGATACAAATATTCATCTTTTATTAGACGACGACAAAGGGAATTTCTATCCATAATGCTACATATATAAATTGCGCAAGAAAACCAACTCTGTGATGTGGAACACTTGATCTAGTATAATTTACCCTGAATTCTTTTATTAAAAGAAAATTGATTCATTCATAAATTATTACTCCCACCGTTATTGACAGAGGAAATATAAAGATTAGCGGATTATGATCCAATTTTCGATTTCATGACGGTCTAATCACGACGAAATGCATGAAAGCACGTGCAACCACTACATCTTTAGTACAGTAGTAGTTACTTTTTTTATATGATACTACCTCCATCCCATATAGTAAGTCCACTTTGCTTTATTGATTTTTCCGGCACGCATTTCCACCGAAACCTAGTACGGGTTTTAAAATATAATTTTGTAGTATCGTTTTTTTTACGGGATACTATGAGTGCGGAAAAATCAATAAAGCAAAGTGGACTTACTATATGGGATGGAGGTAGTATTTAAAAAAAAGTTGGCACCGGTAATCTGAGTTAAAAAGCAGGTTAAGATCGATTATTTTTAACCCAAAATATTTTTCAACCCAAACCGAATAGCCTAACAATTTGATAAGGATGTCGTAAAAATTGGCGGGTTAGCCCGATTACCCGAGTATTTTTCATTACTTAGTTGTTGAACTTCATTACTTTACTTCAAAAATTGAAGCTTATGTCTTGATTCAAATAATTGTGAAAAATAATAGTATTGTATAATTTTATATGCTAAGTTGTTGTCATAATATTATTTTGTTTATTTTGTACTTCAACACATAATAAAAAATAATTATTATAATCATTAGGGAAAAATATCTTCACATCTCCAATAGTTACTTAATTATTACATACTCCCTTCATCCATGATCTTTTAAGCTAAAATTTTTGGCACGTAGTTTAATATTTTGTGATTATGTATTAAGGTTTTTAGAGTACGTGTTAAAGTGTTTTAAATGTGTGAGCTCATCTGATATTTATAATTGTGTTTAAATGTTACTGTAATGTTAAAGTGTTTTAACTTTTAATTGTGTGGTCTACTACTTAAAATGGAAAGGTTCAATAGATTATGAACGCTCAAATAAGGTAATAATATCAATAGATCGTGAACATAAAAAATATTATGCAAGTTGGAGCCAAATAATATTAAGTAATTAAAATGTCTTAGATGATAGTATAACATGACTTATTACAAAATTGAGATTATCATAAAAAATCTACACATGTTTCATATTTTCGTCAACTTTTTAGCTCGACCAGCTAGCCCGATACCTAAAAGTTTTGGGTTAGGGTCTAAATTTCTAACCCCTAAAAAGCTTCAACTCAATTAACTCAGACCAAATAACTCAAAACCTGATAGAATTAACCCAAAACTGAACAGGTTGACCGATTGACGTCTCTAGTTATAGACAAATACTATTAATTTTATGCAATTATACATACAAATTAAACAATTCTTATCATGATGAGTAGTTGGACTGAGTCACTAAGGTATGGGAAAGATTTGTATGAGACGTGGAAAAGAATAATAAATAATAAAATTGTAAGTAAAACAATAGCAAAAGGCCAACGGCGGTGGATTATAGCGTTTAAGAAAGGGTTACGTAAGAACCGGACGTTAACTTTTAGGCCTAACGATAAATTTGCACTTCATTATAACAATTCTTCAATTGTTTTGTTTAAAAATCATCCACTCCAATATAAAAAACAATACTCCTTCCGTGTCCCAGACCAATAGGCATGTGTCTCCTATTCGGGTCGTCCCACATGAATAGGCCTGTTTTTTAAAAATTGAAATAATAATTGCTTTAACACCCTTCCTCATTTCTCTAAATCAACACTTCTTAAATTTTGTGTCGAAAAAAAACAGGCCAAGTGGTCTGGGACAGAGGGAGTAATATATAAAATGAAAGATCAACTGAACTGAAGAAAAGAAATTAACGGTCAAATTTCCAGAAATAAGATAAAGACGGTGAGGGCTGATCCAATAAAAATAAATAAAAATCATAGAGCGGAATAGGGATAGAACTGCTAGGAATTATATATTATTGAATTAATAATTTCATGGGTATCGACAAAATTAGCTTGGCTCGTTTACCAAAGCATGAGGATTGTAACCCTTTTTTATCACTTCGAGGAAAAACATTTTATTGTTAGTTTTTTGTCTTGTTATACGTTACTGTCAATATTTATTAGTCCATTATCCTCAGCGTATAATTATCATATATGTATCTTTGGCTGTGAAGAATTACTCGCTGGCTTTTAGCAGCAAATGGCAACAATAATGAAGAAGGATAATATATTACGCCTCCATATGCATGATAATTAATTTATCATGAAATTATAATCTATTAAATAACAATGTGTTTAAGTTTTCTATAAAAAAAAAGTGCCTTAACAATGTCATTCTGCAAACGGAACGATTATTTTCACTAAATTTGAATACAAAAATATTTTGATTGCAAAATAATTAATACGGAGTAATATACAAATTTGTGTAAATGTTACTAGAGACAATTAAGTGATTATACGATAACATGCATAATTTAAGTAGATGAGATAAATAGTTTTTTCTCTCAAGCTATAGCTAGGTATATGAAAATGGTGATGTCTTAAAAAAAATCCATAAATTTAATTTATAGTTGATTTTGAATTTTAATTTTAATGGTGCGTTCAACTTGCTTTGAGTAATGTTTTGGGAATTTAAAAGTCCAGATCGCCTATTTGAATATTAGTATAAGCGCTACATATCATTTGTGAGAAAAATGATAAAATAATCTTTTAATTTAGTTATACAACGATATACAAGTAAATGTTCCGTGATTTCAAACATGTACAATTCACAAGACTTAGTTATAGTTTTTTTTATATATAATTACGAAGTAATTAAGAATATCTATAAACAAAAAAAATTGATTAATCTTTCACTTTCCCCAATCCACATTGCAATCATCCGTGTCGGTATATAAGAAGAGATATTGAATGGTCAAATGCAATAATTAGATAAAATTATGTTTGGTTTTGTTTTTCCTTTTTGTTGATTGGGTATTGAACTATTCCATTAATATCTGCGACCATAAATCCTAAAGCATCAATATATATCTTTTGTCATTCTATGGTAGTTGGTTATGGAACCGGCGATGACATTGAACCGGTTTATCTCTTATGACTTGCACAAACATGATTCATATTATGATCATCAATCGATTTAGTTTTTGTCATTTTAGTTCTCTTGATAAATAAAATCTCAATTATTTTCTTTATTGCATTTTTTTTTGTTTATTTTTATATTCTTTCCAAAAGAAATTATTAATTACTTGCTTTATTGTATTTTTAATGAACGCAATAAGATAAGGAATGGTGGTTAATTAGAATCAACATATTTGTTCTGAACAATGTTTAGTGATTTTAATGGAATAGTGCAGATAACACATGTCTTCATTTTGGAAAGTTTGATTTCAACTTTGTTGATATGGTTTAGAGTCAATTGGGATCCTTTGTCTCAAATTCGGTGTTCCAACCGTGTCTCAAATCGTAATTTTTATTAGTTTTATGCATTTTTTCTCAAAGAATTTATTTTATAATAATTTAGTTTAATTTTTATAATTTTTTTCAAGGATTTACCCATCCAATAAGGGTTTATAATTATTTTTTAGCAATTAATTTCATTTTTATTAGTCATATTAGGGTTGATAAATTAAAAACTAGGGTATATAATTTTTTTTTAAAAAAATAATTTTTACTTATAAATGTCTATTATGATTTACTATATTAGAGTCTTTTTATTTTTATAAAAAATAATATAAAATTAATATAACTTAAATTTTGAGACGATTGAGACACCGAATTGGGACAGATAATCTCATCTGGTTTAGAGTGTAGTAGAAATAGATTTAGTTGATGCCAGGTTGAAGGAGCACATATGGGTTGCACATGGTAATATCTTGTGATCCAAATATTAGATCATGTATCTAGCACTTGGTAGAGATGAGGGAGAAACAAAAGCTAAATCTTCTTCCCACCCTATGTAGTTTAAGTAATTAAAATGTTGCCGGGTGATAAAGCAATCGGTTGAGAATACTTTGAACATGATTATTACCGATTTACTTCCTCTGTCCCACTATATTAGTTCGAAATATTTTCAGCACTGTATTTTAGGAGAGTTTATTTTAAGATAAAGTGTATTATTTATTTAACATTTTAATAAATATATTATTTTTTTCATAATAAAACATCATAGATTTATAAAAACATATTGATGGTTGATCTTAAATAAAAGATCTTATCAAGACCTTTAATTTGATATAAAAATCGTAAAAGTCAAATAACAAACAAGAAAGTTATGATAATTTAAAATTTTACATTTAAAATTATATATTATATATTAAAGTACGTATAGAATTAGATATAGCTAATAGGTGGATAAATATTTTTCATTTTAAGAAATGTAACTAACATAGTGGGACAAATAAAATAAGAAAAAGTGAAAATGTAGTGGGATGGAAAGAGTATCATTATTCACAGATCGGATCCTCTGTTGCATTTTCGTATTGCATCTTCAATTGCAACAACAGATGGTTGACACGTATTAAAAATGTTTCCAAATCCAGTATTTTTTGTTTATGCTGATTTTGGAAACATTTTTAACACATGTTAATCATTCGTCGTTGCAATATACTAAGATGCAACACAGAAATGTAATAGAGGATCTCATTCGCATTATTCAAGTTATAAAAACACCCATTTTCATTATTTTGATTCGTTGGCTAATTGGAGACGCCTATGCCTAAATTCTCATACTTAAGAGAGAGAGAGAGCATGGGATCATGAACTAGAGAAATAAAGAGCATTAAAAGGTTAAATATTAAATACGCAATGCATCTAAGTTAGATCTGGATACAGTTATATTTCATTCAATTAAATATCAAACTTCAATCTTAGATTATTTCAAGGACAGAACAACCAAAATAAAAGAATGTATCTAACTTTCAAGAAATTCCTCAAAAGAAAAAGAAAAAAATCAAGAAACTATCGATATTCGATACACATTAATGGCTCCAGTAGGGTTATAAGAACAATATTGCAGAACACAATCAAAGTCCATATTTAATTTTCAGAGGATTGGCATTTTTTTTTTCAATAATCAAATGTTAACAGTTCGAATAGCCAATCAAAAAATGGAAAAACAAAACAAACATAACTTTATAAAAATAAATCCTATTAAAAAAAATTCTATTAAAAAAACTAAATCCTAAATAAAAAAATTATTGAATTCTATCGATTTATGAGCACATGAGCATATTATAAAAATAAACCCTATTAAAAAATTCTACAAAAAAAAAAATCAAACCTTAAATAGAAAATTACTGAACCCTATTGTTCATGCCTACAATGGGTAGGGTAACATTCCTATCACGTTTCTTATTATAAAATCAACCAACGGTAACCAATACATTTATATAACAATACTACAAGAAAAATTGTGTTTAGTGACAACAATTTTGTCACTATACGACCTGTCACTATGCTATATTGACAAACTGTTGTCACTAGACTAGACACAGTTTTTCTTGTAGTAACAATATAAGACCATAATTAACATAACATTAATTTTTTAGAAAAAGAATTTAGAGCAAGTCTATTGAATAGGTATGGTGCCTTTAATTATGGAATTGGAGTTTATATGTATCTTAAATGTTCAAAAGAGAGAATTGGGTCAACTGTTGCTTTACTAGTGGTAGTGGTAGATGGATTGATCATTGTAGGATTTTATTCCCTTTTTTAATTTTCAACTAACTTTTATAACGATTGTCTCCTCAACTTTAAATAATACAGTAAGCAACTTACATGATAGCCAACAATTTCTAAACGCATAAAATAAAGTCTGTTTCTGTATAACTACTCCAAGTAATATATATCTTCTATTAGTTAAAACTATAGAGACACTCATGCGTCTAAGATTATTCCTATACGTGTTGTCCATAATCGCCATGTACATATTTACACACATATATATATGTTTGGGCGCTTGAAATTACTTAAATAAACGGTGCACTTTTGGGGGGATATATAGGGTATTCTGATTGGATCTATAAGTCATTAATTGAAAGAAGTAAAAAAGAAATAAAGGAAAAGATTAGATCATCAAGAACTCCTAATTGTTTCTTTTCCTAGCTGAATTATGAAGATTCGTGGCGCAATAACCATATATATAGTTAGAAATAAGCCCCGTTTTGCAATGAATTGATTTTACCACTTTGTTACACGAGAGTATGCCTAGCACCAGAAGTTTTGTTTCATTATTGAGAGCGAGAGAGAGAGAGAGAGAGAGAGAGAGAGAGAGAGAGAGAGAGAGAGAGAGGTTGTGAGAATATGCATGCATGTTATGTATGGCATTTTGCTGCATATTTCACCTCAAATTATGTCTAGCTACTAGAATTTTCTATTGTGTGTGTGTGTGTGTGGAAAGACAGCAATTGCACATGTCATATCTCATACATGCATACACAAAAGATCACATCAGATAAATTAATTAAAACATTACTATTTCACAACTGAAAATCACATCTGAATTAAACGACCGAACATCTTTAAGTCTTCATGCATATAGACTATATTTTCATCTGGTAAAAAAGACAGCTGAAAGATTTTAGCCCACTAATAAAGTTAACAGTGTAAGAAAAACTAAATTAGAAATCCCTATATATTATTGGTCACTTAACACAAATTAAAACCAAGATAATATTTAGATTTTTATTTACTTTGATTTGTAGAGTGTCTGGAATTCCAGTACTTCTCAATTTCCTCTGCACTTCTTCCAGGAATTCTTCCAGCAATCAGAGGCCACCTAAAGTAATAGTAATATTCAAACAACTTCAAACAATATACACTTCAAATAAATATTATATACACATATACTACCTCCGTCTCATATAATTATGTACGTATTCCGTTTTAGTCCGTCTCACGAATTATGTATGTTTTCTAAAATGGAAGTAACTTTATATCACTTCTACCTATCACTTCACACTTTATTTGGATAAAGTGAAGCTTTGACCAAATTAGGGCCCAAATTATATCACTTCACCCCTTCACCCCTTCACTTCACACTTTTTATATCACTTCACTCCTTCACTTCATACTTTTCAGACATTGCATTGGTTATCGTTTCTACAGTATACGTACATAATTATGTGAGACGGAGGTAGTACATATAATGAGATTATTAAGAAAGAAAAAATTGCCTGTCTCCAAGCAAACTGTGCATCCTGATAATTAGGGTTTCCTCATCGTCAGAAAACTCAAGCTTCTTGGCTTCTTCCCGGCAGCTGGGATTAATTTCATCAGCTACTATCGAATCTAATGCGTCCCAAAAAAAAGAAAAGAAATTGATGATATGTTAAGTAGCTTGAAATTAATCTACAGAAGTCAACTAGCTATATATATATGACTGTAGAATTAAAATAACCTAATAACTTAACATAATTCTTCATTTCTCTGTTCATTAATCATCATCCTCTTAATACATGAAAAAAAGAAAAGAAAAAAAAACTAAAATTAAGAAGAGAGACATTAAGTTCAGATATAGTTCATATATCTCACCTCCGGTGCTGACCTTCGCCGTGTTATCGGAGGTACCAGCCTTCTGCAAATGATCATCAGCCATAATTAGGGTTTTGCAATTCCAATTTAAAGAATAATAGTGTTTTTGGATATTTAGGGAAAATAACTAGTGTGTGTGTGTGTGTGTAAGTACAGAAGTGTTTATTTATGGATGTGTAGTGTAAGATTCTAACAAAATAGATCGATCGGATGAAAATTAAAGATTGTAAGAGGATTTTAAAGGGTAGTTGAATTGAAGAAGAAGATAAAGGGAAGAAAGGGGAGAAGGGTAGTTGTTAAAAATGGAAACTGGAATCAGGGTTGATAGGTAGCTGAACATTTGAAAATAAAATTATAATATTTTTAATTGGGAGGCTAGGAATAGTATAAGTTGCCAGTTGAGGAAGTTTCATGGGAATGAGTGAACAGGGACAACATATATCTTTAATAGTAGATCAAACAGAATATTCATAAGCTGAAAAAAAATCCATCTCCTATGGGTCAATTAGTAAAATACTCTGTATATGCATTTGAAATGTTCTAAATCATAATTTTTTTGAAGATAATTTATTTATATATGGTAAGGCTTTCAATTATTTATTTTTTGTTGTACCCCTTAAGAAAATTAATGTCAGATTTATATTTCAAAGTTCTGGATAATATGTGATTTTAGATCTAAATTTTATGCGGTAGTTGAGATACTATATATTCCATCAATTCTGAGATGAATTAATAAATCCAATATATATTGAAATTAATATGTTGCATGATTATTTATCATGGTTGACTTTTATTGATTATCGATTAATCTGGGAAATGAAATGAGTAGGGATACCTAAATGTTTTGGTTCGGTTCGGTTAATCAGATTGAAATTTTCAATTAACTAAAAATTGAAACAATAACTGAATCAAAAATAAACCGGTCCGGTTTTGATTAACCGAAAAGAATCAAAATTTTCACCCTTTTTAAAAATGTATGTTTTACTATTTAAAATTATAGAATACAAGTTGTATTCAAATTTCAAAATAAAAATCTTTATTCAAATTTCAAAATAAATATATTCTGGTTGCAATCATAAAAAAAAATATCAAATAATTCCATCACCTCCATCAATTCATCGAAATTCATATCATCGATCCATCTTCTTCATGTTCATGAATCCATAAAAAAAACCATTGATCCATCATCATCAGTTCATCACCATCAATACAAGATAACAAAACAAACTAACATGTATCCATCATCAATTCATCACAAGTTAATTTAAAAAATGTAATAATAATGCATAAGTTAAAAGTATTTGAATATTTGATATATAAAAATATAGAAGTTAAAAATATTTTTAATATATTAATTTATACTAATAAATAATATATATTGCCTTTAGGGGTGGACAAATTTACCGAAACTGCAGTATACCGAGCATACCATACCGAAAAAATCCAAAAATACCGTAATTAGCGGTATACTGAATTTTCGGTACGGCGAAGATTTTCGGTATGGTAACGGTATGAGTTTTTCGATACCGCGATATACTGGTCAATATCGAATTTTTGGTACATACCGATTATACCGATATACCGAATGTTCGGTATGTACCAATTGTCAATATATACCGAAAATTATCAAAAAAAAAAACATATTTTTTAATATCAATTCTATTATAATTTTATTTTATAATCAAATTGATGGCCTTTAGATCATTTTTGGATGGACTCATAGATATGATGAATTTTATTAAGTTTTATTATCAATGTTGAGACATGCTAGTTTTTTTTTTCTTTCTATTTTTTAATTATTTTGGAGTTTGATTAGATGTGGACAATATTTATTTGTTTGTGTTGGACTTTATTTGTTTGGTGCTATTATATTTTTTTATGTAGTCAATATGGTATGCAAAAAACCAAATATATATTTTTTTGGGTATAATATTCGATCTTTCGGTATACCAAATTTTGATACAGTATTGGTATGGATTTTGTTTCATACTGGATTTTCGGTATACCGAAAAGCGGTATACCTAAATGTGCGGTAAGATAACGATATAAAAAATTGCATACGGAAAATCTTTAGTACGGTATCGGTATGACGAAAAATTTTAAATATACCGTACCGGTCCTCCCCTAACTGCCTCCGTCCATCTTATAATGACATATTTTCTATTTTGAAATGTCCAGTTGATCTTGATATATTTCCTAAAATAGAAAAAATCAAGGCCAAATTAATAACTAAATTAGGCCCTGATCATTTTGTTTAAGTATTATAAATCTGAACTTTAAAAATATATTATTAGAAATAATAAATTAAATAATTAATTATAATTAAAATGATTATTTTATTACTTTAATCATCATGTCCCACAACTAATTAAAGTCTCCTAAGAACTGTGTCCACTTTGAGATAGCAATATAAGCCGGATAGAGCAAGTATTATATAAATACAAATGTTATTCAGTTTTTCAATTTAGAACCATTCGGTTCTGGTTTAACTTAAAACCGAAAATAACCTGAAATTGGTAACCTAAATCGAACCAAAAACAGAATTTATAGTTTTTAGTTAGTCGGAACCGATTCGGTAGTAACCGAAAACCATATAGACAACCTTCGAAATGAGAATAACTAATTAAGAAACGTGAGTCAGTATTTTATTTTTATGTTTATTAATTCTATTTTATTCGAGCTCAAAGCAAACTATACCAGCCTCACCATATTAGGATATATTGAGACAAACTAACGATCACGAACCCAATATTAATTTATTTGTTTTATTATATATTTTTAAATGGATTAATCTAGGGGGCCATATGGCCACCCATAATGCCCCTATATTTTGAAAAAACTCAATTAATAGTTTTTATTTTAACGATTCACCTATTATCCACAGATTACCATTTTCCTTTAAATAATCCTTCCTTAATTATTCTTCAATCTAATCTCCCTTAATTAACTCAATATACTAAATGCCACAAATTTTCTTATCATGATGCAACGGTAATTAACACGCAAAAAAATCAGCTGTATTTCGTGAAAAGAAGGAAGATAATTACACGATATGAGTACAATTCCGACAATATCTGTAGCAGATGAAATCTGACATTCAAATTTACAAAGGAAGAATAATTTTTTTATGAGATTCAAATTTATAGATACACGAGTTCACATTGTAACCAAAAATCCAAACTACATTGTTTTTAAGAAATTTCATGGATGACTATCAACATATCATACATGATTTATTTGATGAAGATTCTGAGGAGAGATAGTGGCATCGAAAGACACTCAAATTTTTGAAGGTGAAAATGTTGATCAAACACATGATAGGTGCGGTACTCAAATTTTGGACAACAGAGATGTTGACAAAATACGCTACGAGATGATTGAACACGGTCCTCAGTCTGGCATGAAGTTCGAGAGTAGGGAAAATCTCTTTCAAGCATATCAAGACTTTGCAAAGGTACAAGGTTTTTGTGTATCTTTTAGAAATTTTCAGGGTGATAAGTACTTTATGATTTCATGTGATAAGGCTCGAAAGCCAAATGTGAAAAAACGTAAGAAAAGAATGGATTGTCATGCACGTATGAATGCTATCAAACAAGATAATGGATATTGGAAGGTGTCTATTGTCCATTTAACTCACAATCATGATTTGGATCCAAATATCCAAATCATATCAATTTCAAATTTTAAATTATCCAAACCCTTCGTTAATTGCTTCTATATAAATGACCATTTCATATATTCAAGTATATATATCAACTTCATTCTCTTTTTAATTTTAAGAACGGTTATAAAAATCAAAGAACCCCTCCTTCCACTAAGTCATCCAAGCCACCAAATAGAAAAACCCCACCATCCTCACTCTCCAAAAAAAGCTATGAACGTAAGTTTTTCACATCCCGAGAGGAACGTAGGAAAACCCCGGATTATCATAAGCTGCTTATGTCCCCGAGAAGCCAAGAAAAATTCTACAAAAAGCTCCGTGATGAAGATAGGGAGCTCATGAAAGAGATAAGAGACTTATTTGCCCGCTCGTTGGTGAAAGATTCTGAAACCATGAAAGGTTTGTTGATTGAGAACAAGCCTTTTGTAAAACTCTATGACATGTTCGTAGAGGAGAAATATTCGACTAAATATGGCGGTGAAGGTAGTTCAAAATGGGCATCTCTCGTCGTCCTTAGCGATTCAACCGTTGACAATTAAGTCATCTATTCATCGAGTCTTCTATTTACGTCCCTATGAGGCTCCTGTTTGCGTCCCTACCCTAGTAGTCATATTTGTTTTCGTTTACGTAATATGTTATAGGCCATTATGGTCTATTATTTGATTTTCAAGAAAAATAAATAAAGTATTTATTTCATCTTTTTTTTTTTAATTTTTTTTTAAATTTTTAAATTTTTTATTATTATCTCATATTAGAACTAGAATTGGCTTTCTTGTTTGTTCTCTTTTTGTTCGTTACCTCTAGTACTATTGTTAGTCTGATGGTGTAGTTTGTATATTTTGTCTTGTTTTTTTTTTAACTCATTAATATACTTCATTTAAAATTTAAAATAAAAGAAGAAGAAGAAGAAGATGATATCAGAAATGGAAAATGGCTTGTTTTCTTTTTAATGGAAAAATGGCTTAGAAAGATCATAACAAACGTATTTAATTTCTTCCTATAAATATGGACAAGGGTACTTATGTCATCATCTATATTAATTAACGGCTGTTATAAATCATTAATTATAAAAAAATTCAAAGTTACTTAAATATCCCTTTATGGCCACCCATAATATGGCCATTTAGCAAAACCCTTTTTAAATAATCAACCCACATTACATATATTTGGTCATAGTCCACATACAACAATATAATTATTGATAAGCAAAAAAACACACATATTTATGTTAGATCATTCCTCAATTAGTGGATCTACAAGTGATTTATCCTATATAAAAATATAAAAACAAAACACTCCTTAAATCGGTTAGGTTAGAGTATGTGAAAGTAAAATTTTACTTGCTCAGGTATATTTCTAGAGAGACTATTAGTTCAACTGAACTATTAATTAGGTTGAATATTAGATACATAATTAACACTTAAATTCCTGTGATAACTGATGCCCACAAAATTATTTTGTTATTTGTCTTTTGTTTTGTGTTAACAAAAATTTAAAAGAAACAATTGAAAAAAAGAGAAACATAAATGAAAACATTACCAAAAAGCGTAGGGCAATTCTATTCTATACATAGCCCACATTTTACTATTCATAGCCCCCATTTAATAAAATAATCAACGTGTTTTTTAAATTTACTAATTTACCCCTGTAGCCCCCAACTTTTACACGGTAAATGTCAATCTGCAGATTTCTTTTGTCTTCCACCTTGAATGTTTTTGATCGCCAAACTCATAAATTGAAGTGCCGGCACAACAAATTCAATTTCATCGTCAACTTTTCAAGGAATCTATTGCAATAGGATAATGTAGAGTTTTAGGAGAATTTGTGAATACAAAAAGTCAGAAGCGAAAACTCCTCCATCTTCTCTACAAAACCACCTTTGCCCGGCGGCGAAATACCAAATCGCACGCACTCTTATTGTATTATGTATATTACTCCGGTAATTGTTTATTCATAAATACAATCTCCAATCAATTCAAGTTTAACTGTAAAAAAGAATAGTCTTCACTAATCGAAAATATTTGCCAAGTTCATCACCCAATTGATACCACTGCCAGAGATGATAACTATTTTTCGCCGGCGAGAATGAAACAACGGAGAAAGTCAGAATCTGAAGTCAAACATCAAATTAGCCAGACCCAATTCTACAAAATTGGGGAACTCTTCCCCAAAAATTACACATTCAGCAAACTACCCCTTTAAGATTGTAACAGATGTTGTTTCTCTCCCTTGTCGTCGGCGGCATCGAAGATAAATCTTGTTGGAGACGCTTTATCACGTTCATTTTACGTGGATGAAATTCAATAATAAGGTAAGATTTTGTTTTCCAGTTAAAGAGCTCGTTTCCAACAGCTGCAGCGGGAAGTGGCTATGGGGAAGAAGAAGAATCGGTAGCTATATGGGCAAAATTGGAAGTTCGAAATAAATATTTTAATCAATTAGTATTATTGACAAAAACTTGTGTCAGCCGGAGGCACCGTGTGGCCGGGCCCAAAGTGCCAATCTTTATACAGAAAAGTGTCAATTTATATGAATAAAAGTGCCAATCTTTAACATAATTATTTTACGAATAAAATGACAATTTTTAAAAGTGTCAATCTTTATACAGAAAAGTGTCAATCTATATGAATAAAAGTGTCATTATTTTAGCCCGGCCGCACGGTGCCTCCGGCTGACCCAAGTGTGTCCCATTATTATTTGGTGGCTATGAATAGTAAAATGGGGGTTATGTTTAGAATTACCCAAAAGTGTATTATTGGGCCAGGCATGGCCCACTTTGGCCCAGCCCAAAAGTTTTCACATCTTAACACAGCCAACCGGCCCAGCCCGAACGTTCCCGCGGTTTCCAAGTCTCGTGACAAATACTCAGGGGCGGACCTACGTGGGGGCTAGTGTGGGCTGAAGCCCCCACGGTAGCTGTCGGAGCATAGGTGTATATATAGCCGGTGACGGTCAACCCCATCGACTGTGCGCAATTTATTAATGTCTAGCTGAAGAAGACGATACTTATAGTAATTTCTTTTATGTTTTGCATTTAGAATATTAGTAGGTTGTAGACTTGCAGGCTTTAAGAAACAAAGTAGTGGTCCACTTTACTTTCTAGTGAGACCCTTTATTTTTATAATTTTGTATTCTTAATTTCTTTTACGGGTTTCTTTTTTCTTCTTTATTTTTATAATTTTGTATTCTTAATTTCTTTTATGGGTTTTTGTTTTTCTTCTTTTTTGAATCTTGGCCATATGAATCCTAAATTGGTGGATTAATTTTTATTTCATGGTTTTTAAATTTAAATTAAATATGTAGTATAATGCTTGCACTTGTAATTTTATAAATCAATTGGGTAAATAATTTCAAAAATGCAAACATCCAAAAGTAAATTGTTCTCTCTCGTGAGATAGCTAGTTAGAATAATTTAGTTAAATATGTTTACAAATTTTATGTTCATATTGTGTGTTAAAATTTTAAGTTTGAAATATTATACCTTTTCTGTCTTGTCTGAATATGCATATTTTTATTCGAAATAAATCTATTAAACTAATATAATGTGCATATTCAGACAAGACGAAAAAAAATATATTTTGTTATTAATTTTTTTTTATAAATCAGCCCCCAAGGTAATTCGGTAATTTCGTCCTGGGTCCGCCCCTGCAAATACTAGTACCCTATTAAAATTCTCGAGTCGGTATCAATCGCAAGTTTCAAATTGAATTGGGGAATTTTTCAAATTAGGGCTCGCCGTAGTTCAAATTTGCGGCGGCATTCAATTCAACCATGTACAACGGAGTAGGGTTACAGACCTCTCGGGGATCGGGAACGAACGGCCACACCCAGGCGAACAAGTTTATCGCGAAGCCGAAGAATACCTACAAAATCGCCGCCGGTTCGAGCAAGAGCTCCGAATCGGATCGAGGAAGCGCCGGCGTGATGCGGAAACACGAGAAGGAGATGTCGGAGCACGACCAGAAGCGCCAGATCGAGCTGAAGCTGCTTGTGCTGGAGGAAAAGCTTATCGATCAGGGGTGTACGGACGCCGAGATCGCCAGGAAACTCGATGAGGCGAGGAAGTCTCTCTTTAACGAAATTGATTGAGATTAAGAAATTGCTGCACTATTGCATAAACACCAAAATATGTGGCATGGCATCCAATTGAAATTTCTATTTTGGATCTATTTTTTTTTTTTTTATATATTTCTTTCTGCCTCTTTTTAATCAACTAGGCAAAAGAGATGTAATTGCCATAGATTAGCATCGCGATCGTATATTCATATTGATCTTTTTCATTTTTTTTTTAATTTGATTTTTTTTTTAATGTTGTTGCAGAGTATTGGTAATGTGCAATTTTTCTGTTGAGAATGTGGACTTTAAAATTTAAGGGTGTGTTTGGTAAAGAAGATGAACCAAGATGAGAGAGATCATCTTGGTTCATCTCACTGTTTGGTAACCAACTAAAATAAACTGGAGGGCCCGAGATGAATACAAGGCCCGTTGATATTTCACTGTTCCGCCTTGTTTAGTCATCTCACGTTTTTGGTCGGATGAGGTGAACTCATTAAAACAGTAACACAATACTTTCTCTCTCTTACCATTTTACCCTTATGTATTTATACGATTTTAAATAATAATAATAATAATAATAATAATAATAATAATGTAATAAAATAATAATAATAATAAATAAATAAATAATAACAATAATAGTAATAATAATAATAATAATAATAAATCAATAATAATAATGTAATAAAATAATAATAATAATAGTAATAGTAATAGTAATAATAATAAATAATATCAATAATAGTAGTAATAATAATAATAATAATAATAATAATAATAAATATTAATAATTTAATAAAATAATAATAATAGTAATAGTAATAGTAATAGTAACAATTATAATAATAGTAATAATAATAATAATTTAATAATAATAATAGTAATAATTATAATAATAACAAGAATAATAATAATAATAATAAATATAATAATAATAATAATAATAAATAATAACAATAATAGTAATAATTATAATAATAACAAGAATAATAAAAATAATAACTCAACAATATAATAATAATAATAATAATAATAATAATAATAATAATAATAAATATATTAATAATAATAATAAATAATAACAATAATAGTAATAATTATAATAATAACAAGAATAATAAAAATAATAACTCAACAATATAATAATAATAATAATAATAATAATAATAATAATAAATAATAATAAATAATAAAGGGTACTATTTAATCTCAACGATAAAAAGTGAAATCGGTAGGGGTATTTAATAAGGGTAAAATAGTCAATTTAAATTTTAATCTAGAGTTTTGCAATTTGTACCAAACACAATATGATATCATCCGGGTCTGAATTTTTTGCTACCAAATGGTGAGATGAATGATTCATCTTGACACTATTCATATGAGTCATCTTGAGATGAATCATCATTCTTCATCTTGAGATGATTACCAAACGCAGCCTAAGTGTTGCATTAAGGGCCAAATATTTCAATACTTGTAGTTTAAAGTTTAAACAAGGCCATAAAACTTGACCTTCACTTATATTGGATAGGATAGGACAGAATTTCATGGGCTTTTTTCCATCATGAATTTCAAGATTATTCAACATGAGAGCATGCCCTCCTTCTTTATAGTAAAAAGGCCCACTAATTTCAAGATTATGCGCGAACTTTATTTTTTAATAGACTATATTATGTCACGAACCTTGTCTTCATAGCCCAAAGATTTTTATATTGCATTAGGTAATTTCAAATAAACAAATTTACTAATTGCTTTCACAATGGTCAAATCTCACTTGTTAATGTCATAATTGAACATTTAAATTTGAACAGTGACAATTGTACTGATGCAATGATTTTAATATAGCATTGACATGCTGATTTCATTTAGTGATTCCAATCGTAAACGAATTATTTTGGCAATGACAAGTCCCTATTGATTGCTATTTTTTTTTTTTTTTTTTTTCAAATACAAATAAGCTCTATGGTGATTTGTGTAATACTATAAATTTTGATTGTGTAATTATGTGTCCCACTTGTAAAAAAATGCCTTGCTGTTTGCTTTCATTTCTTAATCTCCACGTAATAAATTTAATGCTTATGATAAAAATTATCCTAAAAAGTAGTTTTAATAATAAGAAGTGATAGACGTGTGGTTACAACGGCTACAGTTCAAGTAATTAATCAGAAATTCCAAATTATCGTAGTTGACGAGGCTAATTAAAAAAAAAAATCTGGCACGAGACAACTAAGCAGTGATAAGGATCTAGGCTGTTAAGCTGTTAATTAGTTGATTAGAAAATTATTTAGCTGTTCCATCACCCATTCACTACCGTTTTTAAAATTTCATGTAGTCCATAAATTCAATTAGTAAAGGTAATATGGTGTTAATGGTT
The DNA here is from genome assembly GCA_001642375.2 of Mentha longifolia. Taxonomy (NCBI): domain Eukaryota; kingdom Viridiplantae; phylum Streptophyta; class Magnoliopsida; order Lamiales; family Lamiaceae; genus Mentha; species Mentha longifolia. The sequence continues at coordinate 3,430,672 of CM038119.1, forward strand.
GGAAACAAAATAACGTTTACCTAGAATGTGCGTGTGTTGGTCTAGCGATAGAGAGTTAATATGTGAGACCAGAGGTCTCGGGTTCTAGTCGTCCCTAGTGCGACTTTTAAATTTCAATTAATTATGTTAAAAAAAATAATGTTTATTTGAATTTCCAAACTTTTTCAAGACCTAAAAATTGAGGATATACTACAATAAAAAGCTTTAGTAGTTACATAAAATTTGAAGAATTGTGATACTTATAAATGTCACTTAATAAAATTGTGACACGTTTGAATGATATTATGCATGTCACAAAAATATAAGCATATCGCTAAATTTAGTGACATTTGATAGTGTAATTAATTTACAATATTACATTTCTCCAAATACTTACACTTTTTTATCTCACAAAAGTACATAGATGCATGTGTACATGTTACAGAATTTTGTTACACTAAATACGTAGCAAATCTTGTAACATGTTTCTTGGATGTCACTAAAATTGTGTTATAACTAGACAATTTTGTTGTAGTGATAATCTAATTACTACGAATTAAAAGGTAATTAATGTTATAATTGTAACGTTTAAAATTCGCGTGAGAATTAACGAATATATGTCAATTGGATCAAGATTATTTTTTTATTTTTATTTTGAAGGAATTGGATCAAAATTTTATTACAATATGAAACATAAAAAGTTTATAGAAGAACCATAGACAATGTCAAAAAGTTACAAGGCTAAGACAAATTAATGATTATATAAAAGTAGAAAAATTTTAAAATTTTGTGAATCATTCAATGATGAAGCCACTTAAATCACGGTACACCGGGCGACCTAATTGTTTAATTAAGGAGTTGTTAACAAGTAACTGGTTCTGCTGACCATGTCTTGATTATTTTATTTTATGTATTTTAAAAATGGGTCGTGCAAAATAATTTGGTAAAATTGGATAATCGTGTTGTGTCGTAACATGGGCTTATTTGGCCCATCATTTCACAGAACATATGCGTTTAATTCAGCGTGCTTTCTGCTGAAAGAATGAAGAATGAACATTGTCATTGAATATTAATTAATTATGCAGTATTTTCTATAAATATAATGTTACAGCTATCGATGGGCTTCTACAATTAAATCTGCAGACTGAAGATGCAGCCCAAGAAACAACAATTTACAAGCCCAAGAAGTTTGAAGAAACAACCCATTACAAGGAAGGCCCAGTTGCAACAAATAATGATCAACCCTAGTGTAGTGGTCCCATTTTTCTGTTAGGAAAATGTCAGAGACGAGTGAGAGCTGAGTGTTTTTTATTCTACGGAAGTTGTAATTGCAGGGGATTATGATGAATGAAAATTGAGTTATCTCTTCTTCGTCTCTCTTTATCTTCTTCTTCTTTGGAGTTAGGACTCACTCGAAGTAGTCCCCTATCCCAACTCGTATCAATAGGTGCTTTCATTGATCCTTTCCTTCCATGGCCGATTCCGACATCCTCGCTGCCATTCAATCTCTGCAAACTCATTTGGAAAGCCAGCTCCAAGCCACAAACACCACCCTCCACAAGTTCATGTCCTCTGTTGAATCCAGATTCGCAGCTCTCCACACCCATCCACTTCCACCGCCGCCTCCGCCGCCGGGAAATCACGCTTTTCGCTCCATGAAAATGGAGGTTCCACACTTCGATGGCACAGATCCGGCCGGATGGATTTTCCGTGTCGAGGAATTCTTCAATTTTCACAGTACGCCGGAGGAAGCTCGGCTGCAGATTGTTTCCTTCCACATGGACGGGAAGGCCGCCGCTTGGTTCCAATGGATGAAAACCAACCATCTTCTATCTACTTGGCCGGTATTCCTTCACAGCGTCCGTCACCGCTTCGGAGGTTCTCTCTATGAGGATCCCCAAGGCGCCCTCTCAAAGCTTACGCAAACAGCTTCGGTTGCTGAGTTTCAATCGGAGTTTGAGGATCTCATGAACAAAGTAGTAGGTATATCTGAACCTCTGCTTGTTAGCTTCTTTATCACTGGTTTAAAATCTGATATCCGACGGGAGCTTTCATTCTCAAAACCTACTACTTTAATGGAGGCGTTCTCTCTTGCGCGTGCCTATGAGGCTCGATTGGAAGAATCTCGTGCTGAATATAAATGGCAGCTTCCAACACCTATTCCGGCGACCCCTGTTTCGGTGGTTCATCCGTCGCCGCCGCAGCTACCAGCTACGCCTCCACATCCACAGCCAGTACAGCCTACTCTTCCTCTTCTTCCGGCACCACCGACCTTGCCGATTCGACGATTTTCTACAGCCGAACTTCGGGAGAAACGTGAGAAGGGGATGTGCTACAATTGCGATCAAAAATGGTCACCGGCTCACAAATGCAAGAGTCGGTTCTTATTGCTTCTAGGCACCGACGAAGATGGCGAGGCTCTGGAGTACTCACCACCGCTTGTGGATGAGATGGTTCTTGGCGATATTTCTAGCCTTCGCTCCCTTTCTGGTGTTTCCACTCCCAATTCTCTTCAATTCACTGGCTCCATTCTTAGCCACAACCTCTGCGTTTTGATCGACAACGGTAGTACCCACAATTTTCTCCACCCATCGATTGCGCACTTACTTAAGTTACCAACTGAAGGGATTACACCCTTTCGTGTTTATGTGGGGAATGGTGATTATTTGGTTTGCCAACATCTCTGCCCAAATGTTCCTCTAATGATTCAAGGCCATCAATTTGCAATAGATTTCCACTTGCTTAATATTGTAGGGCCATCTTTGGTTCTTGGTATGCAGTGGCTCCAACACCTAGGCCAAGTGACTCACGATTACGCAAATCAATCCTTGGTGTTTCTGTGGGAAGGCCAGAAAATCATATTCAAAGGAAAAGCAAAGCCGGCGGTGCCGCTTAGTACTTTCAGCCTACTGCAGGCCATGAATGCTATGCAGATTATGAATACAAGTTTGGAAAAATATAACTGGCCCACTTCTCTGATTCTTGTTAAATGGAGGGGTGAATTTACTGAGATGGAGTTTGAGAGTGCATGTTTAGATGCTCACCTTGAGGACAAGGTGAATTTCAAAGGAGGAGGAAATGTTACAGCTATCGATGGGCTTCTACAATTAAATCTGCAGACTGAAGATGCAGCCCAAGAAACAACAATTTACAAGCCCAAGAAGTTTGAAGAAACAACCCATTACAAGGAAGGCCCAGTTGCAACAAATAATGATCAACCCTAGTGTAGTGGTCCCATTTTTCTGTTAGGAAAATGTCAGAGACGAGTGAGAGCTGAGTGTTTTTTATTCTACGGAAGTTGTAATTGCAGGGGATTATGATGAATGAAAATTGAGTTATCTCTTCTTCGTCTCTCTTTATCTTCTTCTTCTTTGGAGTTAGGACTCACTCGAAGTAGTCCCCTATCCCAACTCGTATCATATAATCTCAATTACTATATTTAATCATCTCAAATATTTTATCTCAATGATGGTAATCCTATATACTTCTCATGCCTAATATATACGTTATACTAACTATAATATATACGTTATACTAACTAACTTAGATTTTACAATGTGTCACCTGTCACTCACTCCACACATAATTCCAACTTTTTTTTTCTCTAACTCATCCCTAAAAAGAGATTTACTTTACTTACTGTTTTAATTTTATTATGAACAATTCATTTCTTAATATCCGTGTTCAACCATCCAGGCTAAATTTATGGGATGGATGGAGTGATAATTTTAAAATAATCTTTGTCCAAAATTAATTCACTCGCATTAAGCTAATAAGCATATATAAAATTCTCATTAACAATATTTATCCCAAAGAATTAATTGAGGTAAATAATAGTATATGGTTGCAACGGTAATATAGTTACTATACATGTATGATCATATCACATTTAGAAGAATAAGATCAGTTTTCTTATCTAATTTATTCGCAGAAACACAGCTACATACAATGCAATGCGTTTGTGTCGCAATCTAACTGTATCAGATCTTACCTAATTGGTGTTATATGAAAATATGAAATTAAAAAGATTCCTCTTAATGAAATCACGACGGTGACTGCATGATGAATTTCAGGGGTAACATGCAATGTTCCTTAATTTATTAGATTAGAGATAATTATTATGCACATATATACCTACTTTACTTGCTAGATCTACCTGCTTTTGTATTATTTGAAAGTTGGAAACCCCACTCATAATGTAGATTGATTTTTTTTAACCACATAATATAGATTGAATTTGAATGTACTTATTTTTACAAACCAACTAGTAATTATCAATGGAATTAAATCATAATTGCTTTAATTTAGTAAACTGCATCGAATTGATTCAATTATGAAGAATATTAGCAATGAATTATTAATACAAGTGGTATTGACTGTGTTGCGATAATATATATAATTGTCAAAAAATAAAATTGGTAATGTTAACAAAAAAAAAAAAAAAACCCCTTTATATAACAATGTAAGGAGTTTGGTTCATATAAACATAAATTTCGGCATGAGAAATAAGAATAAATTTTTACCGTTGATCTTAATTATGTCTATGAATCATTGATTTAAGTATAGTTAAAAGGTAAAACAAACATGATTCTATTTAAACATCAATTTATACATAAAAAAAATACAATAATATAATAAGCATAATTCTATACATATTTAAGCATGAATTTGTATATTTTTAAGCATTATTCTTTTTTTCTCACATAAGGATTTATTTGCATACGAACCATTCCTATAATGTGAAACTAATTAAAGCTTAGGAGAGGATTTAAACATATATTTTTCGGATTTCGCCTCTAATCAAGATATATATGATGGATCCCAACATATATAAACAATTTTAGTTTTACATATATATATATATATATATATATAAAGACGGGAAGGATAGCCTTATGAATAATGAAATACTAGTACTATAATTGTTTTTTTCTTTTTGGAATGTAGACTGAAATTAGTTGTTACAATCATATAAACTGCCTGCCAGTAATTAAAACCAAAATGTTTGTAATGAACCGTACCGACACCAAGAAATGGTAAATCAACACGCCACATGTAAGCATAATTATTTGTAAGAATTCAGTTATAATTAACCCAAGTCAACCCTAACTAAGATATTTTATCAATAATCTTTAATCCTATGATTGAGCCACTAGCTCATCAAGTGACAGCTAATTTACAACAAATCATTTTAATTAAAAAAAAGGCTCTCCACCAAATCATGTATATATATACATATCTCACCGTTACAAGCTAATCAAACAACCAATCAATTAAACAGTTTTGAGAGTTGAAGAAAAAAATGGCCTCAACCAAGATTCTCTCTCTCACTCTTCTCTTTCTAGGAATCATTGCACTATGCAATGCTCAAAGCCTCTCTCTAAAATACTACAGGAAGACATGCCCTTCAGTTGAGTCGATCGTGAAGAAAGAGACTGCTAAGATTATGTCTGTGGCCCCCACTCTTGCTGCTCCTCTCCTCAGAATGCATTTCCACGATTGCTTCGTTAGGGTATGTAATGATATAGTATTATGTATTTTTTTTTTCTGTTTGGAGAAACCTATAATAGTTACATGTATGTTGATGATGCATGACGTGGTAATATAATGTAATGATATGTGTTTTCTTTTTTTTAGGGTTGTGATGGTTCTGTACTGATAAACTCAACAAGTACCAGTCAAGCTGAGAAAGATGGATTCCCTAATCTCTCTTTGAGAGGCTATGGATCCATTGATAGAGTGAAAACTGCAGTGGAGAAGAAGTGTCCCGGCGTTGTTTCTTGTGCTGATATTCTGGCTCTGGTTGCTCGTGATGCCACCGTACTCGTAAGTCATTCGATTAACACCAATATTTTAAAAATCGAAGCAGCAAATATAGCCTCCGGCTTCCATTTTTCCGGTCCAATATATTGTGCCAAAACTGGCCGGTTCACACTGATTTGTTGAACCGAAACCAACTTGATTACTGGTTGAAACCGGCCAGTTCGGTTCAATATTTTAAATGACACGATTTATAATGATGAAATGAAAATATTACTCCCTCCGTCTTATCGATAATGAGAATTTTTATCATTATATTAGACTCGGCTTGAATAAAAATGACCCATTATCAAGGAGTATCATTTTTGAGAAGATATAATGATTTTTAGTAATATTTCGTCTCGCGTTTTATATTATTTTTACAGGTTGACGGACCTTCGTGGCCCGTGCCCTTGGGACGGAGGGATGGAAGAGTGTCGTTGGCTAACGAGACGTTGGCTAACCTTCCCCCTCCTTTCTTCAACATCACTCAATTGAAAGCAAGCTTTGCTTCCAAGAACTTGACCGCCAAGGACCTTGTTGTCTTGTCAGGTAAAAAATGATCATCGATTATTTGATATAGGAGCCTAGTATTTGATTCATTTACATGCCTTGAGAATTTGAAAATGACCAAAATACCCTTGTCACATGACTATAATAATAATGCATCAAGCTAGAAATTGAGAATGACCAAAAAACCCCTACATGGATGTATCAACTTTAGCCATCATACCTTTACTAATAACACTGTCGATGCCAAAGTTCGTACATGTGTACGAACTCTGGCCTCGTTTTTAACATGCAATAGCTAACAAACCACACATGCATTGTCAAACAAACAGGAAGCCACACCATAGGAACTTCCCACTGCTCGAGCTTCGCCAACCGGCTCTACAACTTCACCGGGGTAGGCGATGCCGACCCCTCGTTGGACCCCAACTACGCGGCCCGCCTCAGGAGAAAGTGCAGCCCGACCGACCAGACGACCCTGGTGGAGATGGACCCCGGCAGCTTCAAGACATTCGACGAGGACTACTACACCCTCGTGGCGAAAAGAAGAGGCCTCTTCACCTCCGACTCCGCCCTCCTGGCGGATCCCGAGACGAGGGCTTATGTTCTTCGCCAAATAAAAACCAAGAAGGCTTCTTTCCCTAGGGATTTCGCCAGATCTATGGTGAAGATGGGCAAGATCGAGGTGCTTACAGGGAGGCAGGGTGAAATCAGGAGAAGATGTGCCTTTATTAATTGATCGATTAATTAATTGCATGAGATTTGGTTCTTTAGTTTTGAGGCTGTCTTGATTTGGGACAGACGCGTCTATTTGTTTTCTTTCATTATTTTTTTGTTGCTTCAATCTTCGCCATGTTTGGAGGTGATTCTACTTGTACCAGCTTTGCTGTATGATTTTGCTTGTTTTTTTTTTTGGCTTCTTGTACGGAATAAGGCAATTAATTTGTATAGCATCGTTTTTCTTTTTGTTGAATTAATCTACTCACTCCGTCCCCTATTTACTGACATTATTATTATATTGGGATGTCTCCCATTTACTGAACCTTTTCATTTTGGGATATAGGCCCTACAATCACTTCACTTTTTAACACTTTAACACTTTAATACAATTAAAAACATTAGATAGGCGCACAATTATTCCACTTTAACACTTTAATTTATTAATAAATCATCAAACTATATAAAATCATGTGCCCAAATTTTTGGTTCACTAAATCTGGGAGGGAGGGAGTAATAAAATTCTTCCTTTGCGGTACTTTTTTTTTTTTTTTCAATTGGGATCCTTTGTACCAATTTTGATATTCCACTCATGCACCAAATTTTAATTTCTATTAATTTTATATATTTTTATACAAAAATTTTAATTTATAATGATTTAATTAATTTTATAATTATTTTCTAGGGTTCATCCAATTAGGATTTATAATTATTTTTTAGCATTTAATTTCAATTTTATTAGCTAAACTAGGGTTGATAAATCTAAAATTAGGGTATATTATTTTAAAAAATTCATTTTTTAGTCATAAATATTTATTACTCTGTATGATTTATTATAATATAGTAATTTTTATTTTTATAAAAAATATTTTAAAACTAATAAAAATTAATATTCGGTACACGATTGGAACAACATAGTCGCTTCAGAGGATCCAAGCCCGTCTCAATCAATATTGAGACCTTGTTGTAATTTTATGTTGCATCTCCTATTGCAACGATGGATGGTCGCCATGCGTCATAAATATTTTCGAAATCAACAATTTTTTGTTTATGGAATCTTTTAATTATTACTAGTTTAGGAAATAATTATGATGTATGTCGATCATCCATTGTTACAATAAAGCATAACACAAAATTACAATAGAGGATTCAAATTCAAATTCAAATTGATATTACGCCCCATTTTTTTTTGCCCTGTTCTAAAGAACTTCTTTGAAGCATTGATTTCATCTAACTATAGTTGAAATAATTGAAGTGCGCATTTCCTAGGTAGTTGGGAGTTTCCGATTCTTAGCCTAATTGTTGAAACCGGGAAGGTGTTCAATGAAATGATTGAAAGAGATGATTTTCGATGATACAAAAAAACTTAACCGTGTGTCAAAGCCTACATGAAAAAGTAATCCACGTCAGATTTCCGATGATCGAAGCTGTGATCTCGCCTGCAACAAATTAAAAAAATCTGGTATCGCATTGTCGAGGATTGAAGGTGGTGTTACAATTGCAATTAACTAAGTCTTACATTTAGTTATTAGTGTATTGGAAAAATATTTGCAATGTTCTACAAATATGATTGGACTAATGATTTGACGAAAGCACAAAATATGATTCTTTTAGTTTCGTGTGGGTCGTGTGTATAAAAATATTACCATGTATCGGTATATTGAGATATAAAATAAATATTTCAGAAGTCAAGGACATATTATTTCAACCAACTGTATTATAAATAAAAAATATTCCAACAGACATAACCTAGCTAGTTCTGCCTCGAAATTTCCAAGGTCAATGGGTCACCGAGAATTATTACTCTTCAAGAATAATTTGCATGCATTTTAGTTTTTGAAAATTATATTTTTTGTAATTTTTGATATTTTGATTCAATTTTACTTTACACTAACTGACTAGGGTTTCACCAATCAAATTAGGGTTTATTATTTATTTTTTAATATTTAATTCTTATTTTATTAATTAAAAAATGAATAAAAATGCTAGAAAAATAATTATATACTCTAATTGAATTAACGAACTATTATTAATTACATACTCCGTATTATATTAGACAAATCATATTGCATAGAAATTGATTTTATTTTTTTTTCAAAAAAACTAATTTCGGTACACGATTATTATTACACTTTAATTGGAACAAATGATACAAAGATATTAAAATCAATTACTCGTAAAAACTAATTACAGCACTAAAATTTTCCTTTTGTACACAAATGACAAATGGCTAAAATAGCTTCTTTTTTTTTTTTTTTTTTTTTTTGTTGTTGTCTTTTTCCTTCGTTTTGTTATACGTAGAAAACAAAAGTCAAAGTAACAACAAACGGACAACGTATTTCCAGCAATAAACGAAGTACAAAATAACACAAAACAATTCAAAGAACTCGCTGTATTTACATGGTTGGTAAAGAATTCAATAAACAAAGTGAAAACAAAGTCAAATCAATTTTGTTAATTTAGAAACAATCCAATATTATTCACATGCAGCCCAACTGTACCGTTACTACTTGATCAAAACACACCAACTCTATCACTATATAAACTTCCCCAAAATCTCTCTTTTAGACAATCCATACACACTATAATTAACTCAAGAGTGAGAATTATAGAAATCATGGGAAATTCAAAACTCGCATTTCTTCTCTTCTTAGCCTTCTTCATAATTCTTGAGGTTAATGCACAAAACCTCAGCATTAATTTCTACAAAAAGACGTGTCCCAAGCTTCAGAGCATTGTCAGCGAGACGACGGCGAGGTTCATTTCTCGGGCGCCTTCGCTTGCTCCGGCGCTCTTGAGGATGCACTTCCACGATTGCTTTGTCAGAGTACGTCGCCGTACCCTTATTTCCTCGCTCGCTCCAACATTATTATTATTATTATTATTATTATTATTATTATTATTATTGCATTTGTATATATATATATATATATTCATGTGCGTCATTTTTGCATGCAAATGCAATAATAAGGATTTTTTTTTCTTTCTGTTTTGAATAAATAGGGATGCGATGGATCCGTACTTCTCAACTCGACGGCGAATAACACAGCAGAGAGAGATTCGATCCCGAACCAGAGCCTTCGAGGTTTCCAAGTGATCGATGCGGTGAAGGCCGAAGTGGAAAAACGGTGCCCTAGAAGAGTGTCCTGCGCCGATATTCTGGCTTTAGTTTCAAGAGATGCAGTTGTGCAAGTAATTTTTTTTCATACAATCACTAGCCATTTTTCAATATCACCCAATTGATTTCCTCATTTGCAGCCAAGGGTTTGAGTGTCAAGGATCTCGTTGTCTTGTCAGGTAAAATATTAATATATATACTAGTACTTATTAAGAAACAAAAATTGACTGTCCGGTCCAACCGGGAATCTGGTTTGAACTAGCCGGTTTGAGTTGGTTGGACCGTGAGCAGAGGTCTTCTGACCTCCAATCCGATTTTTAAAACATTGATACCTACTCGGGGTCGATCTTTTGCAGGGGGACACACGATCGGGATTTCCCATTGCTCCAGCATCGCGAACCGCATTTACAACTTCACGGGGAGAAACGACGCGGACCCCTCCATTGATTCGAACTACCTAGCAGCTCTGAGAAGGAGATGCCCCGTGGGAGACACGACTTCCATTATACAGATGGACCCCGGGAGTTCTCAGGATTTCGACGAGGATTACTTCTCCATCGTGAGGAAGAGGAGAGGACTTTTCGAGACGGATGCAGCTCTGCTCAATAACAATGAGACCAATGCTTATGTGCAGCAACATTCTACCTCGGCCGGAGCTTCCAGTTTCTTGAAGGATTTTGCAGATTCGATGGTGAAGATGGGACGGATGGGAGTTCTTACCGGGAATGCTGGTGAAATTAGGAGGATTTGTTCTGCTGTTAATTGATGCATGGTTTGGGTTTCGTGGAGTTCGATGTTTTTTTTTTTAGATGTTTAAAAAGTTCTTGATTGGATTAATTTGGTATGTGTGAAATAAATTGTGCGCAAAATAAACCTTGTAAATTGTACTGTAATTTGATTAATTAAGAGATGGCCTGGCCTTTATTTTATTTCATATCATTTCAGTCGAGCATTTCGTCGAACATATTTCGTGCGCCCATTGAATGATTAATGAAAACAACTGGTAGAGGATAAGATATTTCCTGGGTTTGAAGCAGCTACATCTGTCTGCATATGGAAGAAGACAAGTTTCTGAGGCAAATGCTTTCGCTCAATAGTCGGATTTCTCCAGAATGCCATCACTATGAATAAATGCCCAAAGACTGTTCGATGAAATGCTTGAAAGAAAAAAAGAAAAGAAAAAAAGGTAATAGTAACAAAATTTATCACCAAACTATTTATAAAGAAATGAGTTTTAAAAAGGAAGAATAATATCGTGATTATCAAGAAAAGTTCAAAAAAATTCTGTGATAATGTGATTGTATCAATTGCTCCTAAATGACGAAGAATAATATTTTGGGATATTTCTTTTCTATCAGTGGCAAATTATAAATCGTAGCTTAATTCTTCTTTCTCCGGATAAAAGAGGCACAATAAGAATTACAAAAATTATAACAACACAAAAGAAGATAAATAATTGATGGACTACATTTGCATAAAATCAACAATGATTACTCTGCTCCAAAATCCAAAAATCCCTATGCTAATTGTTACTAATAAACAGAACTCTTTGGGGTAAAGCTTTTTCTTTTTTCCCTTTCATGTTACAACAATTGTAAATTTTGATCAAAATTTCATCAACTTGTTAGTGCGGAAAAAATGTGTTGGCTGATTTATGTAAGACAAACTGTAGAACACCAGCCAGTAGCTGTTTTTGCCAATGGTGGAAGTATATCTACTAAGGAAAGTTTCCGGTTTTATGTATGGCGTTAATAAGGAAAGTTCTCTCGTCTGAATCTTTGATTTATATAAAGATATACTTCACCAAGAAGAGTCCTATCATCACAAGGAAAATATCTTCGAAAAGATACACGAAATCAAGAGCATCTTGGAGGAGAAGACATGATCTAGGGTTTTGCAAGAGGCCCTATATATTGTGGAAGAGCCGTCTCATTACGGCTGCTGAGTGATTTATTTTCAACCTACATACACAAGCAATTGAGAATAATTGAGAGTGTAGTAGTAGAAGACACAGTCTAACATATGTTCTGATCGAGCATATTAGGTTGGATTGTGTGATCTTGTAAATTAAGTTTTGCTGAACTTAAGGGAGTAAGGATTAGTTTAGATCTTTGAGGGGATTAGACTAGGTTAAGTTGGTGAGAGCTTAACTTCAATTCACGATAGAAGTGCGTTGGAGAGTGACAAGACAACATAAAGTGTGCAATCCTTGATGTGTAAGTTCTATTGTACTCGAGTACTTTATTAGTTGATTGATTCTTTGGGTGAGGCCCCCCAGACGTAGGTGTATGTGATCACCGAACTGGGTTACCAATATTGTGTGTCATTTAATTCTGTCACAATTTGGTTTACCTGTCTTTAAATCTGTTCTTCTTAACTCAAATATGCAAATATGGGCTAGGATAATTTTTCAATTGGTACCAGAGCAGGTCATCTAAGTTACTGGTGTTAGATCATGTGTTCTTTATATTTCTATAGTCTTAACCCGTTTTGTATTTATTTGTGTGTTCGAGTACAATGGCATCAAGAGATCTTGGTCTGGTTGCAAGACCTCCTGTGCTCGAAGGGTCTTCAAACTATGGGTATTGGAAAATAAGAATGGATTCCTATATCCATTTTATTGATGAGTCTGCATGGACGTCTGTCGTTCGTGGATGGAAACCTCCTACTGATGAGAAAAGAGTGGATAAAGATCGTGAGAATTGGAGTGCAACGGAACTCGGTGCGTCAAGCATGAATTAGAAGGCATTGAATGCTATCCAAGGGTCTGTGAGTATGGAAGTATTTGCCATCATCTCGACGTGTAAGACTGCTAAGGAAGCCTGGGATATCCTTGAGTGCACGTATGAAGGAAATACTAGAGTAAAAGGTCAACGTCTTCAACAGATAACTACGCAATTCGAGTTGGTCAGAATGGATGAGGATGAAGATATTGGAGCATTCAACACCACTCTGCGAGTTCTCACAAATGATTTCTGTGCCTTGGGAGAACCAATACCTAAACAGAAATTGGTAAAGAAGATCCTTAGATCTCTACTTGAACGGTTCCATACTAAGGTTACAGCCATTGAGGAAGCTCGTGACTTGGACAAAATGACTGTTACTGAACTTGTTGGTTCACTGCTTACTTATGAGATTGCACTGAAAGGACATCTTACTGACAGTAAGAAGAGTATAGCCTACAATGCTAGTGGTGAAAATCAACCCTCAAATTCAACTCGGGATGAGTGTCAAGAACTCATTGATTCTTTTGCGCTTATGGCAAGAAAGAAATTTGGAAACAGATCGAAAAAAGGAAACTTCAAGAGAAGTGGGAAGAGTAATGGATCTGCTTCCTCAGAAAACAATGATAAGCGAGAGAAGAGTTGAAGGAAAGGACAACAATGCTTCGAATGCGAAGGGTATGGTCATTTTCAGGCAGATTGTGGAAATCTAAAGAACTCTGGAAATCGCAAAAGAGCAAATCAAGCCTCACTATCTGATGAGGATACAGAAGAAAGTGAGTATGGAGAACCAAATACTTACAAAGCTCAGACTGCACAGCTTGTTACAGGATTTGCCACTTTTCCAGATTATACTACTGATGAAACTGAACCTGAAGTTCAAATTTCAGTTGGAGCAGACAAGCAATGTCAAGGGTGATGAATCCACTGATAACAAAAGAAATGAAACTTCCACTGAGGAGGATGAATTCCTTTGGAATGCTGGAATACTGCAGGACAAATGCTCTGAAGTGGTGGAGATCAACAAGGGATTGATCAATCAGATAGAAACACTTTCGAAGAAAAATGTTGAGTTAGTTCTGCAATTGCAGTCCAGGGAACATGAACTGATGTTGTCCAGATCTGAGTGCCTGAATGTAAGAAAAAAGCTGGAGAAAATTCGTCAGAATATTCAAAATGCAAGGATCAGCTCAACTTGATGAGATTCTCAGGCAAGGAAGACCCGCTGGTGGAAAAAAATCTGGACTTGGGTACAACAATGTTGAAAGACCCCATCAGAATCTGAAGAATCCAACCATGTTCAGAAAAGAACAACATCGAATTCAGCATCAATCACCACCCAGAGACATTCCTGAACCATCTCACAGATACATGAACAAAGGAGAAAACATGAGAAATAGAGTAGAGTCTCACAATGTCAAACAGGTGTTTAGAGGCTTTCAACAATCACCACCCAGAGGTATCCCTGAAACTCATCACAAGAATACGAACAGGGGAGAGAAGTTGAAGAATAAGGTGAATGCTCACCCATACAGCCCAACAGTGTTTGAAGAATTCACTGGACAAAGGAAAGAGAGACAGGTTGTAAGATAAAGAAATCAACCTGAGGCTGAGTGGGACGTAGACAGGTTTATTCCTGTATGTCATTATTGTAACAGACCAGGACATATCAGACCCTACTGCAGATTTTATCTAGGAGACAAGAGAAAACAAGCTTCTCTGAGTACTGGATCAAAAAGTCAAGGAAGAATGCATCGAGGATATGCTGTGCACACCTGCAATAGGTCTATCATTAGAAATGTCTTGTATGTGGACAGTGGTTGTTCAAAACATATGACAGGAAATAAGGATTTCCTCACCAACATCAAGATGGGATCCTCAGATAGGGTAAAATTTGCTGATGGAGTGGAATCTAGGGTTCTAGGCTCAGGAGCTCTTAATATTCCCGGTATGCCCCCTCTCAAGAAAGTGTTATATGTTGAGGGACTAACTTCCAATCTCATTAACATCAGTCAGTTATGTGATGAAGGACTCGACATACAGTTTGATAATAAACAATGCATCATCACTAAAGATCAGACTGAGTATCTTGTTGGAAGAAGATCTGCAAATGACTGTTATTTAGTTACACCTACTGTAACATGCAATTTTGTTAAGCTGACTTCTGCAGAAATTTGGCATCAGAAACTTGGGCACACAAACTACAAAAATCTTCAAAAATTGGTGCGTGTTAATGCTATAAGGGGTCTTCCAATCATTAAGGACAATCAAATCAGGATGTGTGGACCTTGTCTCATTGCAAAGCAGATTCAAGAGCATCACAAAGCCGTCAAGAAGATAACCACTACGGGACTTCTAGATCTTCTACATATGGATATGATGGGACCTTTACAGATTGAGAGCATTAACAAGAAGAAATATGTGTTTGTTTGTGTGGACGATTTCTCTCGGTATACTTGGGTGGAGTTCATAAGAGAAAAATCTGAAGCATTTGATTTTATCAAAGTTCTGTGCTTACAGATTGAAGTTGAAAAGGAACGCAGAATCAAGCGAATCAGAACTGATAATGGGACGGAGTTCAAAAATGAGGTGTTCACATCTTTTTGTGGAGAAAAGGGCATATTCCATGAGTATTCTGCACCTGGAACACCCCAACAGAATGGGGTAGTTGAACGCAAGAATAGAACTCTTCAAGACATGGCTCGAGCAATGTTGGCTGCATGTGGTTTGCCAAACAAGTTTTGGGGGGAGGCCTTCAGTATAGCTTGCTATATTGGAAACAAAGTGTATTTGTGGCCTAAAACTCAGACTACACCATACGAGATATGGAAGGGAAGAAAACCTGCAGTTAAACATCTACATGTGTTTGGTTCAAGATGTTTCATTCTTAATGATAGAGTTCAAAAGAAAAAGCTTGATGACAGAGGAATCGAAGGAATATTCCTTGGTTACTCTCGAGATAGTATAGCTTATAGAGTTCTGAATAAGGGAACTGGAGTGATCATGGAATCTTTCAATGTGAGATTTGAAGATTGTCTGGAAAATGAAACTCAGGAGGCAGAATTTCTGGAACCTGTCTCACAGTCTGATACACAAGAAACCACCTCAGTAAAAGAAAAAGGCCCTGAAAGCAAAGCTGATATCTTAGAGTCATCTACAAATCTTGACAATCATTCTGGAAAGAGAGTTCACAAAAATCATTCACCCAGTGATATTATAGGTGAAGTGAATGAAGGAATAAAAACAAGACGGGTCAAGAAAGACTACAAGAAACTGGCTGCTCATATTGCTCGCGTGTGTTATGCATCAAGAATTGAGCCTAAGAATGTGGAGGAAGCATTCACTGATGAAAATTGGATTGCAGCAATGCAGCAGGAGTTACTCCAGTTTGAGCGCTGTAAAGTTTGGTACTTGACTACCTTACCAGAGAATGAAAATCTCATTGCGTCTAAGTGGATCTTTAAAAACAAAACAGATGAAAAGTGGATCTTTAAAAACAAAACAGATGCACATCTCATTAGGACTAAAGGGTTCGAAGATCCAAAGTTTCCCAATCATGTGTATAGGTTAAAGAAAGCATTGTATGGGCTCAAGCAGGCACCAAGAGCCTGGTATGAAACCCTATCCAAGTATCTCCTGACTCAACGTTATACGCGAGGGAATGCAGACAAAACCTTGTTTGTCAAGAAGGGAAAGAAGGACATTCTTTTGGTGCAGATCTATGTTGACGATCTGATCTTTGGTTCGAGGGATAAATCTCTAGTAGACGAGTTTATGGCAATCATGACTAAGGAATTCAAGATGAGCATGTTTGACAGCCTACACTACTTCTTGGGACTACAAGTAACAGAGAAGTCAGAAGGTGTTTTTGTATGTCAAACAAAATATGCTGAAAGTCTAGTCAAGAAGTTTGGTTTAGATAAGGCAAAAACAAGAAGAACTCCTATGAGAACTTCCTTAAGACTTGTCGCTGATGAAGGGGGAGTCTCTGTTGATCAGTCCCTCTATCGAAGTATAGTGGGTAGTCTGCTATATCTCACTGCAACAAGACCGGACTTGAGCTACAGTGTTTGAGTCTGTTCTAGATTTCAAGCTAACCCTAAGGAGAGTCATCTCACGGCAGTAAAAGGAATTCTCAAGTATGTCAAGGGAACTAGCAAGTTGGGACTATGGTTTGCCAATGGTAGTTCAAACAAGTTAATAGGATATTTTGATGTAGATTGGGCTGGGGATCAGCTTGACAGAAGAAACACTTATGGAGGATGTTTTTATTTGGGTGAAAATCTTATTTCTTGGTTCAGTAAGAAACAGAACTGTGTTTCTTTGTCCTCAACCGAGTCAGAATATATAGCAGCTGGGACAGCTTGTACCCAATTGATATGGATGAATCGAATGTTGAATGACTATGGTATTCCTTCTACCTCCTTTAAGTTGTACTGCGACAACAAGGGGGCCATTGATTTGTCCAATAATCCAATGAATCATTCTAAGGCAAAACACATTGATATTCGTTATCACTTCATAAGGGATTTAGTGGAAGAAAGGACACTGGAACTGGAGCACATATCGACTACTACACAGTTGGCAGATATATTTACTAAAGCTCTCGATGCTGAAAGGTTTGAGTTCCTCAGGAAATCTCTAGGGATCTGCATTGGTTAATATTCTTCTTATCTCATTTTTTTAATGAGTATGTGCATACTTGACTTTATTGATTTGCTTCCAGAGATTTATTCTTGCCTTCAATCTCTGGATCTCTGTTTATCTGTGATTTATAGTGAAGTGCTTCATGAACACTAAGGCTATGTTTGGTACTAAAGATAAAGGTAGATAACACCATTTATCCAGCCTCGCATGCTTGTTTGGTAGCCAAAACTAATAGTCATGGGAGCCCGGGATTATGCCAAGGCCCTCCTCTAAATCACTGTTCTCTTTAGTTAAATAAACTCACCTCACCCCTAAGTTTAATTGACCAAATGCAACAGTAAATCGGATAAAATAATTTTTGCCATCAATAGCCCTTGTTCTTTTCTTTATTTTTTTGGTTTACAGTCTTTGTTTTGGTTTTTTTTTTTTTTTTTTATGTTTAATTCTTTTTTGCTACTTTAATAATATATAAACAAAAAATAATTAGACTACAAAACATTTTTAAAATAGATTACAAAATAAAAAAATTATGTAAATAAAAAAATTAAAGTAGTTTACAAACTAAAAATAAATAAATAACAAAAAATAGATTACAAAAAATAAGGAAATGTTAGGTTTTGTATTTTAGAGGGATTTTTCTTCTTTAGATACATAAAAAATATAAGGTTATTTTTGTAAATTTCCAATCTAATCTTGAGTTTTGTCATGATACCAAACACCTATTTAACTTATCTTACTTTTTAATCTTACCTGTCAAACACTAATATATATAACTTATCTCACTTTCTATTCATACAAATAATCTCATATTTATTAATCCTGCAAAATCCTAACTTTCTACCAAACGGAGCCAAGAGTTCAAGTCTGTGAAGCTGCTAGTGAACTGAGTAAAACAGTCTCTTGAACAGGTACTGAGATGTATTTTTCTGCTTACATGGAAGTTCATGCTGAGTCAACATGGTGGTTTTCTTTTTTTTACGTGGGAGATGTACGGCGGTTGGCATTAAAGTGGATTTCAAAATTGACCAATAGTAGGTTGAGATTTGGCGGTTACTCTCTTTGGTTTTCTCAACTTCTCTGCTGAGAAGTTACTTACTAAATTGTCAGAGAAGGGTTTCCAACTTTATTCAAATTCCAGCGAGTGCCTCATTCTACCTCTCACTCAAGAAACCCTAAATCTGTCTTCTTCTCGAAGAATCATGTCTGATCGTTCCTCTCCTAGTTTTTCTCAAGGTTCTTCTTCAGAATCTGACTCAATCCCGTCTCAGAAACTAGTTGATTATGATTCTTCCTCCTCTTCTGAACAAACCTCTCCATCTCTGCAAAAAACTGCATCTCCTCCGGCTCGAGCGCATAGTGCCGTCAATCTGTTGGCGAAGTTGCATTGGGTTGAAACATCTAAGTATACAGAGAAATTGTCTGCTGCGGAGAAAGTTGTTACTGATTGCGTGACTATTGACCACATTCCTCTGGCTCAGAGAATTTCCAAGAATATGTCGAAGCCTCAAGTTGCACCGCTTCAGGAAACTGTGAAGACTCCATCTGCTCCCATTCAAGTTTTTGGTGCAGATCTTGAAGATGACAAGGCTCTTGTCAAGACTACCAAGGTCAAGCCACCACCGAAGAAGAAAAATCCCCCAAAAGAAGTACCCAAATCTCAGTCTCGCCGCAAGCAGCCGGAGCCAAAGAAAATTCCAGTCACCAAGTCGACCAAGGAGGTTGCAGACAAGGATGAAACCACTCCCATTGTCTCACCGGCTCGTCGCACTCGTGGGCAACTAGCCAAAGAGGCCGCTGCTGCTAGGGCTCGGAAAGTTGCTGGAAAACGTAAGATTGGTGATTCTACAATCAAACCAAAGGCAAAGTGAATGAAGCCGATAGATATTGACTCTGGAGGGGATGAAAGTGATGCTAAGAATTATGGGTCTTCTCTCAAAGGTAAATCTTCCCATGCAAATCAGTCTGAGAAACATGAGTTTATTCCTATGTTTGTTGATACCTACCATGTTCAGTTTTGGGATGTGAATAGACATAAGAAGTTTGTTAAAGAGAGGCATGTTAGGATTCAAGACATTGATTCGAATGGTATTCTGGAGATCATTGATAGGGCTGGTCTTTGATCTAGTGTGTTGCCCATTAGGAAGTATGTTAAGAATGTGATTTTGGAATTCTACTCCAATCTGTCCAAAAGTATGTTTGACGTTTGACCTATCTTCTACTTATCAGTTCAAAGCCTATATCAGGGGTCAATACATAACTATATCTCCTAATGTGATTGATCAATTCCTAGAGCGACCTATTGCAGTATATCCTGAAGTACCTCGTTTCTCTTAATGTTATGGCTAGAGACTTGACTGGTGGTGTCATGAGTTCATGGGTAGGAGATAGTTTGCCTGGTGCTAAACTGTCAATGAAGTATGGAGTTCTTCATAAAATAGAAGTTCATAATTGGATGCCCTCCACTCATCACTCTACTCTTAGCAAGAGCATGGCTACCCTACTTTATAGGATAGGAAATGGAATTCTTGTCAATTTTGGAACCATGGTATTTCAGTTTCTTGAAGAACATGCTGAGCAGAAGAAATTTTTTGGGTATAACATAAGGTTTCCTGGTATGCTCTTTGATATCATCTCAAGTCAGTTGGATGTTATGACTACTCATGATGCGTATGAACCTACCCCTGGGCATATCATTTTTAATGCTAAGCTTTTTGATCCCTCGAGGCATGTAAGAGATATTTCAGGCCCTGTGCATAGAAAGCAGAAGAAATTACCTGGATCACAGAAGCTTGAATCTGTTCTGGTTGGTAACAATCTTCCTGCTATGACTTCTCGTGTTTTACGTGAGCTCAGAAAAGAACATCAGACATTAGGGAAGATGATCAAGATACTCTCAGCCCAGCAAGTTGAGATTGAAGGATTGTTCAATGACCTTCAAATGTACAAGGTATCAGGAAATGATGACTTTGCTGATGTTGGCACATCTGGACTCAAATCAGATGGGAAATTGATTGAAGACTCAGAGGAGTCTGCTGATTCCGCAGATGAGGATGATGAAGTTGGTGATGGTTCAGATGATGATGATTCTGGAGGAGTTGCTCAAAAGGAAATCAGGATGAAAGCTACTCAAGATGGCTTTGTGGCTGACACAGAAGAGGATGAATAAGAGGATGATGATGCAGATGATGCTGCAGATGGTGATACATAGATAATTTTTGGCATCCATGCAGACAAAAAGGGGGAGTAGTAGTCAGTCAGTCTTTATGTTTTTTCTGCCTAGTTTGTTAGGTTGTTATTGTAATCACTTAAAACAGGGGAACTCTCAACACACTATGCTGGTATTCTGCTGATACTCATATTCTTGAATTATGAGTTTGGATTTTGGATTTCTGGTCTTCTATTTTCTGGATGTCTGTTTGATTATTTACTAGGAATCAATTACTATGAGTATTGTACTGTGGTGCGCTCCGGTATTTGCTCAATGGTAATTGTGTTTATGCTACTTCTGTTGCGTTGTTTTTATATGATTACGTGAAAAATGCATCTTAGCAAATTACTGAGGGGGAGCCCTTGATATACTTTTTCTGAAGTATTACTTTCAAAGCAAGGGGGAGCTTTGACTGATAGGTGATTTGCGGATTGTCTGGTTTTGTCTACATAAATGCCAAAGGGGGAGATTGTTAGTGCGGAAAAAATGTGTTGGCTGATTTATGTAAGACAAACTGTAGAACACCAGCCAGTAGCTGTTTTTGCCAATGGTGGAAGTATATCTACTAAGGAAGTTTCCGGTTTTATGCATGGCATTAATAAGGAAAGTTCTCTCGTCTTAATCTTTGATTTATATAAAGATATACTTCACCAAGAAGAGTCCTATCATCACAAGGAAAGTATCTTCGAAAAGATACATGAAATCAAGAGCATCTTGGAGCAGAAGACACGATCTAGGGTTTTGCAAGAGGCCCTATATATTATGGAAGAGCCGTCTCATTACGGCTGCTGAGTGATTTATTTTCAACCTACATACACAAGTGATTGCTTATTTTACGAATCTCAAATGTATAACAGAGTGAAACATCAAAATTTATACTATAATTAGGTAGAGGGACACACACTAACCAGGGTTGTTATTAAGAACTCTCAGGGCCACAAGTGTATGTTCATGCTCTATGAACTCTAAGAAAGCCACCCCACGTGGACGACTTTTTTCACCTTCTTTTCCCTGTTTTGGATCATCCTTCAATATCTTTATCTTCACTTGCAAAATAAATTGATGTCAAACAAAACACATTCAAGTGTGCCAAAAAGACTTAACATAAGAAAACTAACTAGCTACCGATAACATTTTTAACCTGTCGAATTGATAGCTTTTGCTTTGTTGCACGAGAGATTACAGCATTTATAAAAATATTTTTAAGATCTCTTTCATTCTTAGTCTTTGGCACATTGTAGACAATAAGTCTCGTCTTCGATATATGGAAGTTTGGAGATTGAAGCTTAGCCATCTTATCTTCGTGCAACCTACACGACATGACAGCAGCAGAATCATAATTCGTGAAGAGGGGGGGGGGGGGGGGGGGAATTATAGCTCCATAGAAGTAAAAACAAGGAAAGAAACATTTATGTGCTCACATAACCTAGATTTATTACCTGGATTTCGAGCATACGCCAGATAAGCATGAACATTATGGCATGGAAATGCATTTCAATTTACATACCATAACTTATAGGTAACCTAGCTGAACGGGGAAGGCACTAATGCTTTTTTTGGATAAGAGTAAGACGTACTAAACACATCAGAGTATATAAAGTCAGTAGCAAGTTATATTCCAGTAAAAAAAACTCCAGTTGGTGGCACTGATCTATCATATACTTACTTTTTTCATGCGATCCTACAAATGTATTCAAGTTCTCGTCTTAACATATTTATAGAATATCTCCCAACACTTACTTCTTTCTTTTTGCCATATCAGCTGCTGAAACTCCTACTGCAGCAGGCATCCCATCCGTAATAAGACCCTCCTGGCAAGAGATGACCAAACATAGATCTGTATGTTAAAATTAAACTTCATCATGCTGTAAGTGGCATGTTATGTTCTCTATCAACAGGTTGAATATTAATTAGTAGATGTTGATAGAAAACGAGAAGAATATGGATAGCGACCTTAGCCAGGTATACATTCCGGTGTTCAGTGCCCACTTTCTTAGCCTTTTCCACTATCATTAGCTGTTTTTTTATCCAAAGCCTTTAGAAATTTCACTGGCCGACCTTTTATTAAAATCCCTAGACCACCTCCTGTGTTGGCTGCTATCAGTGCAGCGCTGACAGCATCTATAGTTTTGAACTTGAGAAATCCAGTCCCTCGTGGGCGCCTGCAGACACAACATGCTCACATAAACCTTGATTACATAGAGAGATAATGTTTAAACCATCGATCACAGATATTATGGCAGCATCCTTACTTCGCCACTGGATGAAGAACTGCTACAAAAGACTCTACTTGACCAAATGCGGAAAAACGTTGTCTCACTTCTTCAATGGTGATGTCAAAAGGAAGATTGCTAATAAAAATTGTTCGCTGCAACTTGAGGCTTTGTAGACTTAGGTTTTTCTTCTTCTCCTTGAGGTTTTGTAAACTTAGGTTTTTCTTATTCTTCTTGAGGCATTATAATTTTTGGTTTTTCATCAGTACCACTCACGGTAGTGGCAACCTGGGTCTGGGTGCCTGATGCCCCAGATGACTTGATTTCAACTTGCGCGGATTTATCAATATTTCCTTCAGACAATCTTGAGTCATCTCCACTGCCAATATTTCCAGAAGATGCTGAAATAAAGTTCTTGAGTACATTTTTTGTGATTTCCACCTCTTCTTCAAAATCAATTTCACTTTTACTCTCTTCTTTAGCAAAGGATTCTGACTCATCTGCGGAATAATCACTATCCAGTTCTGATTTTTTCGATGGTTCCACATCATTGTCCTCTGATTCACTAAGGTGTTGCATGGTTGCATGCAAAATTATAAAAGTTGGATTGGCGATTTATGTAGACGTTAGTTTCCGCTGTGCTGGAATTTCATGCAAGCTTATTTATTTAATTTTATTATTTGGATAAATATGAAAGGATATTCGGTGGAGATGTGGTTGAAGATATTACCATATCTTGGAAGATATGCAAACATCTCCTAGGGTTTATTCTATTCCATATTGGGTGAAGTATAAAAGGAGGAGATTAGCATTCTATGAGCTCAACCATTGTTTTTGTGAGATTGTGAGTGAATCTCTGTGTTCATTCTTTTGTGAGTTTGTGTGTTCTTGGGTAGAGTGTGTGTACAATAAAACTATTTCTTAGTTTTATTGTTGAGATTCTGAATAGAGTTTTAGAGTTTGTTTTTTCCTTTCGGTTTCGAGGGTAGGACCGGTGCTATCTGCTGATAGTTGAAGTTCGATTACGAGTGATTCTCGTAGTTCAATTCACACACGAAAAGGAGTTGTAAATAGAAGTTTAGGTGTCACAAGGTGTCTTCCTCTTGGTGTAAGTCATGTACTTCTCTGCTCCATATTAGTGGATTGATTCTCTCTCGGATTTGTCCCCCAGACGTAGGTGTTTATCACTGAACTGGGTTACCAAACTCTTGTGTTCTTCATTTCAGTTCGTTATTTTGTTCTTATATTAAGTACATCTTTAATAACATTATAAAGAACGTATAATCGCATAATGTAGCAATTTCAATTGGCACCAGAGCAGATTTTCCATTAAGTTGGTTGTGCTTATTTTGATCCTTGGAGTTTGTGCTAAGTTGTGCTATCTCTGATGGAGTTACTGAGAGATGGAGGTGTTGGGGTTGTTGTGTATAGCTAAAGCAAAAACGTATTTTAGTATATACGACATGTATTCCACTATTTACAATCACTAATCTGAATAAATATATAAATAAGAATAAGCCTTATATCTCATGTTTTAGAACACGTGGACGGCTCGGGTGTCAGGGAGATCACGCAGTGTTCGATAATAATTATGAGATATAAACAATGTCACAGTCGAGATAGCTCGGGAAAACTATCGGTTTAGACTGCAACATAACGGTAGTGGTGGGTCTCAGTCGCTAGTTATGTTGGTACGGTGGAACGTATTGACATGATCGAGTGAGATAAGGTTCTTCTGATACTGACCCTAGCAATAGGTGAAGAACTAGAGATCTCGGCATTTTTAGAGATATGATCTTAATCTTGATAGGCTATTAGATATATATGTGTTGTTCATTGTTACTTTGATTTGTAAGATAAGGGTCTATCGCAGCATCCCTGATGACTTACCTCTTAGGTAACATGAGGTCACATAGTATGTCTAATTAATTGTATCAAGATACCGTGTCCGTTTTAGGTTGAGAGATATCCCATCAGGGAGTTCACAATGTTTATTATACCAAGTTATGCATGCTGATTAAGGGGTGAACGGGTACTACTTGAGGAAAATAAGATATTAATTAATTAAGAGCAGTCAGATGAGCTCTAATTAATTAATGGATATCAGAGTCATTAAATACGGGGATAGCTCTAAATAAAGTATCAGC
This sequence comes from Mentha longifolia, assembly GCA_001642375.2. NCBI lineage: Eukaryota > Viridiplantae > Streptophyta > Magnoliopsida > Lamiales > Lamiaceae > Mentha > Mentha longifolia. The sequence goes on from CM038119.1 coordinate 3,455,733, forward strand.
CCCAATCTACAAATTGGGACAGAGCGGTGATTCAGTTGTGACTCTTTAGTGGAATGCGTCACAACTCTAATGAAATAAATGTTCTGGGTTGATCATGGAATTATTTCATTAGGTAAGGCTAAACTCTGTCTGGTACATAGATCCCTGGGATGGCCTAAGAGCTCTTCAGGAAATGAATTCAAGGTATTACTGAGGGATATCAGTTTTGGATTGAAAAGAGGCATTATGGGCTTGAGCCATAATGTGACGCCTACAATAATGTAGGTGGCGCCTGTTTTCTCTTTTGGTGTCTATTTGGGCTCAATAATTGCACTCTGGTTAAATATGTAATATGGAATAAATTAATATCTACTTAATTAAGATTTATTCTTAATTAAGGAATTACATAATTAATTTAATATTTACATATAATATTTTCCTTATAATAATTAGGATTAATTCTAATTATATTTAATTAGAATTTGTTCGAGTAATTATTAACTAAATCGGGCTTTATTAATTAAAAGCCCGTGACTTAGTGAACTAGGAAAAGAGGCGCCACATCCTCTTATAAATACGGAGGAGGAGATTCTCAAAACCTAATTCAATCAATCAATTCTCATTATTGGGATAGGCGCCGGTTTAGAGAGAGCAGAAGGGAGTTCCAAGTTCCAAAGTTCCGAGACGCCCACACTGTCGGAGAACTTTAAGGAAAGGGATCACATCCCAATAATCTAGACTTGTAGATTACTCCATCTGCAAGTGAAAAGGTATCAGTTCTTGACTCAATGCGTGATGTAATTGCATGTAAATCTAATACCACAAATTATCACATCAAATTCGAAGATCCAGTGGGGAAAAGGAACGCTTTCAAGCAGCGGTTCCAACAACTGGTATCAGAGCCACGGTTCTAGAATTGGCTCTGTGAGAATTTGATTAAATATATGTTCATGCATTGGAGTCAATTATGCTATAACGTGTGCATGTTGTTGTCCGGGAACAACGTGTGTTGTTTTTGATCCCGTTTTATTAAATTTTTCGTGTTTTGAATCGGTGAGAAATAAGGTACTGATTAGAATAGGATTCGTTTTCCTGTAATTTTTCCATGTATTTTTCGATTTGGTATTGTAAATTGCTGGAAATCGAAGTTGGAAAAAGTGAAGGACGGAGGCATGAGAATCGAGAATGACGGCGACGGACACGCATGGCGGCACGTCGCGTACACTCGCTCGACCCGATCGACATGCACGCTATTTCCAGCCATGATCGCTGCCCTTCTTCTCATCGCTTCACGGCGGCCGACCTAGGGTTTACACCCTAGGTCAGGGTGGCGCCGGAATGAGGATGTTGGCAGTGAAATCGGTGGCTGCAGTAGAAGGCGGTGGCGGCGGGGCCGAACCGGCCATGGCTACTTCTCGCAGTTTTCAATTGAGGCTGGAGATGCGTCGTGCAGGCACAGCACTATCCCGGTGCTGGGCAGACTTCGATGGACGACGGCAGGATCCGAGGCGGCTGGCGGCACGGCAACAGGCAGAGAAGCACGGCGGCGGCAGCTGTGCGCAAACCCGTTAGGGTTTTGCCTATTTGCTCGCGCCTCTCCAGTGGGGCTTGTGTGGCGCAGCAACAGTGTCCCAACGTCTTCTCTTGGTGCTGAACACGGTGGCAGTCAGCGGCAACGACAGAAATGGGGGCAGCAACGGCGCGGGCGGCGGCGAAGCAATCACCTCGCGCGGCCCGTCTGCCTGCTACTGTAAGTGTTTCTTGTTGTTGCTGCTTGACGTTGCTTGAAACTGGTGCCTTCTCGGCGCCGGGGAGCTCGTCGTTCGAGTGGGAGTGGCTACGACGGCGGTGGCTCGTCGGATTGCTGCAGTGGTGGCGAACCAAGGGTGAGACAATAACGGCTGTGGTTTTGAATGAAGGCCAGGTCGGGGCTGGAACGTGGGCTGGGCTGCAAGGGACGCACCCAGCCTGACACGGTTCAGCCCGTGAGATCCGGGTGTGGTTCGCATTTTCTAGTGAGCGACATGGCGGCGCGTACATTGTACGCGCGGCTCAGCGGCGGCGCGTGTCTGGAAAATATGCAATAAGGGCGGATGGTGTCCTTCGGGGCATGAGCTGCTCCTCGACGTCGATAGGGGCTAGGGTTTTCCGAAACTTTAGCATGATCGTCGACGGTTAGGTTTTTCGTAACCTAATTCGTTCCAAAATTCATTCATCTCGTCTCATTTTGGAAATAGGGAATTCCGCGCCCTAATTCCATTCCGAGTGGCTTGCTATTTTTGGAAGGTGGACTTGAAGACCAAGAGAAGAGTATCCAAGTTTTGAAGACCGAAGCTTGTTTCAGATTTTAATTAATTAAATTGTAATAGATAGGTTTTATCATTCCCGGTCGGCAGCCTATTTATTTTTGTTTTAATTAATTATGCATGCTATGGATGGTTTAAATTACGCAATGTGATGAAAGCATGTTTTGCATGTTATTGTTGCTTTTATTAAATGCGTAATATAAACAAACATGCCTAGGGTGTCATAGCATGGATTTACGATTTCAATAGCAAGCATGTTTTATTACTTGCGCTTAGAAACCATGCGGTATGGATTAATTGTCAACGTGCTTCGTTTATCGCATAAAAACTCTTTGAAATTGAAAATACTAAGTGAAAAAATCAATTAGTTTTAATTAATTAATTGGGAACCTCCATATTTGATTTTAGGCAAAGTCAAGGATTAGGATCGTGTAGACGTCCACCCTACATGGCCTGCACGATTTTGACCTCCTTGCCAGTATATTCGTCGGTAAAATTTCTCAAAAACTTAGAATATTCTTTAGGAGAGTGGGAGTTGTACGAGTAAACGTTCACCCTACGTGGCTTGCTCGTGTGGGCTCTAACTCGGTCCTTAGTGAAAATTTTAAGTGAGATAATCTAAGTGGGCATCTACAATACTGGTACAGTTCTCGTTTTTGGTGCTACCTTGTAGATAAATTCGGTTAGGTGAATAATATGGTTAAAGCTTAGCTATTAATTGATGAATCTTCCCTACGAGGTCACTTCTCAAAATAGTAGGGTCCGGATAAGGTATGAGTTATTATTTCTTTAGTTCACAAGGGTCCATGTGATGATAAGAGAAATAAACTGACTATGTGTCATGGTCAAAAAATTTATACTTGGCTGGTCGCCCTACGTGACCCTTGTATAAAATTTTTGGGCTACTCGTTTGTTGGTTCAATGTTATTTTGTCAAAGGGTTATAACATTGATAACATAAATTATTCTTATTAAATGAGTTGTTAACTGTCAACTTGTGTTATTTGGTTTCAGATATGTCTATGGATCCTTTTCGCAATCAAGTTCTTAATTCCATTACTTCCTCTAAGATAGTTCCTATGTAGAAACCGTATTATGAGGTTCCAGACTTTTGGGAAAATATCCTCTAAGAAATTTGAGGATAATGATGACATGGAACGTTATGTCATAGAGTTTCGCGACTTGTTTCTGGCTTATGAGACATATGGTGCCACACTTTCTGGGAAAGTTAAATGTGACATTGTCTTGGCTTCTCTATCGGCTTCTTTCACTGCTCTTCATATGGAGATCATCAAATCTCAAGTCGACCATACTGATGTGGAAGCTCTTTTCGAAGAGCTACTTGAGGTCGACAATGAGAGGGAAAAGATGGTCAAGTGGTCAAGAGAAGTGAAGAAGATATACGATAGAGTGAGGGTAAAAAATGAGGGTGAAACGAGTCGTGATTCCGAAAGTAGAAAGGAACCTCCGAGAAGACATAAGAAACAAAAGAAAGATGAAGGTATGTCTCTAAATGTGACATGGAAAATATATTAGCATCGGTTTAGTCCTTCTTGGACGGATTTGACTGATGGATACTAATTATGGTTTGTTACATGTGTACCCTTGTAGGCGACGCTACAAAGGAAGGTTGAGGCAACTTCAAGTTCTGGATTTGGCAAGCATGGTCGGTTGATGCGGTTGCCAAATACTTGAAGACTTATTTTCTTTGTTTTATCTAGTGGATTTTGAGATGATGTTTGGTTGATACATTACTATTCCGGTTTTTCATTACATTATTTTTTTTGCCATGGTTGGCGGTACATTGTTTTGATTTGGTTTATGAATGATTTGGTTTTAACATTTGTGTTATTTTTTTAACACTGGTTGTTAAATGTTTATCATTCATGTGTTAAAGTAATTATCTTGAAACATGGAATATCTCAAATATGATTAGATAAATATAGAAGTTTCTTTTGTTTCTCACCTCTTTTCATCTTTATTTGAAACATTACTAAACTATGTCTAGTATCTTTAATTCTACCTTATAATTTGAGTACAAAATGGTCTTAGGACCAATTTTGGTTAATCAAATTGGACATAAGGGATATTTGCATATATCGTAGTGCAAGTTAGTTGAATTAAGATTGGTGATAAGTTGGATTAGTAAGAGTTTCAATAAAAGATTAAAAGGATAAGGTGATAAAAAAATCGTTCTTGAATAATGTTCAAGAATGATAGGAATAATTCAAGGAACATCAATAAGCCGAGTAGTACAAGAATGAATAGTCACAAATATTCTGCACAAGTTCGTCTTTATTACAGTGGGAGTGTTCTTCGACAGGGAACACTAAATCATTTTTCATATGTATCAAGAAACTAGGTTTCTTGGAAAATGTACACGAGGAAAGAAACGACCACGTAAACATAAAAGTTTTGGATGAGATGGTTGAAATTATTGGTACATTTCATGAATTTGGTGATTCATGACAATTCATTGGTTTGCATGCTTCGTTAATGGATTCAAATCCTTAATGGAAAGAGCAATGGCAATGGAGAAACAAAGGTAATATGGAAATATGGAGAAAATGGACTCTTAAGTCCATTTTTAATGCTTTGTCGGGATATAAGTTCCCAAAAGGTCCTATATTTTCATATTAACACTTTTTGTACCTCATAAATAACAATCCAATATCTGTCTAAAGCCAATGGATATTTTGGCCGGTGATATTCAGATGTAACGGTTATGATGGGACAAGTATTTATCAATTAAAGCACATTATTCCGAATGCTTGATCATTTCTTGCAGAAATTCGAATAATGGAACGTTTGTGGAATGACATGTATAAATTTGAGTTTTATGGGACATGTTAATAAACGCTTCAGTTCTCATCATAATAAAGATGATAGGCATGATTTTCTTGTACATTATGTGATAATATTACTAGCTTTGGCAACATTATGAAAGTATTATCGGAGATAATGATGGTGGTTATCCGGACAGTCTAAGATATAGAATTTGATTAATGTGGGATATATCCTTGAGGATAGTATACATTATTCAAGTATTCTACATAAGTTACTGTTCTGACTAGGTTATCAATATGAACTATATCGGAAAAGTGTCAGATATTTGTTATTGTTGCGTGCAAGGTAACATATACTCCCTCCATCTCGCCGAATTCGCCTTGTTTCTTTTTTGCCTTTTTTGGCACGCTTTTCCACGCTTCTCGATGATGAGTTATAAAATGGATTTTTAAAGAATTATTTCTTTTATGGGATACTACGACTATCGTAGTATCCCGTAAAAGAAAGAATTCTTTAAAAATCCATTTTAAAATCCATCATTGAGAAGCGTGGAAAAGCGTGCCAAAAAAGGCAAAAAAGAAACAAGGCGAATTCGGCGAGACGGAGGGAGTATAATTCATTATCGGATTAATGAACACGGATAATCGGGGAGTATATTGGTAAATGAGATAATCGACCTTAATCTATGTGTTCACTTAGAAAGGAGAACCAAACCTTGAAGAATCTCGGAACAGTAAAATGTTTATAAGAGTTTTTTCATGACAAGCTAAAATTGTAGTGGGAGCTACTAAAGCAGCTATATGGTTGGAAACTTTACTTCTTGAAATGGTAGTAATCCTATTTTGCTAGAAATTCCACATTGAATATGGAATTTCGAGTACCTAAGCAAAATTTAGGGATTTGTCAAGCCGGGAAAACACATAGGAGTACCGATTGGTTTATAACCATAAGGCGATATTGTTGGTATAAAGGAACATTAAAAGAGGAATGTTAGTATGGCGATTCATTCACTGAGTTTAGTATGCCGGCACCTCTGAAGTACGTGGTGGGCATTGTCTTAGTGATCCTCCCATGGTAAAATCTTTCAGTATAAGTGGGAGAAGATGTGAATACAATGATGCCATATAGTTTCCTATAGACACATGGGTATACTAAAAGTTTTTTACTTTAGTATAAGTGGGAGATTGTTGGGGTTGTTGTGTATAGCTAAAGCAAAAACGTGTTTTAGTATATACGACATGTATTTCACTATTTACAATCACCTATCTGAATAAATATATTAATAAGAATAAGCCCTATATCTCATTTTTAGAACACGTGGATGGCTCGGGTGTCAGGGAGATCACGCAGCGTTCGATAATAATTATGAGATATATACAGTGTCACAGTCGAGTTAGCTCGGGAAAGCTATCGGTTTAGTCTGCAACATAACGGTAGTGGCAGGTCTCAGTCGCTAGTTATGTTGGTACGGTGGAACGTATTAACAGGATCGAGTGAGATAAGGTTCTTCTGATACTCACCCTAGCAATAGGTGAAGAATTAGAGATCTCGGCATTTAGAGATATGATCTTAATCTCGATAGGCTATTAGATATATATGTGTTGTTCATTGTTACTTTGATTTGCAAGATAAGGGTATATCGCAGCATCCCTGATGACTTGCCTCTTGGGTAACATGAGGGCACATAGTATGTCTAATTAGTTATATCGAGACACCATATCCGTATTAGGTTGAGAGATATCCACTCAGGGAGTTCACAAGGTTTATTATACCAAGTCATGCCTGCTGATTAAGTTCAAGTATAATAATAAGGGGTGAACGGGTACTACTTGAGGAAAATAAGATATTAATTAATTAAGAGCAGTCAGAGGAGCTCTAATTAATTAATAGATATCGGAGTCATTAAATACGGGGATAGCTCTAAATAAAGTATCAGCCCCAATCTACAAATTGGGACAGAGCGGTGATTTAGTTGTGACTCTTTAGTGGAATGCATCATAGCTCTAATAAAATAAATGTTTTGAGTTGATCATGGAATTGTTTCATTAGGTAAGGCTAAACTCTGTCTGGTACATAGATCCCTGGGATGGCCCAAGAGCTCTTTAGGAAAGGAATTTAAGGTATTATTGAGGGATATCAGTTTTGGACTGAAAAGAGACATTATGGGCTTGAGCCCATAATGTGGCGCCTACAGTAATGTAGGTGGCGCCTGTTTTCTCTTTTGGTGTCCATCTGGGCTCAATAATTGCACTCTAGTTAAATATGTAATATGGAATAAATTCATATCTAATTAATTAAGATTTATTCTTAAATAAGGAATTAGATAATTAATTTAATATTTACATATAATATTTTCCTTATAATAATTAGGAATAATTCTAATTATATTTAATTAGGATTTGTTCTAGTAATTATTAACTAAACCGGACTTTATTAATTAAAAGCTCGTGACTTAGTGAACAAGAAAAAGAGGCGCCACCTGCTCTTATAAATAAGGAGGAGGAGATTCTCAAAACCTAATTCAATCAATCAATTCTCATTATTGGGAGAGAGGCTCCGGTTTAGAGAGTGCAGAAGGGAGTTCAAAGTTCCAAAGTTCCGAGACGCCCACACTTTCGGAGAACTTCGAGGAAAGGGATCACATCCCAGTAATCTAGACTTGTAGATTACTCCATCTGCAAGTGAAAGGTATCAATTCTTGACTAAATGCTTGATGTAATTGCATGTAAATCTGATACCACAAATTATCACATCCAATTCGAAGATCCAGTGGGGAAAAGGAACGCTTTCAAGCAGCGGTTCCAACAGGAGGATCCTCTAAAGGGCCACCAATTTTGGATGGTAAGAACTACAATTATTGGAAAGTTCGAATGACTGCCTACATCAGATCTGTTGATGAGAAAGCATAGAGGTCTGTGGTTGAAGGATGGTCTGAGCCCATAGATAATGAAGGAAAGACAAAGTCTATGGACAAGTGGAGTGCTGAGGACGACAAGGTGTCTGGAATGAATCAGAAGGCACTGAATGCAATACTTTCTTCTGTAGATTTGGATAATTTCAATCTTATCTCAACATGTTCCACTGCAAAAAAGGCTTGGGATACGTTGCAGAATGCTTCTGAAGGAAGTACTCGTGTCAAAGCTCAAAGACTTCAGCAACTAATATCCAAGTTCGAGATGCTGAAGATGGAAGAAGATGAAAGTATATTAGACTTTCTTGCAAAATTGAAAAGCATTGCAAATGAGTGCTTTAATCTTGGTGAAAAAAATGTCACAAGAAAAACTGGTTAGAAAAGTCTTGAGATCTCTTCCTAGAAGGTTTGATTTCAAAGTGGCTGCAATTGAAGAGGCAAGAGACCTATCTCAGATGTCTCTTGATGAATTGGTTGGATCGTTTAGGACTTTCAAAATGGGAATGCGTGAAGAGGATATTCCTAGAAAGAAAACTGTTGCGTTTGTGGCTGGTGAAAAGTCTTCAATGAAAGTCCAAAACAGTTAAGCAAGCGAAGAGAATTTCGTAGAGGCACTTGCTTTACTTACAAGAAGTTTAACAAGACAATAAAGAGGTTCAACTCTAGGAAGAATGAAGGTGAAAGCTTTGGGAAAAAGAGTGAAAAAGAGCATGACAAAGATATAGTATGTCATGAATGCGGTGGTAAAGGTCACATCAAACCGGAGTGTGCAAATCTAAAAAAAAAAGGAAACAAATCCTACAAAGTAACTCATAGTGATTAGGAAGAATGTGATGACAGTGGAACTGAGGATGATCCAAATCCATCCGGAAAGGCTTATATTGTTAAAGCTAATGAGAATCAAGAACCTGAACAGCACGATTTTGAAGAAGGACATGAAGAAGGAGAATAGAGTGAAGAAGAGTTAGATGCAGAATAGCTTGTCACAAATGCCTACAAAGAGATGAATGACAAGTGCTTTTTAGTGGCTGAATTGAACAGTGATCTTATGAAGGAGCTCAAGGAAGTTAAAGAGGAACGAGATAAGTTGATCATAGAGAACAATCAACTGCAGAATCAGCTTTTGGAACTCAAAGGAAAAGGAGCCACAAAAGTGAATGAAGCAAATCATCTTATGAAGCTAATGAAAATGATGAATTCCGGAACTAAAAAACTAGAAGAAATTCTGGGAAATGGAAAAGTGGCAAGTGACAAGTCTGGTCTGGGTTATGGATCTACAAGCTTAGTCAAGCAGAAAAGTGAAGCTGTTTTTCAGAGAGCTGCAGTTCAAAATGTTCAGAAACCAAGAGCAGGAGAAAGAACATCTGGAAGAAACATTTACCCGAATCTGTCATTATTGTGATGTTCCAGGACACATTAGACCATACTGTCAGAAGTTAAAAGAAGACAGATTTAGAATGATAAAGAAGCTCAATAGATCAAATGAAGGTGGAAGAAGAAACCAATATCAGGGAAGGTTTCAATTCAATGAAAGGGATATGAGCTTTAGTGGATATGTTGCTCACACAGCACTTCTGGCAGAGACTGAAGATGCCTGGTACTTTGACAATGGATGTTCTATGCATATGACAGGAAACAAGGAAATCATAACTAATCTCGAACCAGTGAAAGGTTAGACTGTAACATTTGGTGATGGTGTTAAAGCTCAAGTTGTAGCTTGTGGAGATCTATCTATACCCGGCATGCCTAAACTAGAAAATGTATTTCTAGTTGAGGGACTGAAGGTGAATCTGGTAAGTATCAGTCAACTATGTGATCAAGGAATGGATGTCAAATTTGACAAAAGCACATGTGTAGAGCTTAATAAAGGAGAACAGTTTATGATTGGAAAGAGGTCATCAGATAATTGTTATTTGGTGGAGAACATTCACATGAACATGCTATCAAGAATCAGTAATGTCGAAGTCTGGCATCAGAAGTTAGGACATCCTAGCTTTAGGCACATGAAGAATCTGATCGAAAATGAAATCATAGTTGGTATTCCGAAGATGAAGGTAAATCATCTTGGATTGTGTGGACCGTGTATGAGTGGCAAGCAACCTCATAGTTCACATAAGAAAGTTCATGTTATTACCACAAATGAGATTCTTGATTTGTTGCACATGGATCTCATGGGACCTCTTCAAACCGAGAGCATTGGGAAGAAAAAATATATTCTTGTCATCATTGATGACTTCTCAAGATATACAAGGATATATTTTTTGAAAAGTACAGCTGATGCATTTGAAGCTTTCAAAAGAATTATTCTCAGAATTACTCGAGAAAAGCAGAAATATGTTAAGCGGATCAGGAGTGATCGTGGAACAGAGTTCAAAAATGTGGGTTTTGAATCATACTGTGATCTTGAAGGAATAGCACATCAGTTCTCAGCCCCATACACTCCACAGCAGAATGGAGTGGTGGAAAGAAAAAACAAGACTCTTCAAGAAATGATGAGAACTATGATGAAAGCCAAAGACATTCCTGAAAAATTATGGGCTGAAGCTATGAATACTACATGTTACATAGCTAACAGAATTTATGTAAGGCCAAAGATAACAAGAACTCCATATGAAATATGGAAAGGGAGAAAACCAAATGTGAAGCATTTTCACATATTTGGGTGTGTCTGCTATATACTGAATGACAGAGAACACTTGATAAAGTTGGATGATAGAGGAGAAGAAGGAAATTGACAGTACTGCATACAGAGTTTTCAACAAGAAAACTCGAACTGTAATGGAGTCAGTCAATGTGTGATTTGATGATGAGGTGATTGTTGTTCTAGAGACTAAGTCAACTGATGCTGATATTATTCAGCATGTCTCTGAAGATGTGTTTGAAAATGTTGTTCAACAAGAAATGCAAGTCACAGAGTCAAAAGAAGTGATTAGCAAGGAAAGAAGCGATCTTGAAGTAGCTCAAGTCCATAGAAACCACTCTGCTGAAGATGTCATTAGAAGCCTACATGATGGAATAAAGACTCGTGGGAAGAAGTTGGACTACATTAGGATGTTATCAAACAAAGCTTTGGTATGCTTCGCATCCAAGATTGAGCCGAAAAATGTCAAAGAGGCATTTACGGACGAAAACTGGATAACTGCCATGCAAGAGGAACTCATGCAGTTTGACAGGTGCAAAGTATGGTATCTTTGCCCTGAACCAACAAATGCAAACATCATTAGAACTAAATGGGTGTATCGCAACAAAACTGATGAGCACGGCAATATAATCAGAAACAAGGCTCGACTGGTTGTACAAGGGTACACTCAGGTGGAAGGAATGGATTTTGGTGAAACTTTTGCTCCTGTAGCAAGAATGGAATCAGTCATACTTTTGCTTGGAATTGCTTGCTTTCTGAATTTCAAACTATACCAAATGGACGTTAAGAGTGCCTTTTTGAATGGTGTGCTGAAGAAAGAGGTATATGTGAGGCAGCCTAAAGGTTTTGAGAATCCAGAATTTCCTAATCATGTTTATAGGTTGCAGAGAGCTCTCTATGGCTTGAAACAAGCACCAAGAGCCTGGTATGATAGATTATCAGATTTTTTCCTACTAAAAGGCTACAAATGCGGAGGAGCTGATAAAACTCTATTCATCAAGATAAGACTAATGTGCTGTTAGTACAAGTTTATGTTGATGATTTACTCTTTGGGTCAACTTCTTCAGCTCTTGTGGATGAGTTTGTTCGGTTGATGAATGATGAATTTGATATGAGCTTATTTGGAGATGTGAACTTATTTCTTGGACTACAAGTTAAACAGACTGAAGAAGGATTTTTTGTCACGCAGAGTACTTATGCAAAAAATCTTGTGAAGCGTTTTGGATTAGAGAATGCTAAAGCAAAGAGAATTCCTATGGGAACCACTGTGAAGCTTACAAAGGATCCTGAAGGTATTCCAGTAGATCAGACGATGTATAGGAGTATGATTGGTAGTCTTCTCTATCTCATATCTAGCAGACCTGACCTTTGCTATAGTGTTGGGGTGTGCGCTCGATTTCAATTTGAACCTATGGAAAGTCATTTTAAGGCTGTGAAGAACATTTTAAAGTACATTAAAGGAACAACTGATCTTGGTCTTTGGTTTTCCAAAAATACATCTATTCAGCTCTATGGGTACAGTGATGCTGATTGGGGAGGGTCGCTTATAGACAAATGAAGCACTTCAGGTGGATGCTTCTTCCTTGGAAGTAATCTGATTTCTTGGTATAGCAAGAAACAGGTGAGTTTATCTTTATCTACTGCAGAATCAGAATATATTGCTACATGGAGTTCCTGCACTCAACTTGTGTGGATGAAGAAAATGTTAGCTGATTATGGATACAATCAGGACATTCTCTATATTCTGTGTGATAATGTCAGTGCTATTAACATAGCAAAAAAATCATGTGCAATTTTCAAGAACAAAGCATAATGATATCAGGTATCATTATATAAGAGAGCTAGTTGAAGATGGAATTATGAAGCTTGAATATGTAGATACTGAGCATCAGTTGGCAGACATATTTACAAAAGCTCTTGATGTTGTAAGGTTTGAGAAACTCAGAGCCTCCCTTGGACTATGTATTCTGTGATTTTCGATCATTCTCACTTGTATGTGTACTGTGTATATCTATCTTGGTTGTTTAGTTTGGTGAAGCAAGAAAAGATATGTGGTATGGTTGAAATCTGATTATTCGAAGCATTTGTGCAAGTTTCAAAATTTGGCAAAATCCTAGTATTTTCGGGTGGAAACGATGTGTTGAGCAATACTTATCACTTTACCATGACGTGCGATGGATTTCGAGCAAATTCCATCATTTAGAGGGTCAAAATTGTAATTTTCAGTGGATGTTCTTGAAAATGTTCCGGAAAATGTTATTGGATGGTCTAGTCAACTTTGAGTTGACTTTAAAGCTGATGTGGAACTTTATTTTTTGAATGGATCTTTTTATTTGTGCGGTAATTTGAAGAGTCTCTCGACTGGAGGAAGAGACTTCATTCTGCAAAATTGGTACTTTTTGAAGAACCCTAGTTGAAATTTGTTCTACTGCATGTCTAATTCACGGCCAAATTCTTGGAATTTTCCACTCACTTCCCATATGCAAGAGACTCTAAATCTTGTTCAATCCATTCTTGGGATTTCAAAGGAGCGGAACGCAAATTCCATCATGGAAATTGAAGATTCCCACCGCCTCACTCGCAACAAGACATCAAAAATCGTTAATTCTCCTATTCAACTTGCTTCTCGAGATGATAAACGGAAGAAATCAAGTTCAAATGGGCAACCGAAGAAACGCTGTAAAAAGCCCATTCAGCTTGAGAATGTTCGAAGGTTGATTGATGAAGAAGATGTGCCTCTCAAAGAATTTGTGGAGACAAAGAAGACTTCTAAAGGGAAAGAGAAGGTGACTGTTGAGCAGAAAAAATCGCAAAGAAAGATGTCTACAAGGAAGCTTATAGAAGATGATATGTCAAAGCGTACACGAGGAAGACGTGAACTCTCGGCTGAACCTTCATCTGATGAAGAGTCACTACTTCACTCTCCTGTTCGAGAAGAGGGTGAGTCCTCTGGAGGTAATCCTGGTAATCTCTTTCATTCTGAGTATCATAAAAAACGATAGGAGTCATTTGAGCATAGAGGTTTTCTGGATGATAGATTTGTGTAGAATAAGGCTCTTAAGTTTGGTGGTATTGATCAGCTTTTATCTGAATTGAAGTTGGATAAGTCTGTGTTAGAAATGTGTCCATTTGTTCTTGAAGTTGTTAGAGAGTTTTATGCAAATCTAGATACAAGTATGAGAGATAGGAATTCTAAGCATTTTCATAAAGTTTTTGTTAGAGGGAAATTCTTCAATTTTTCTCCTGTTGTTGTTGATCATGTGATTGGTATAGAGTCTGTAACTGGTAATGATCAATATGTGGATTTCTCTTCGTATGTTGTGGATTTTCATGAGGTTGCCGAAGAGATTACTGGAGGTCTATTTGACTTTTGGCCAGATGACAGAAAGGAATTTCAGTCATCCAATCTATCTTCTAAATACTTCATGTTCTTTGCATTGGCCATTCGTAACTAGATGTCTACTACTCATCGTACTACAGTAGGCCAGGACGTTGCAAAGTTGATTTACATGGTTGATACTAAGAAAAATGTGAATTTGGGTGATTTGATCTACTCACGGATCTGTGATTATATTGGTAAAACCCATATTGCTAAGAAGCTTGTTTACCCGGGGTTGATTTTCAAAATTCTGAAATCACAGGGAGTAAAGGGTTGTAGGTCTGATTCATTATCCTTCTGTATGGGTGCTTTGAGGCCAAGTGTGAAGATATTTGACACTAGACATCATGTTGATGATGTGAGAGGAGCAAACGTGTCTGCTTCTGGAAATGTGGACAAGAATGCTGCAGATACATCAGTTCCTGATGAGGATGAATCTGCTATACCTGATGAAGTGACTGGTGAAGATGCTACTTTGACCACTTCAGTGCCTACTGTGGTGTTGTGTACAGTCAGAAAGAAGCTGGAAGTAGAGCTTGGCAAAATTACTAAGCACTTGGAGTTTTTATCTGGATATAAATCTACTGTTGAAAGTGTTCTGCAGCTACTGCCCAAAGCTAGAGATGATAAGTCTTCAGATGGTGTGCCATGGGATGGAGCAAGTGGTTCAGGGGGAGCAGATCAAGAGGAAACAGTTGCTGAAGGGGCAAGGAACAAAACTGATAATGATGTTTAGGCTACAACTAATGGTGTTGATGCTGATGTAGATGATGCTGATGCAGTTGGTGCCACAGCTGACAAGGATGTTGATGTTGTTGCTGATCAAGAAATTGATGAATAAGTTGATGCTGGATTAGCTTCAGTGCTTGATCTTTAGATTTCTGTACCCAAAAATGGAGAGATATTTTGGATTAGCTTCAGTGACTGATTATGATTTATGGACTTGTTTTGGATTTCTGGACTTGTTTGTTTCTTCTGAAATTCAAACTTACTTGTCCTTGTTTGAATGAAGATGAACATTTGGTTGTCCTATGGTATTCTGGTCTTCTATGTTACTATGTTGGTGTGTGATGGTTGATTGGTGTGAGCAGATTCATCCAAACCAGAGTTTAATTATTGGTACTGTGGGTGGCGCTCCTTTACCTATCAATAATTAAACTCTGGTTTGGATTTAGAGGAAGAAATGCTAAGGTGTTCTGTGTTCTGAAGCATGTGTCTGAACTTGTTCTACCATGAAGAACATTGCATGAAATTTGTTTTGGCTACATAAATGCCAAAGGGGGAGACTATTGTTGCATGGTTGCATGCAAAATTATAAAAGTTGGATTGGCAATTTATGTAGGCGTTAGTTTCCGTTGTGCTGGAATTTCATGCAAGCTTATTTATTCAATTTTATTATTTGGATAAATATGAAAGGATATTTGGTGGAGATGTGGTTGAAGATATTACCATATCTTGGAAGATATGCAAAGATCTCCTAGGGTTTATTCTATTCCATATTGGGTGAAGTATAAAAGGAGGAGATTAGCATTCTATGAGCTCAGCCGTTGTTTTTGTGATATTGTGAGTGAATCTCTGTGTTCATGCTTTTGTGAGTTTGTGTGTTTCTTGGGTAGAGTGTGTGTACAATAAAACTATTTCTTAGTTTTATTGTTGAGATTCTGAATAGTGTTTCAGAGTTTTTTTTTTCCTTTCGGTTTTGAGGGTAGGACGGGTGCTATTTGCCGATAGCTGAAGTTCGATTACGAGTGATTCTCGTAGTTCAATTCACACACGAAAAGGAGTTGTAAACAGAAGTTTAGGTGTCACAAGGTGTCTTCCTCTTGGTGTAAGTCATGTACTGTACTTCTCTGCTTCATATTAGTGGATTGATTCTCTCTCGGATTTGTCCCCCAGACGTAGGTGTTTATCACTGAACTGGGTTACCAAACTCTTTTGTTCTTCATTTCAGTTCGTTATTTTGTTCTTATATTAAGTACATCTTTAAGAATATTATAAAGAACGTATAATCGCACAATATAGCAATTTCACACTACTGCTTCCGCCATCTTTCTCCTTCTCTGTAAAAAAAAAAATCTTGGATCGTGTTAACTTAGTATTTTGTTGCATGGAAATTAACGAAATGATAAACTAAAAACAAAAATAAGTTGCCGATATATGATGTGATATCCTGCAGCGCGCACTACAGATAAACACAAAGCTAAACTCTAAAGGTGATTCAGAGAATAACATGAAGAAGTTTAAAAGAATGAGAATGCTAAAAAGACTCCAAGGAGGGACATGGAGAATACCATCTCCCGCGGCGACATCAGCATAGATCTTTTTTGAAATAGCCCAATCAATAGCAATTGGTCTTTTACCAAATTTTTTCCCATTTAAATTTTGGATGGCTTTCATGAGTAAAATTAAATGATAATTTATGTAAGTTATGTGCTCTCAATCATCAATTTTAACTGTTATCTTTCGTTTATGTTTTCCCATCTAAATTAGAAGAATAAAACAGGCCATTTCCTAAGCCAGTTGACCATATCACCAAATAGAAGACTTCGTATCAAGTTCTTTGCAGTAAAACGTACATTTTCTGCATCTTGCTTTGATGTGAATTTAACAAATGCAAATCCCTTGGATAGCCTAAAACAAGCAAATTGAAGCAAAGGATAAGGAGAACGGTAAGTAATGCAAAATAGTTCAAAGAAAGAACAAAGAAAGAAACAAATGTTCATAGGAATACCCAGTCTCAGGATTTTGAGGAACAACTACATCCCATACATATCCTACGGCAGCAAACATCCCTCTTATCTCATCCACTTTAACCTGTGAATCAATAGCCAACAAGAGTGACAATAAGGAACTAAACCACATAGAACAAAATGACCAAGAAAAACCTTCCAAGCATGTAAGGATAAAGCAAGCATTGTAAATGCAAAATCAAAATCTGTTAAGTAGTGAATGACAAGAACCTTGAATGGAAGATTTCTCACTATAAGCTTCCACTTCTGAGTTTTCGAGCCCTGGGACAGCACATTCAACAGTCAGATCATGATAATCAGCAAACGCAACCGTAGAAGAAATGACATATATACAATCATAATAAGCAGTGGCCAACAACTTTTAATGACTAAGCTACTAAAGATTGAGGTTAAGCCAGAAAATGAAACATCTTATAAGAACAGATGGTCAAAACAAGTTCACAATACCTGTTAGAGAGCGGGATGGAGAGGGTTAATCGTCGGGAATTGGCTTAGGCCTTACGGGCCTGGTTTATTTATTATCCTTGTTTTCTATTTTATTATTTCTAGTATTTATCCGATTGTTTCTAGATTAGGATTTGATTAAGTTTAATTATGGTAGGATATATTTTAATTATGGTAGGATATATTTATTTTAATTATGGTAGGATTAGGGTTGGGAGTATTATAAGTATTGTTATCTAGGGTTTTGGAGAATTATTATTGAAGTATCGTATTTTGAGCCTAAGGCTAATCACGGTTCTGCCGTGGGTGTTCTTTCTTTCTATTTTTATTTTTCCCGCTCCTAACAATTGGTCTGACCTGCCGGATTCCGTTCCCACCGAGACGATGACGCGCACAACCGAAGAACGATTGGACAAGCTGGAGTCTGATCAAGCTGAGATGAAAAAGTCATTGGAGGAGATTGCTGCAACTTTGATGGTGATTTCGAAAATGATCGAGAAGTTCCCTGTGTTTGAAGTGACGCCAAAGGATGCGAAGGGGAACAAGCCATTGGTGAATTCCCTGCAAGCAGCGACGGTGCAGCTGCCAACCTTTAATGGCGCTGGTCCGATTGGGTGGTTGGCCTGTGCCAATCAACAATTCGAGATACACGGGACAGGTGCAGAGCAGAAGGTGGCGCTAGCGGTGGTTGCTATGGAAGAATCAACCCTATTTTGGGTTACCTGGCTTCGTTCTCGCAAGCCAGAAATAACGTGGGATGAATTTTCGCATGCGTTGGTAGCGAGGTTCGATACCCGATTCAAGGGAAATCGATTTGAGCGGTTGGAAGATGTAAAATAGACGGGGACTGTTGACGAGTACATCACCTTATTTGTTTAGATGGCATACCAGGTTCCGGGGTTAGGTGACGAGCATTACCTCAGTCTTTTCATGAAGGGGCTGGAGGAATCCGTTCATGGACAGTTA
Organism: Mentha longifolia; assembly: GCA_001642375.2. Lineage (NCBI taxonomy): Eukaryota > Viridiplantae > Streptophyta > Magnoliopsida > Lamiales > Lamiaceae > Mentha > Mentha longifolia. Next base: position 3,473,895 of record CM038119.1, read on the forward strand.
AGGTTGCTCTGACCATCTTATTTGGAAACAGCAATGGAGTTGGCGAGAGATGCTGAGGGCAACCTGGCCATACAATCTGGGGAACGCACAAGCAAGGGGTTAAACAATTCAAACACATGGCCAACTGCTTATTCTAGGCCATCTTTTTCCACCGGGCTGGCTCAAAATACAAGTGTCAGCCATAAGAGTAGTTTGATGATTGGGCAATCCGCGAAACAACCGGAACGTTTTCAGGGGGATGATGCCACTTGGTTGGAGGAGCCATTTCAGCAACAATTTCCTGATTTCAACCTTGAGGACAAGGTTGTTTCGAAGGGGGAAGGAATTGTTAGAGAGCGGGATGGAGAGGGTTAATCGCCGGGAACGGGCTTAGGCCTTACGGGCCTGGTTTATTTATTATCCTTGTTTTCTATTTTATTATTTCTAGTGTTTATCCGATTGTTTCTAGATTAGGATTTGATTAAGTTTAATTATGGTAGGCTATATTTTAATTATGGTAGGATTAGGGTTGGGAGTATTATAAGTATTGTTATCTAGGGTTTTGGAGAATTATTATTAAAGTATCATATTTTGAGCCTAAAGCTGATCACGGTTCTGCCGTGGGTGTTCTTTCTTTCTATTTTTATTTTTCCCGCTCCTAACAATACCAACCACCATGCAAATTAATATTCAGGTGGCAATCAGGTATGATCTGAATTTTCTCAACCGGATTATGGATGATTTCGGCCACTCATAAATTCTCTACACATCATATTGACAATAGAGACTTCACCTCCTCCAACCAACCCTTGCAGCCAAAGACATGATGCATGTTTTCGTATGAGAAGCTAATCACACAACTTGCAATCAAATGGGAAAATCAAGAACAAAATATATTTCTACCTCTCCACCAAGCTGGCGTGCCCTAACAGATCTCCCTTGTATCTCTTTCTGGTATAGTGCGGCAACACACTCACGAGCTGATTTTACACTTGTATAAAGTACTGAGGAAGCATTCACTTTGCATCCATCTTGAGCTAGCGCTGAAAAACCCATGCAAACAGAACTCCAACTTATTCACAATATTCTCACTAACTAAAGCCTTGTACAGGAGTCCTTAGCATACGAGGACAAAAAAATTGAAAGAAAGAAGAGATCCCTTAGTCTACCATATGTCTCGTAAAAAATAGTGTTTATGGGGCAGATAAGCTAATATACAAAAAGAGATTTTTAGATGTCATCATACCGTGGTGTTGAAGTTCTCCCGCTGGAAGAGGGTAAGTGACAAAGCATACTATCCCAATCTTTCTTGCTAGACAATGAACTTCCTCGGCCATATCATTATTAAGAAGATTACCGAATATGACTGTCTTAGCAACCCTGTTTAACATGATTTTTAAGTTAGACCACAAGAATTGAGCTGGTAGACTATTTAATGTGCTGTTTCAATTGGTCATACTTTTATACAACTTTTTTAAATGAAAGTTGAGAACATTGTTCATCAGCGTCCACAAGATAATAACCATACGAACAAAGACCATGGGATCATAAATGTTCAATCATTATGTAATCAAAACTGGGGATGCAAAAGTTCACAACTCGGTATTTCAAATAAGGTTTTTTAGACAAGTCAAGTAGCAGTATACAATATTAACAACATCACGGTTCTCAATTGAGCTCACACGTGACGAGCCAATACATACTTGTTAAACAGCCTAATACCTCCAAGTAACAAGCCAACCATTCACCATTTCACAAAGTTATAAACTCACCCCCAACCATATGAATGCTAGTGGATAGAGTGATGACATAGCCAGATAGGATGAGCGCTTAAAGGGGAGTATACAAAAAACGTAAACAGCTGCTTAAGAAACTTCACATTATATTACAGTAACTCTACTTTACAAGTCTTAATGCTTTGAGCACTCAGCACTCTATATTTAGGTAACAATAGTCTCATTCAGCAAAACTTTACTCTGCAAAAATATTATCAACATCTGAGAACTTAAAGCCCAAGTAGAAAGGAGCAGCAACAGGAATCAAAATAGAAAATAACATGAACTACTTAAATGATAGTGATGAAATTATAAGTTTTCTCAACCATAATGATCAAATATAAATACACAAATAAAAGATCCTATACTTGAACTTACCTTTGCTTTTTAGATTTATTTGCTTCGCCAGGGGTAGCAGGCGAAACATCTTTCCTTTTTCTTTTCTCCGGTACTTCACCACCTAACCATTACAAATTGATAGTAATGAAATTATCGCTGGAAATTAAATGTGTGAGCATCCAAAGGGATGTGCTTGGTGTGGGGGTTTAAGAGATGGGAATGAGAATGAAGTATGACAATTTCTTTGAATGTGGTGATGATTCCCCCGCAATCAGTTGCAACTGGGAATGCAACATGATCACTAAAGAGAGAGGGTTGAAACTTATTCCCTTCTTCACCACCATCATACCCATACCCATTCACCTAAAGTTCCAGGCACCCCCTACATCTGAGCAATCCAGAAGCAAGAACCTTTTCTTAGAATATCTGGGGTCTTGCCAGTTTTGTTAGTAACTGCAGTTTCAACAACTTTGTCCGCGACTGCAGTTTCAACAGATATGTCATTCTTTGTTGGTGTATAAAGACTAGACTGTATACTTAACCTAAATTTCGGCGATCCAACTTTTTTGGGCCCACGTATTAGGCCCATGTCGGATCCTAAAGGATTTAGGATTAGGGCACATTTTATTTGCTACTACCTCCATCTCATTATATTGATGCTCATTTGACTTTTGATTTTTCGGCACATAGGAGTTTTAAAATATAATTTTATAATATTTTTTTATTTACGGGATATTATGAGTGTCGTAATATCCCGTAAACAAAAAAATATTATAAAATTATATTTTAAAACCCGTACTAGGTTTCGGTGGAAAAGCATGCCAAAAAGTTAAAATTCAAATGAGCCTCAATATAATGGGATAGAGGTAGTATTTAATAGCAGTTTCTCATTGTAATTATCATCCGAAAAATATAGTGCATACCCCTGGCTTGGTAGTGCCCCCAGACATAGTCATTCGTGAGGTAAACAAATTGCATGTATTTTTCTTGCTTTCGTATAATTGTGTGTTTATTTCGTAACAGTTGCTAGTTAAGATTGCTTTTGAATGCAGATTAAGATTGTTTTTGAATACTAGTTATGATGGCTTTTGGTTTCGAGTTGCTAGTTGCTTGATCGATTTCCTCCTAAGATTGAGGGGAAAAAACGCTTATACGGTTAATCGATAATCGTACCGAAAATAAAAAACAGTTATTCGGTTAATTGCAAACCAGTTCGGTAAACGGCAACTATTTTTTAGAAAAACGGTAATGGTTAACCGAATTTTTTTTATACGATTAACCATTACCGTACCGATTTCCAGCCCCTGTTTACCCAGACTCAATTAAGTCCAAAATATATCATAAACTTTGAATATATTCGGTAAATTTAGTTTGATTAAAAAAAAGGACGATTTGAACCTTTTTATAATACTTTAATTGAGTTCGATTATTTACACCTTATATGCCATAGTTCGCGCATTATATTTAAATTGAGCTGATTGTCAACTAAAATTTATAAAGATATAAGGTTGGTATTTACGTAATAATTATAGACAAACAAGTTGCAGGCATGCATATAATTGGCTACAAATTTCTTATCTTTTATTTTGCAAGTGCATTTAACTTATGCATAATGCATTGACAATTGAAGCATTCAAGAATGTCAGAGGAATCAAACTAGAAGCGCCAATTTTTTTTATGAAGTATCCAATCAAATTTGAGAATTGATAGCGCTGACTCTTCCACAGTGAAAACTTTTACTAAAAAATTGAAATATGTGTCCGACATTTTTTAATCAGATTAATATTGTTTTCAATCTAGCTTGTATTTCTACTCATTTTCATTTATTACCACTTATTAAATTATATAGTATTGCACGTCGTTGCCGACATTGTTCTATTTGACAATGAAATAAAGGTTATTGTGAAATTAAAGATGGAATAATAATTGGGTGCAAATTTTAAATACCCATTTTACAATAATACATGTACAAACTACCATCTTTTATATATATATGTAGAAACTGCCCCTTTTCTTTAAAATATGAAGGTGGACTCCATATATTCAACTTATTCAGCTGGAACAAGCCTTGGAAATTGAGTTGGTCGGGCCTTGGAAATTGAGTTGGTCCGACGGGTGCATAGTGAAGACTCACTTTTTTAATTTATTGTGATCGAATCTATCTGAGGAAAAAACAAAACACATAAAACAAAACCTAAACCCTAAGCTACACACACCCACATACTTCATTCCACCGCCCGCACCTCTCTCCCTTAACCCTCTTCCCTCCCCACCGCCCACACCTTCTTCCTTAACTGTTTTCCCACCGCTGACGGCCCTCTTTCCGACTACGGAGAGACAGCCCAACGACGCAGCCTCCCCCGTCTGTCCACCCTGTTTGCCGCACTGCCGCACCGTATTTAGCTCTCCACCGCCCACATTCGTCGTCGGAAAATTACCACTGCCGACTTCTCCCTTCGTCTCCACGACTCCACCGCGCTGACACCGCCACCTTCTCCCTCATCTCCACGCCAATGGCATACGATTCGGAGGAAGAACTCACCGAAGAGATATTGGTGAGTTAAAAAAAAATTAAATTTTCGGACGCCCCCACCGCCGTTCAAACGTGGCCGGAAACTTCCCACCGCCAGCCAAAAAAAGTTTCAACGGCGGCCGGCGGTGGGAAATGTCCGCAGATGGTTGTGGGCGGTGAGGCTCCCATTAATTGTGTTTTGTCTATATATTAATTGTAAGCTTATCCACCGCCGGCTTCCGTTGCCGGAATTTGATCACCGCCGGCAACCTGTTATCGCCGGCGGTGGGATATTTCCAGTGACTTCCGCCGGCGTGAATGTGATAGAAAATTCTCGTTTTTTTACAAAATTAGATTCATGATTTTTTGATTTTTTTTTATTTGTTTTACTTTTATTTCTTAAACTTTCGGTTAGGTTAGTTTAATTTTAGGCAATATTTCATAATTTGATTAGGTTAGTTTAATTTTAGGTAATGTTTCTTAATTGATAGGTTAGTTTAATTTTATGCCTTGTTCATAATATAATATTTACAATTAATTAGTTGATAATTAGATTAGTAATTTGTTTACTATAGAAATTAGTTTAGTAGTTCTTAACAATCCGTTTATTGTTTTTGGGAATATGTTAAAAAAATAAAATTAGATCCCATCTAATTTACACAATTTAATTAGTTTGGATTAATTAACATAATTATTCATATTTATAATCATTACATTAGTTCTCATAACAAAATAATAGAGACGTATTTGACTAAGTTGTATATATGATGATGAAATAGATATTAGTACGACTAATTGTTAGATTAGTTTTAGGATGTGAAACTATACTTTTATGTTATGTTAGTATCATGCTAGTTGTAGGGAAAAAATATATGAATAGTATATTAGTACTAATTAGGTTTATTTAATTTAATTAATTTTACCTTGGTTTATCATTCGTAATTAATTAGGTTTATATTAGTTAATTATTCCCTAATACTGAAGCAATTAGATTAAGAAAATATAATGATTAAAAAAATAAAAAATGTGGGCCCATCCACAGCCGGCCCTCCACCGCCAGTAACTTCCGCCAGTAAATCACGGTGGCTGGCGGTGGGACGCTACCGGCGGTGGAGGGCTGGCGGTGGATGGGCCCACATTTTTTAATTTTTTAATTTTTTCATATTTTCTATGTTATTAATTAGTTAAGTTTGTATATGTATTATGATTAACATGAGTATTTCGGGAAAAAATAATTACTCGAGTGGATGATTTTGTATTGTTTCTTAATAAAATTAATTACTCAGTGGATTTTGTATTGTTTTTGTATTTGTTTGCATGTTTGAAGTTTAATTATGTTTATTAGTGCATGTAATTTGTGTATTTTATGCAATTTATGAATAATCTAATTTTTTTTTATTTTTTTTAATGAAAAAATAGGCTAAGCCCGCACTGGGATATCGTCGTCCACATTATATCAACACGCTAGCAAAGCCCAATACATGCTATTACATTGACCAGTTGGAGGGCATCAGGAAAGCATTGGACAATGTCGGGGGTAATGCTTTAGTGGACAGATTCAGAGAGGGACCTTTCGGTCATTTTATCGGTTGGAATCCAAAGAGGAGCTACGGGGGCATACTAAACAGTATACTGTCTCGGGCAATTCATTCAAAGCATGGACTTTGGTTCCACATCGGTGGTTAAAATATAGAGTACTCCCACCGCGACCATGCCTTGATTACAGGATTGAAATTTGGGCCTACACCATTTGATCCTTGTCGTAGGCGTAATCCTAGGCATTCACGTGTTTGGCAAGTTGTTTATGGAGGGGCAAACGAGAGCGCCAACACATTACTTCAGATGCTAAGTCAAAATCCTAGCCCCTTTGTCGACCCGGACGGTGATATCCACTTGCGACTGGCGCACATGCTGATAGCAAATAATTTCCTTCTTGGCCACGATGCGCGAAAACCACCGTACAGTTGGCTGTGGTTCTTGGCTGATGATATGCACACATTTATCGAATTTCCGTGGGGTGCATACACTCACAAGACTCTGCGGTATTATGTGAGAACGTTTGGTGGGACCGATACGAAATACCATTTTCGTGGTCCGGCGTGGGCGCTCATTGTATGGGGGTTTGAGATAATCCGAGGGCTCGGGCATGTAGCTGGGATGTTAGTGGCGGGTCATTTGTACCCCCGAGTTCTGAGATGGCATTACAGGGTATCGCTCAGACGTACGACTGATGAGGAGTTGTACACATTGTTTGATGAGATTCAGTATCTTCTTGAGAATGTAAGTGTCGAGCCACGTGAGGTTGAAACTCGAGGGTATCGCTCTGTAGATGTCGAGGGTTCTTACTCCGTAAGCTTTCGCGAGCCGGTGAACGCAGTGGAAGGCACACCAGAGATTACTGATGAGGCTCGTGATGGTTCACCGTTGCAATTTCCTATGCCCGATGATCCGACAACCTCCGGAGCCCGACCCAGAAGGAGCGCACGCAGTAGAGTGCCTGAGCATGTTCCCGATACCGGCATGGCCACCTCCCGACCGCATCGGGAAGCACGCGACACTGGGAAGCGTGTGTGGGAGTCATCTTCTACCAGCAGTGGTGGGCACCATCAGGATTCATCTTCTCGGCGTGAGCAGTTCAAGGAAATCATAGAGGAGGTGGTGGGGAAACATACCGATAAGATCATGGAAAAGCTGGAAAACGACAAGAAAGAGGTTAAAGCCGATATCAGAGCCACTGAGAATCGACTATTGGCGTTCATGAAAGACCTATTCGGCTGCATGTCCGTCCGTCGTTCGCCCCCGGTTTACGAGCCACGTCGTCGTAGCCCACCAATCGTTTCATCAGCTCGGGATTCGGGGGTAGACCTCCTTGAGCCTCGATCTACTGGGCATGTCGAGACGGTTGGCCTTCGTAGGGACACATCTCTCCCTATTTATACACATGATGCCACCACATCTGCAGCCGAGCTTATCTTCACTTCGATCTTCGGAGAGGTAGAATCTTACATGCAACTACGTTTTATTTTTTGCATTAATCTTTTTCTATAGATTCGTCTTTTTGAATTTAATATTTATGATCTGCACAGACGGCTCCCGTCACTACCGCGCCAACATCATCATACATTCCGTCATACGGAGTCCCCTATGAACCACCTTTAAGCTATGCTTATGAGCCGCCGCGGCATTCGATGTTGGAGTTCTCTACCTCCACACCGGACTTCTTGACACCGACGGCAGGGTTCTCGACTCCATCTGCACCATTCGTTACAACTCGGCAACCAAGTCGTAGATCTGCATCATCGGTGGATCTTGGCCAGGTACTCTTCGTAATTGTTTTTAAGTTATCAATTAAATAATCATGAGATATGGAGTTAACTGTTACTTGATGAGTATGAATTTTATTTTATTTAGTCTTCTAATTCAACTAAGAAGGCCAAGTCAAAGAAGGCAAAAAACACTCTTTTGAGGCCCTCATTCCCGGCTCCCCCACCGGATCAAATTGTCAAGTATTACAATCAATTCATGCAGAACGAAGACGCAACGGCGATTGCGGTGATGGAGGCTACTGAATTGGTTTCAGTATTTGATTTCAAGCAGATGTGTAGGGAGGGAATTGATTGGGATCCGCTGGTATGCAATTTGACATTTTAATTGAATTTAGCTTTACCTATATTTATGATGATCTACCGTATTTATTCGCATTTTCTCACCCTTATCCACATGTCGTGCGCAGATGTTTAACTTGGCCATGATGACATTTCGCACCCGGCTTAGGAGCGGTGTTCAGTTGTACCCAGATTTTGGAAACGGACGAACCATCGTATGCAATCTGGATGTCATGGTATTTTTTTTTTATTGAATTAGTTAAACTTTTTGACATTTATATAGTTAATTATAAATTTTAATTTCTTATGATTTAGGTGGAATTAAAATCCGAATATGAAAAGCTAAAATCAAGAGCAATACATGAGTTTGCTAGCAGAAGCTTGGCAGAAATTGATCAGGTCGTCACTTCGATGTGGGTACCCGGGCCAGAATTGTGTCAAATCGCAGAGGGTCAAGAGGTCCCTTATAAGACACCTAACTGGTGGAAAGCAGATAAGGTAACAATCTCATTTCACATTCAATTTTATTAATTTAAAATTTATATTTATTAAGACTCCCTATATAATGTTTTTGTTTTTTTTTTTTTATACTTGTATTAGGTTTTCACCCCTTGGATTGTTTCCGATGAGCGATACATTTTCGTCATCATCGACCTGCGCACAAAACGAATAATCGTGCAGGATCCATTAGATCGAGGCGCAGAAACGCTGGATGAGATACGTCCCTTGATCACTATGGTACCAATTTGGGTTAATAACACAATGTATTGGAGGATGAACGAACTAGGGTTGAAGATCGAGGACAAGGTGTTTCAAGTGACTTTTTACCCAGTTTCGGGCCTGATTAAGTATCCACAACTCAAATGTAGCGGTCCGGTCGCTTGCATGAATTTGGAACGAACCATCAGTGGGTGCCCTGCGCTAGAAACGAGGGCTGCAGCCGTGACCGACTACCGAAAGATTACTGCTCAGAGGATTTTTGGGCATGCTAGAGCATCTGATTTCGAACGTTAGCTTTATTTCTATTCTAAAATTGATCCAAAATTGTTGTTTTTATTTTTATTTCTATTCTAAAATTGATCTAAAATTGTTGTTTTTATTTTTATTTCTATTCTATATGTTTATATATCGATGTTTGTAGTCGGGAAAGAAATATAAAATGACAAGTTAACAAGACATAATCTTAATACAATCGATTCACTCTAAACACTAATCAGCTAGATTCGGGCAATCTGCTGGTTTGTGATCTGTAAGGCCGCAATGACGACATCTACGACCACGACGACGAGCGCGACGACGACCTCCACCGCGACCACGTACTCGTTCAGCTCCTCCCGGGATCCTTGACTCTCTCGGTCTACCCGGCAGACGAATCCTTAAGTTGGGCAGGACTTTCATACTTTTGACATCGGGCGGTAGTATCCACTGCGACTTCATAGGAACTTGATAAATTAACATCTTGTAAGTTTCGACATATGTTGTCCTCCTGTAATAGTGTGCAATGTATTGTTGGACATCACGTCCATGTGCACTGAGATAACATAAATTAATCAGTTAATAATAAAGGAAAAACTGTATAGTGGATCGTTAAGTAATCGAAAAAAAACTCACGTCATTGCCGCAATCGCATGCGCACAAGGGAGACAATCAGTCTGCCATTTACTGCATTGACAAAGAAGCCCATCTAGGTCCACATGCACTGTCCTCCCAGATGTGACCACTCTGTAGTGAGCATGATCATCAATCTGTGTGGCGGTATACTCGTGGGATCGTTCCAATTGCACACAGACTTTCCGCCGGGCCTCCACTGTTATTGGATGACTGTCGTTTCGGGCCTTTGTTCGGCAGTCAGTGAACCAGCGGTCAATTACGATCCGCACAGCATCTAGACAAGCACAGATTGGCAGGCGTCGCGCCCACAAAAGGGACTTATTGAATGATTCTGCGGCGTTAGATGTCATGTTGCTAAACCGTCGAACAGGGCACATACATTTGGACCACTTCTCTACTCCGAGTTCAATCAACTCTCGATATGTTGCACGTGCCTCTCGTTGAAGTGCTGCCATGATGGTGTCAAAAACGTGCTTATCATACGTGTAAGCAGCTCGCTGGAAGTAGGCGCCAACTTCGGATCCGTAGCCCAACATTTTTTTACTAAGATGATAATAGCATAACCCGTGGTGGGCTTCCGGAAACACTTCGGCTACTGCATGTATTATTGATGCGTGCTGGTCCGACACGAACAACCAATCCCGCATTGCCCCATATGCCGTCCTAAGAGCTGTCATGAACCAAGTCCATGACTCGTTGTTCTCGATCGGTCCTATACCGTATGCCAAAGGGAACAACTGCTCGTTCGCGTCCTTCGCCACAGCTACAAACATTGTGCCACAGTTCTTTCCCTTCAGATGCGTGCCATCTACACAGACCACCGGCCTAAGACACTTTGATCTGTAAGCATGTCGAGATGCAGCTAACGCAACGAATATGTGTCTGAATCGCTCGTCCGGGCCGAGGTCAATCTCGGTTTTTGTGCCCGGGTTTGACATCTTCAGCATGTGGAGATAACCGGGTAAGTCCTCGAAGGATTCCGTAAATTTGCCGTATATCATCTCGATTGCACAATTCCGCCCCTTCAAGCAGACATCGTAGCTGGCATCGATGCCGAACATCGCACGAAGCTCATTTTGAATTATTTTTGGTTTCATAACCTCTGAATCACGCATAATTTTCTTGGCAAAAAATGCCCCAATTACCTTCGAATGGACTTTTCTACAAACCACGTTTGTTATGCCCACCTCGTCGCACGTGTGTTGCAGGCGTATTTTTTTAACCGTCCAAGGCCCGCCGAAGCTTGTTGCGCGTAAATGGAAGTGACACTCTTGTGATAACTTGCATTTCAACACCACTCGCGTAGTATCAGATTTCTTCACCTTGTATTCTTTCCTCCTCTCCAAATGCCACAAACCGACTACAATACCGATCTCTGCCTTCGTATAGTAAACGGCATTTACGGCCAAATCTTCGATATTAAGGTTCTCATCGTAGAAAACTGCTGATGATCCAGGCTCAAGCGGGACCATCGGAACCAACCAATTGCTCATGTGATCGGTATCAGTATCTACCTCCGGTTGATCCGTGTTTGACTCTGGATACTGTTGGACCTGCTGCTTGAAAGCATTCTTTTTTCCCACAGGATCTTCGAATTGGATGTGATAATTTAAATGCAACTAAATCATATAATCGAGTTCAGAATATTATACCTCAGATATGTGCCGACGGAGTAATCTACAGGTCTAGATTACTGAGGTGTGATCCCTTTCCTCGAAGTTCTTCGACTGTGTGGGCGTCTAGGAACTTTGGAACCAGGAACTCTCCCTCTGATGACAGGCGCCGATCTCTACACTCAAAACCTTAGGTTTTGAGAATCTCCTCCTCCTTATTTATAAGGAGAAGTGCCGCCCCTATTCCTTGTCCACTAAGTCACAGGCTTTAATTAATTAAAGCCCGGTTTAGTTAATAATTACTGGAACAAATTCTAATTAAATATAATTAGAATTAATCCTAATTATTATAAGGAAAATAATATATAATTATTAAATTAATTATCTAATTCCTTAATTAAGAATAAATCTTAATTAATTAGATATTAATTTATTCCATAATTATATAATTAACCAGAGTACAATTATTGAGATCAGATGGACACTAAAAGAGGAAACTGGCGTCCCCTACACTACAGTAGGCGCCACATTAATGGGCTCAAGCCATAATGCCTCTTTTTAGTCCAAAACTGATATCCCTCAATAATACCTTGAATTCCTTTCCTGAAGAGCTCTTGGGCCACCCCAGGGATCTATGTACCAGACAGAGTTTAGCCTTACCTAATGAAATAACCATGATCAACCCAGAACATTAATTTCATTAGAGCTGTGATGCATTCCACTAAAGAATCACAACTGAATCACCGCTCTGTCCCAATTTGTAGATTGGGGCTGATACTTTATTTAGAGCTATCCCCGTGTTTAATGACTCCGATATCCATTAATTAATTAGAGCTCCTCTGACTGCTCATAATTAATTAACATCTTATTCTCCTCAAGTAGTACCCGTTCACCCCTTATTATTATACCTGAACTTAATCAGCATGCATGACTTGGTATAATAAACCTTGTGAACTCCCTGAGGGGATATCTCTCAACCTAATACGGACACGGTGTCTCGATATAACTAATTAGACATACTATGTGCCCTCATGTTACCCAAGATGCAAGTCATCAGGGATGCTGCGATAGACCCTTAGCTATACAAGTCAAAGTAACAGTGAACAACACATATATCTCTAATAGCATATCGAGATTAAGATCATATCTCTAAATCCCGAGATCTCTAGTTCTTCACCTATTGCTAGGGTCAGTATCAGAAGAACCTTATCTCACTCGATCCTGTCAATACGTTCCACCGTACCAACATAACTAGCGACTGAGACCCGCCACTACCGTTATGTTGCAGTCTAAACCGATAGTTTTCCCAAGCTATCTCGACTGTGACACTGTTTATATCTCATAATTATTGTCGAACGCTGCGTGATCTCCCTGACACCCGAGCCGTCCACGTGTTCTAAAACATGAGATATAGGGCTTATTCTTATTAATATATTTATTCAGATAGGTGATTGTTACCAGTGGAATACATGTCATATATACTAAAACACGTTTTTGCTTTAGCTATATACAACAACCCCAACAATCTCCCACTTATACTAAAGTAAAAACTTTTAGTATACCCATGTGTCTATCGGAAACTATATGGCATCACTGTATTTTACATCTTCTCCCACTTATACTGAAAGATTTTACCGTGGGAGGATCACTGAGACAATGCCCACCACGTGCTTCCGAGGTGCCGGCATACTCAATTTAGTGAATAACCCGCCATATAAACATTCCTGCTTTAATGTTCCTTTATACACGCAATATCGCCTTATGGTTACATAAACCAATCGGTACTCCTATGTGTTTTCCCAGGTTGACAAATCCATAGATCTTGCTTCTGCACTTGAAAACGCATGTGAGATTTCTTGCAAGATAGGATTACTACCATTTCACAAAGTAAAGTTTCCAACCATACAGCTTCTTTAGTAGCTCCTACTACATATTTAGCTTGTCATGAAAGAACTCTCATAAACATTTTACTGTTCCGAGATTCTCCAAGGTATGGTTCTCCTTTTCTAAGTGAACACATAGATTTAAGGTCGATTACCTCATTTACCAACACACTCCCCGATTATCCGTGTTCATTAACGAACTATATTTGTTACCTTGCACGCAACAATAGCAAATATCTAACACTTTTTCGATATAATTTATATCGATAACCTAGTCAGAACAGTAACCTACGTAGAATACTTGAATCATGTATACAATCCTTATGGATATACCCTACATTATTCAAATTCTGCGTCTTAAACTGTCCGGATAACCACCACCATTATGTCTGATAATATTCTCACAATGTTGCCAAAGTTAGTGATATCATCACATAATGTACAAGAAATCACACCTATCATCTTCATTACCATGAGAACTATAACATTTATTGACACGTTCCATAAAACTTGATTTTATGCATGTCATTCCATAAATGCTCCTATTATTCGAATTTCCGCAAGAGTTATCAAGCATTCAGAATAATGTCCTTAATTGATACACATTTGATCCAACATAACCGTTATATCCAAATATTTTCCTGCCAAAAGCCATTGACTTTAAACAGATATTGGATTGTAACTTATGAGGTACAAAAAGTGTTAATATAGAAATATAGAAAACTTTTTCTATATTTTTCATATCAACTTTGTTCTTCCATTGCCATTGCACTTTTCATCATGAATCTAAATCCAACAATGAACCTTGCAAATTAACATGGATCGTATCAATTACTTTAACCTTCTCATATAAACTTTCCATGTGGTCGTTTCTTTCCTCATGTACATTTTCCAAGAAACCTAATTTCTTGATGTATATGAAAACGATTTAGTGTTCTATTTCAAAAAACACTCCCACTGCAATAAAGATGACCTTGTGCAGAATACTTGTGACTATTCATTCTTGTACTTCTTGACTTATTGAAATTCCTTGAATGATCCTATCATTTTTGAACATTCGTTCAATAACGATCTTTTTTATCACCTTATCCTTTTAATCTTTTATTGAAACTTTTACTAATCCAACTTATCACCAATCTTAATTCAACTAATTTGCAATTCACGCAAATATCCCTTATATCCAATCTTGAGTTAAAATCGGTCATAATGCCAATTTATACTCAAATTGTAAGGTAGAATTATAGATACTTGACATAGTTTAGTAATGTTTCAAATCAAGATGAGAAAAGAGGTGAGAAACAAAGAAACAACTACATTTATCTAATCATATTTGAGATATTCCATGTTACGAGATAATTACTTCAACACATGAATGAAAAACATTTAACAACCAGTGTTAAAATCAAATTAACACAAATGTTAAAACCGAAATCATCCATAAACATCTATCTCAAAACCAAAAGATAAAACAAAGAAACAGAAGTCTTCGAGTAATCAGCAACCGCATCAACCATCAATGCTTGCTGACACCAGGACTCGAAGCCGCCTCATCATCCTTTGTGGCATCGCCTACAAAGAAAAACATGTAACAAACCATAATTAGTATCCACCAGTTCAATCCGTCCAATAAAGGACTAAACCAATGCTAATATGTTTCACCATGTTACATTTAGAGACATACCTTCATCCATCTTTTGTTTCTTATTCCGCCTTACATAAACTTTCTTGGCTGGAAGTTTATGTTCGCATGCTAACTGAACCTTAGCTCTGGTTGCATCAACAAAATCAAGAAACCTCATATACCTTTGTGACTGAACATAGTCACTTATGGTATATTCATTTTCATCCCAGGTTGATGAGTATCTCATAACCTTTTCTTCATTGGGAGGTTTCCCTTGATCGAGTCGATTTTCCCTTCTTGCTTCTTGGATTAAGTTGATCCTGACTTCATCAATTTTGAGTAATTCTTCACATAAAGCAAAGACATCCTCATGATGAACTTCACCAACAACTTCTTCCCTTAAGGCCAAAAACTAATCAGGGAAAGTAGAAAGCAAGATTTCACACATCGTTCTTCCCGCCATCTTTCCTCCATTTAAGAAGTATGTGACAGAGAAATGTGTGAACACCTTGAGGTACCGTTTCATATCGAAATAATCCACAAACCTCATTAACTCCATTTCTTTTCTTGCCAAGGTTCTTAGCAGCTTCTCACGGAAATCCTCAGGAATTCCATTAGGGAAATTTAGCAAACGATTTATTTTATTGCGTATTGAGGACAAAGACATATCTGAAACCAAATAACATAAGTTGACAGTTAACAACTTATTTAATAAAAATAATTTATGTTATCAATGTTATAACCCTTTGACAAAATAATATTGAACCAACAAACGAGTAGCCCAAAAATTTTATACTTGAGTCACGTAGGGCGACCAGGCAAGCATGAATTTTTGACCATGACTTCTAGAGCCAGTTTATTTCTCTTATCATCACATGGACCCTTGTGAACTAAAGAAATAATAACCCGTACCTTAACCGGACCCTACTATTTTGAGAAGTGACCTCGTAGGGAGGATTCATCAATTAGTAGCTAAGCTTTAACCATATTATTCACCTAACCGAGTTTATCTACAAGATAGCATAGAAAACGAGAACTATGCCGGTATTGTAGATGCCCTCTTAGATTATCTCACTTAAAATTTCCACTAAGGACCGAGTTAGAGTCTGTACGTGCAAGCCACGTAGGGTGGACGTTTACTCGTACAACTCCCACTCTCCTAAAGAATATTCTAAGTTATTGAGAAATTTTTCCGACGAATATACGGGCAAGGGGTTCGATATCGTGTAGGTCACGTAGGTGGACGTCTATCCGATTCTAATCCTTGACTTCGTCTAAAACCAAATATGGAGGTCCCCAATTAATTAATTAAAACTAATTGATTTTACTGCTTAGTCTTTTTATTTTCAAAGGGTTTTATGCGATATACGAAGCACGTTGACAATTAAGTCCTATCGCATGATTTCTAAGCGCAAGTAATAAAACATGCTCGCTTTTGAAATCATAAATCCATGCTATTGACACCTTAGGCATGTTCGTTTCTATTACGCATTTAATAAAAGCAACAATAACATGCAAAACATGCTTTTATCTCATTGCGTAATTTAAACCATCCATAGCATGCATAATTAATTAAATAAATAAATAGGCTGCCGACCGGGAAGGATAAAACCTATCTATTACAATTTAATTAATTAAATCCGAAACAAGCTTCGGTCTTGGAAAGTCTTCACTTGGTCTTCAAGTCCACCTTCCATAATTAGCAAGTAGCTCGAAATGGAATTAGGGCGCGGAATTCCCTATTTCCAAAATGAGACGAGACGAATGATTTTTGAAAACGAATTAGGTTACGAAAACCTAACCGTCAACGATCACACTAAAGTTTCGGAAAACCTTAGCCCTCGTTGAACGACGAGGACCGTTCGTTGAAAAAACGAACATCCCTCGTTCGCTTGCCACGTCACTGACACGTGTCACGACGACATACGTGCGTGCATCACACGCGCCGTCATCGTACGTGTCAAACGGGCCGGATCGGGTCGGATCGCGTGTGGGCTGGGTGAACGGGCCAGCTGCGTCCCTTGCAGCCCGGCCCGAGCCCAGCCCGGCATCCCGGCCCAATCACCATCATCATCATCGTCTTCATCTTCATCTTCGAACTTCAGCCGCTGCAGCCCGTCCGCCGATAAACCACCGCCGCTGCCGACCGCTCCCACCGGCTCGACGAGCCTCCCGGCACCAAGAGGGCGCCGAGCTTGAGCCGGAAATCGCAACAGCCGGAACAGCTGCAGCAGCAGGCGCGATGGGTCAGGGCGCGGTGACACGTTCGCCGCCGCCCATCGCAGCCGCTGCTGCTGTTTCCGTCAATTCTGCCGAGCACCGCAGCTTCCCAGCCATCACGGAGTAGCAGCCGCAGCAGACGGAGCAGAAGCCATCGACGGCGTTCGTGCAGCAGAAACCTAACTACTGTCGCCATCGTCCGCTTCCACCGCCAACTGCCGTCTGAACGCCACCATCACCGCTCAGCACCTCGGCTGGTGTTGAGTTGCTGCTGCTGTAGACTCGACGAGCAGCGCCTCGACTCCGATCGTGATCGAACTCGCGAAACCCTAGCGGGTTCGCTCAGCCACCGATCGTCGGCGTCGCCTCGCCTATCGTCCGCCGTCTTCAGCTCGTCCATGCCACCGCTGTCATCGTCAACTGCGAGTCCGCCTAGCACCTCGGTGGTGTTGGGCTCGCCGTCGTTCCCCATGCTTCGATCGACCCGGCGAAGCAGCCATGTCCAAAACCCTTAGGGTGTTTGGCCCCCTGCCACTACCGCCGCCTGCATCCGCCGTTTTTCGCCGCCACATCCCGTTCCGACGTCACCTGAACCCTAGGTTTAAATCTAGGGTTCAGCCGTCGTGAACCACCGGAATGTGCAGCCGAAAAATAGCCTGCAGCCGTTCGATCGAAGAATGCGCGTGTGCGACACGCGCTTCCACGCGCGTCGTCGCCGCCGTCTCCCTCGATTCTCATGCCTCATTCTTCAATTTCTTCACTCGATCTCCACCGTACAGAATTTACAAGAAATCGACAAATACAAAGAAATTTACAGAAAAACGAATCATATTCTAAACGGTACCTTATTTCTCACCGATTTGAAAAACAACACGAAAAACCGAATAAAACGGGATCAAAAACAACACACGTTGTTCCCGGACAGCAGCATGCACAGTTTATAGCATAATTGACTCGAATGCATGAACATACATTTAATCCAATTATCACAGAGCCAATTCTAGAACCGTGGCTCTGATACCAGTTGTTGGAACTGCTGCTTGAAAGCATTCTTTTTTCCCACAGGATCTTCGAATTGGATGTGATAATTTAAATGCAACTAAATCATATAATCGAGTTCAAAATATTATACCTCAGATCTGCGCCGACGGAGTAATCTACAGGTCTAGATTACTGAGGTGTGATCCCTTTCCTCGAAGTTCTTCGACTGTGTGGGCGTCTAGGAACTTTGGAACCAGGAACTCTCCCTCTGATGACAGGCGCCGATCTCTACACTCAAAACCTTAGGTTTTGAGAATCTCCTCCTCCTTATTTATAAGGAGAAGTGCCGCCCCTATTCCTTGTCCACTAAGTCACGGGCTTTAATTAATTAAAGCCCGGTTTAGTTAATAATTACTGGAACAAATTCTAATTAAATATAATTAGAATTAATCCTAATTATTATAAGGAAAATAATATATAATTATTAAATTAATTATCTAATTCCTTAATTAAGAATAAATCTTAATTAATTAGATATTAATTTATTCCATAATTATATAATTAACCAGAGTACAATTATTGAGATCAGATGGACACTAAAAGAGGAAACTGGCGTCCCCTACACTACAGTAGGCGCCACATTAATGGGCTCAAGCCATAATGCCTCTTTTTAGTCCAAAACTGATATCCCTCAATAATACCTTGAATTCCTTTCCTGAAGAGCTCTTGGGCCACCCCAGGGATCTATGTACCAGACAGAGTTTAGCCTTACCTAATGAAATAACCATGATCAACCCAGAACATTAATTTCATTAGAGCTGTGATGCATTCCACTAAAGAATCACAACTGAATCACCGCTCTGTCCCAATTTGTAGATTGGGGCTGATACTTTATTTAGAGCTATCCCCGTGTTTAATGACTCCGATATCCATTAATTAATTAGAGCTCCTCTGACTGCTCATAATTAATTAACATCTTATTCTCCTCAAGTAGTACCCGTTCACCCCTTATTATTATACCTGAACTTAATCAGCATGCATGACTTGGTATAATAAACCTTGTGAACTCCCTGAGGGGATATCTCTCAACCTAATACGGACACGGTGTCTCGATATAACTAATTAGACATACTATGTGCCCTCATGTTACCCAAGATGCAAGTCATCAGGGATGCTGCGATAGACCCTTAGCTATACAAGTCAAAGTAACAGTGAACAACACATATATCTCTAATAGCATATCGAGATTAAGATCATATCTCTAAATCCCGAGATCTCTAGTTCTTCACCTATTGCTAGGGTCAGTATCAGAAGAACCTTATCTCACTCGATCCTGTCAATACGTTCCACCGTACCAACATAACTAGCGACTGAGACCCGCCACTACCGTTATGTTGCAGTCTAAACCGATAGTTTTCCCAAGCTATCTCGACTGTGACACTGTTTATATCTCATAATTATTGTCGAACGCTGCGTGATCTCCCTGACACCCGAGCCGTCCACGTGTTCTAAAACATGAGATATAGGGCTTATTCTTATTAATATATTTATTCAGATAGGTGATTGTTACCAGTGGAATACATGTCATATATACTAAAACACGTTTTTGCTTTAGCTATATACAACAACCCCAACAATCTCCCACTTATACTAAAGTAAAAACTTTTAGTATACCCATGTGTCTATCGGAAACTATATGGCATCACTGTATTTCACATCTTCTCCCACTTATACTGAAAGATTTTACCGTGGGAGGATCACTGAGACAATGCCCACCACGTGCTTCCGAGGTGCCGGCATACTCAATTTAGTGAATAACCCGCCATATAAACATTCCTGCTTTAATGTTCCTTTATACACGCAATATCGCCTTATGGTTACATAAACCAATCGGTACTCCTATGTGTTTTCCCAGGTTGACAAATCCATAGATCTTGCTTCTGCACTTGAAAACTCATGTGAGATTTCTTGCAAGATAGGATTACTACCATTTCACAAAGTAAAGTTTCCAACCATACAGCTTCTTTAGTAGCTCCCACTACATATTTAGCTTGTCATGAAAGAACTCTCATAAACATTTTACTGTTCCGAGATTCTCCAAGGTATGGTTCTCCTTTTCTAAGTGAACACATAGATTTAAGGTCGATTACCTCATTTACCAACACACTCCCCGATTATCCGTGTTCATTAACGAACTATATTTGTTACCTTGCACGCAACAATAGCAAATATCTAACACTTTTTCGATATAATTTATATCGATAACCTAGTCAGAACAGTAACCTACGTAGAATACTTGAATCATGTATACAATCCTTATGGATATACCCTACATTATTCAAATTCTGCGTCTTAAACTGTCCGGATAACCACCACCATTATGTCTGATAATATTCTCACAATGTTGCCAAAGTTAGTGATATCATCACATAATGTACAAGAAAATCACACCTATCATCTTCATTACCATGAGAACTATAACATTTATTGACACGTTCCATAAAACTTGATTTTATGCATGTCATTCCATAAATGCTCCTATTATTCGAATTTCCGCAAGAGTTATCAAGCATTCAGAATAATGTCCTTAATTGATACACATTTGATCCAAGACGCGATTTAACAGTCCGTCTGTGCTCCGACATCGTCAGATAGAAAATATCATAAGCAGTGCCCGAGGGATTGCAGTAGAGAGATATATGATATTGCAGGTTGTCTATCGAAATTGCATCTCTGGATAGGGGGACATCTAAATATGTGCCACCATTATAGTTACAATCAGTCCAATAGCCTCCGTAAATGACCTTAACGTACTCGAAAGCCATCTGTAATAAAATAAAATTTAAAAATATGCATATGTTAGATAGTAATAATTTATTAAAATTGTAACATATCATTAACTTAAGGGTGTGTTTGGTAGGCTGGAAATACTAGGATATAACCAGGATAGAATAAAGTGTCTTGGTTAATCATATGTTTGGTAGACCAGAAACACAATTTAAGGGGCCCGTGATATATTGAAAGGCCCGATCAAATTCACTGTCTTTCTACGAAATAAAATCTTGGACCTCCCCCCCGTTTTAGATTTCTGGTTTACCTACCCCCATTTTACTATTCTTCTCAGAAATAATTTTTTATCCCCCTTATTCTACCAAACAAGCACTAAGAGAATTAAAGTAGGTCAATTTAAAATATTTATTTAATCAAGTACTAAATCCTAAATTAATCATTTAAATATATATAATATGACAATTAAACATGTAGTGATAGGTAAAATAATTCAATAAGCAATAATATAGTATTCACCGCCGGCTAAAGTGGCCGGAAATCTCCCACCGCCGGCGACACAAGGCTGCCGGCGGTGAGAGAGATCCGACCATTTTCGCCGGCGGTGAATAGTGTATTATTGATCTAATCATTTTTTTACACTCAATTAATGTAATATGTTCAATTTAACAACAACATTTCATCAATTAAGAGATTAATTAAAGAAATTAAATTCAAACTATTATTTAATCAAGTACTAAATCCTAAATTAATCATTTAAATATATATAATATGACAATTAAACATGATAGGTAAAATAATTCACTAAGCAATAATATAGTATTCACCGCCGGCTAAAGTGGCCGGAAATCTCCCACCGCCGGCGACACAAGGCTACCGGCGGTGAAAGAGATCCGACCATTTTCGCCGGCGGTGAATAGTGTATTATTGATCTAATCATTTTTTTACACTCAATTAATGTACTATGTTCAATTTAACAACAACATTTCATCAATTAAGAGATTAATTAAAGAAATTAAATTCAAACTATTATTTAATCAAGTACTAAATCCTAAATTAATCATTTAAATATATATAATATGATAATTAAACATGTAGTGATAGGTAAAATAATTCAATAAGCAATAATATAGTATTCACCGCCGGCTAAAGTGGCCGGAAATCTCCCACCGCCGGCGACACAAGGCTGCCGGCGGCGAGAGAGATCCGACCATTTTCGCCGGCGGTGAATAGTGTATTATTGATCTAATCATTTTTTTACACTCAATTAATGTACTATGTTCAATTTAACAACAACATTTCATCAATTAAGAGATTAATTAAGGAAATTAAATTTAAACTATTATTTAATCAAGTACTAAATCATAAATTAATCATTTAAATATATATAATATGACAATTAAACATGTAATGATAGGTAAAATAAAATTCTCACCTCACTAATTGTTGAACACCTCTTTTGCAGTCTGTTTCCAGCCAACCTTTTCCGGCTTCACTTCTATTCTAGAATAATTCACATAATGAAGTTTAAAATGTTAATTATCATGTACTAAACCTTAATTTATTGAAGAATTGCAGCTTACAAAATAAATTATTACCTCACTAATTCTTGAATGCCTCCTTTTGCAGTCAATTTCCGACCAAACTATTCTTGCTTCACTTCTATTCCGAACGAACCTTTTCTCCTTCACTTATCTTACACACAGTTTCAAAATAATTACATGCGAATGTTTTTTTTTTTTTTCCTCTGATGGATAATTGAAATTTTTACGTGTTTATGTAGTGTTTATGTATAGTATATATAGTGGAGAGTGTTCAATAGCATAGGATACCTTCTTCGAATATTAATTCAAATACAGTTCCTACTTTAATAGAGAGCATGCATGACAATTTTTCATGCATGTGTCGAGTCGAGGGCCCGGACCTGAGTCCAGTACGGACGCATGCATGCATAGTAAATTCATATTAAAGTAAAAGCAAGAAAAAAATGATAATATCTTACCGACAAATAACATAAGTGGACCCCAATTTTATATTTTTTTAAGAAAATGGGCATTTTTAACATATCTATTAAAAAAGGGGTAGATTCAACATCTACAATTAAAAAAGGGGCAATTATAATTATTAAGACATAATAATTTATCTCTAAAAAAAGATGGAATAATTTTTTTATTTTATATTTTTTCTCTATGTTGAATATTGTATGATATATATATATATATATCATACAATAATATATATATATATATATATATATATATATATACTACCTCCATCTCATCTAATTAGATACATTTACTATATATCCAAGAATCAAGAGAGTGGGGAATATGTGGCTATAATTAATTCTAAGGAGAGAGAGTTAATTGTGGCCAAGTATTCTTTGCCATTTTAGAAAATTGGTCTAATTGTTGAGACGGACTAAAACGGCAAATGTATCTAATTAAATGAGATGTAGGTAGTATATAGTTTGGTTCATATAGATTGAAATCCTAGTGTGAGAAGTACGAATTATGCTTAAAGCTATACAGAATCATGCTTAAAGCTATACAAAATTATGTTTATGGTGCATTTTGTGCTTATAGGCATAAAATAAGCCATAAAGCACAATTATGTACCATAAGCATAATTTTGTATAGTTGTAAGCATGATTTTGTATAGCTTTAAGCATAATTCGCACTTCTCACACTATGATTTATTTGTATATATATATGTTGGGGTTGTTGTGTATATCTAAAACAAAAACGTATTTTAGTATATACAACATGTATTCCACTGGTTACAATCACCTATCTGAATAAATATATTAATAAGAATAAACCCTATATCTCATGTTTTAGAACATGTGGACGGCTCGGGTGTCAGAGAGATCACGCAGCATTTGATAATAATTATGAGATATAAACAGTGTCACAGTCGAGATAGCTCGGGAAAGCTATCAGTTTAGACTACAATATAACGGTAGTGACGGGTCTCAATTGCTAGTTATGTTGGTACGGTGGAACGTATTGACAGGATCGAATGAGATAAGGTTCTTCTGATATGATCTTAATCTTGATAGGCTATTAGATATATATGTGTTGTTCATTGTTACTTTGATTTGCAAGATAAGGGTCTATCACAACATCCCTGATGACTTGCCTCTTAGGTAACATGAGGGCACATAGTATGTTTAATTAGTTGTATCGAGACACCGTGTCCGTATTAGGTTGAGAGATATCCTCTCACGGAGTTCACAAGGTTTATTATACCAAGTCATACATGCTGATTAAGTTCAAGTATAATAATAAGGGGTGAACGGGTACTACTTGAGGAAAATAAGATATTAATTAATTAGGAGCAGTGATAGGAGCTCTAATTAAGTAATGGATATCAGAGTCATTAAACACCGGGATAGCTCTAAATAAAGTATCAGCCCCAATCTATAAATTAGGACAGAGCGGTGATTCAGTTGTGACTCTTTAGTGGAATGCGTCACAGCTCTAATGAAATAAATGTTCTGGGTTGATCATGGAATTATTTCATTAGGTAAGGCTAAACTCTGTCTGATACATAGATCCATGGGATGGCCCAAGAGCTCTTCAAGAAATGAATTCAAGGTATTGTTGAGGGATATCAGTTTTGGACTGAAAAGAGGCATGATGGGCTTGAGCCCATAATGTGGCGTCTACAGTGATGTAGGTGGCGCCTATTTGTCTTTTTGGTGTCCATCTGGGCTCAATAATTGCACTCTGATTAAATATGTAATATGAAATAAATTAATATCTATTTTTAATTAAGATTTATTCTTAATTAAGGAATTAGATAATTAATTTAATATTTACAAATAATATTTTCCTTATAATAATTAGGATTAATTCTAATTATATTTAATTAAAATTTGTTCCAGTAACTATTAACTAAACCGGGATTTATTAAATAAAGCCCGTGACTTAGTGGACAAGGAAAGTGGTGCCTATCTCCACCTATAAATAAGGAGGATGAGATTCTCAAAACCTAATCTAATCTCTCACAGAATAGAGAAGGGGCGCCGGTTTTGAGTGCAGAGAGAGTTCCAAGTTCTAAAGTTTCGAGACGCCCACACAGTCGGAGAACTTCGAGGAAAGGGATCACATCCAAGTAGTATAGACTTGTAGATTACTCCATCTGCAATTGAAAGGTATCATCTCTTGACTCAATGCGTGACATAATTGCATGTAAATCTGATACCACAAATTATCACATCCAATTCGAAGATCCAGTGGAAAAAAGGAACGCTTTCAAGCAGCGATTCCATCAACTGGTATCAGAGCCACGGTTCTAGAATTGGCTTTGTGATAATTTGGTTAAATGTATGTTCATACATTGGAGTCAATTATGCTATAACGTGTGCTTGCTGCTGTCCGGGAACAACGTGTGTTGTTTTTGATCCCATTTTATTCGATTATTCGTGATTATTTTAAATCGGTGAGAAATAAGGTACTGATTAGAATATGATTCATTTTTTTGTAATTTTTCCATGTATTTTTCGATTTGATATTGTAATTGCTAGAAATTGAAGTTGGAAAATTGAAGAACGAGGCACGATAATCGAGGCAGACGGCGGCGGCGGCGTGCGTAGCAGCACGTGTCACACACGCGCCTGCACATTGACGACCGGCAACCGTTTTCAGCCACGTTCTCGGCATTGCTACGGCTGTTCCGGCTGCTGCAGGTCGCCGTTGTTCCTTGCTGGCATCTCCGTGATGCCGGGAGTCTCTTTCGGTCGAGTGGGAGTTCAAACGGCGGCGGTGGTTCATGGATCAGCTGCAGCAGCGGCGGCTTGAGGAAGACGATGATGATGGATTCAGGCCGGGATTTGAGGGCTGGGCATGGGCCGGGCTGCAAGGGAAGCAGCCGGCCTATTCGCCCAGCCCGTTCTCAAATCCTAGCCCGATTCGGCCCAATCTGACGTGTCAAATGACGGCGCGTGCATTGCACGTGCGTACATTGTCGTGACACGTGTTGGTGACATGGCAAACGAACGGGGATGTTTGTTTTTAAACGAACGGTCCTTGTCATTTAACGAGGGCTAAGTTTTTCTGAAATTTTAGCATGATCGTCGACAATTAGGTTTTTCGTAACCTAATTCGTTCCAAAAATTCATTCGTCTTGTCTCATTTTGGAAATAGGGAATTCCGCACTCTAATTCTATTTTGAGTTGCTTGCTATTTTTGGAAGGTGGACTTGAAGACCAAGAGAAGACTTTCCAAATTTAGAAGACCGAAGCTTGTTTCGGATTTTAATTAATTAATTGTAATAGATAGGTTTTAAACTTCCTGATCGGTAGCCTATTTATTTGTTTTAATTAATTATGCATGCTATGGATGGTTTAAATTATGCAATGTGATAAAAGCTTGATTTTGCATGTTATTGTTGCTTTTATTAAATGCGTAATAGAAACAAACATGCCTAGGGTGTCATAGCATGATTTTTACGATTTCAAAAGGGAGCATGTTTTATTACTTGCGCTTAGAAATCATGCGGTCAACGTGCTTCGTATATCGCATAAAAACCCTTTTAAAAAAATAAAAAGACTAAGCGGAAAAATCAATTAGTTTTAATTAATTAATTGGGGACCTCCATATTTGATTTTAGGCGAAGTCAAGGATTAGGATCGTGTAGACATCCACCCTACGTGGCCTGCACGATTTTGACATCCTTGCCCGTATATTCATCGGTAAAATTTCTCAATAACTTAGAATATTCTTTAGGAGAGTGGGAGTTGTACGAGTAAACATCCACCCTACGTGGCTTGCTCGTGCGGGCTCTAACTCGGTCCTTAGTGGAAATTTTAAGTGAGATAATCTAAGAGGGCATCTACAATACCGGCACAGTTCTTGTTTTTTGTGCTACATTGTAGATAAACTCGGTTAGGTGAATAATATGGTTAAAGCTTAGCTACTAATTGATAAATCCTCCCTACGAGGTCATTTCTCAATTTAAGTAGGGTCCGGTTAAGGTACGGGTTATTATTTCTTTAGTTCACAAAGGTCCATGTGATGATAAGAAGAAATAAACTGACTGTGTGTCATGGTCGAAAATTTTATACTTGGCTGGTCGCCCTACGTGACCCTCGTATAAAATTTTTGGGCTACTCGTTTGTTGGTTCGATGTTATTTTATTAAAGGGTTATAACATTGATAACATAAATTATTCTTATTAAATAAGTTGTTAAATGTCAACTTGTGTTATTTGGTTTTAGATATGTCTTTGTTCTCAATACGCAATAAAATAAATCATTTACTGAATTCCCCTAATGAGATTCTGGGCGACTTCCGTGAAAAGTTACTAAGAACCTTGGCTAGAAAGGAAATGGAGTTGATGAGGTTTGTGAATTATTTCAATATGAAACAATACCTCAAGGAGTTCACACACTTCTCCGTCACGTATCTCCTAAATGGAGGGAAAATGACAGGAAAAATGAGGTGTGAGATCTTGCTTTCTATGTTCCCTGATTGGTTTTTGGCACTAAGGGAAGAATTTGTTGATGAAGTTCATCATGAGGATGTCTTTGCTTTATGTGAAGAATTACTCAAACTTGATGAAATCATGATCAACTTAATTCAGGAAGCAAGAAGGGAACATTGACTCGATCAAGGGAAACCTCCTAATGAAGAAAAGGTTATGAGATACTCATCAACCTGGGATGAAAATGAATATATCATTGGTGACTATGTTCAGTCTCAAAGGTATAGGAGGTTTCTTGATTTGGTTGATGCAACCAAGGCCAAGATTCAGTTAGTAAGAAAACATAAACTTCCAATTAATTTTATGTAAGACGGAAGAAGAAACAAAAGAAGGATGAAGGTATGTCTCTAAATGTGACATGGAAAACATATTAGCATCGGTTTAGTCCTTTTGGACTGATTTAACTAATGGATACTAATTATGGTTTGTTACATGTGTTTTCCTTGTAGGCATCGCTACAAAGGAATGTTGAGGCAGCTTCAAGTTCTGGATTTGGCAAGCATGGTCAGTTGATGTGGTTGCCAAATTACTTGAAGACTTATTTTCTTTGTTTTTATCTTTTGGTTTTGAGATGATGTTGGTGGATACATTACTATATTTGGTTTTTCATTACATTGGTTTTGCCAAGTTTTGGCGGTACATTATTTTGAATTGTTTATGGATGATTCGGTTTTAACATTTGTGTTAATATTGCTTTAACACTGGTTGTTAAATGTTTTACATTCATATGTTGAAGTAATTATCTTGAAACATGGAATATCTCAAATATGATTAGATAAATGTAGAAGTTTCTTTTGTTTCTCACCTCTTTTCTCATTTTTTATTTGAAACATTACTAAACTATATCTAGTATCTATAATTCTACCTTATGATTTGAATATAAAATGGTCCAAGGACTGATTTTGGCATCAAATCAGATATAAGGGATATTTGCATGTATCGTAATGCAAGTTAGTTGAATTAAGATTGGTGATAAGTTGGATTAGTAAAAGTTTTCAATAAAAGATTAAAAGGACAAGGTGACGAAAGGATCGTTCTTGAACAAATGTTAAAAAATGATAGGAAAATTCAAGGAACATCAATAAGCCAAGGAGTACAAGAATGAATAGTCACAAATATTCTGCACAAGTTTGTCTTTATTGCAGTGGGAGTGTTTTTCGAAAGAGAACACTAAATCGTTTTTCATATACATCAAGAAACTGGTTTCTTGGAAAATGTACATGAGGAAAGAAACGACCACGTAAACATAAAAGTTTTGGATGAGATGGTTGAAATTATTGGTACAATTCATGAATTTGGTGATTTATGGCAATTCATTAGTTTGCATGTTTCATTATTGGATTCAAATCCTTAATGGAAAGGGCAGTGGCAATGGAGAAACAAAGGTGATATGGAAAATATAGAGAAAAAGGACTCTTAAGTCCATTTTTAATGCTTTGTCGGGATATAAGTTCCCAAAAGGTCCTATATTTTCATATTAACACTTTTGTACCTCATAAGTAACAATCCAATATCTGTCTAAAGCCAATGGATATTTTGGCTGGTGATATTCGGATATAACGGTTATGATGGGACAAGTATGTATCAATTAAAGTACATTATTCCGAATGCTTGATCATTTCTTGCAAAAATTCGAATAATGAAACATTTATGGAATGACATGCATAAAATTAAGTTTTGTGGCACATGTCAATAAATGTTACAATTCTCATCATAATAAAGATGATAGACGTGATTTTCTTGTACATTATGTGATAATATTGCTAGCTTTGGCAATATTGTGAAAGTATTATCGGACATAATGATGGTGATTATCCGGACAGTTTAAGATAGTATGCATGATTCAAGTATTCTACATAGGTTACTGTTCTGACTAGGTTATCGATATAAGCTATATCGGAAAAGTGTCAGATATTTATTATTGTTGCGTGCAAGGTAACAAATATAGTTCATTAATTGATTAATGAACACGGATAATCGGGGAGTATGCTAGTAAATGAGATGATCGACCTTAATCTATGTGTTCACTTCGAAATGAGAACCATACATTGGAGAAATCTCGGAACAGTAAAATATTTATGAGAGTTCTTTCATGACAAGCTAAAATTGTAGTGGGAGCTACTAAAGCAGTTGTATGGTTGGGAATTTTACTTCGTGAAGTGGTAGTAATCTTATTTTGCTAGAAATCTCACATTGAATGTGGAATTTTGAGTGCAGAAGCAAAATTTATGGATTTGTCAAGCCGGAAAAACATATAGGAGTACCGATTGGTTTAAAACCATAAGGCGATATTGCGGGTATAAAGGAACATTAAAGCAGGAATGTTAGTATGGCGATTCATTCACTAAGTTTAGTATGCCGGCACCTCTGAAGCATGTGGTGGGCATTGTCTTAGTGATCCTCCCACGGTAAATCTTTCAATATAAATGGGAGAAGATGTGAATACAGTGATGCCATATAGTTTCCTATAGACACATTGGTATACTAAAAGTTTTTACTTTAGTATAAGTGGGAGATTGTTGGGGTTGTTGTGTATAGCTAAAGCAAAAACGTGTTTTAGTATATACGACATGTATTCCACCGGTTACAATCACCTATCTGAATAAATATATTAATAAGAATAAGCCCTATACACGTGGACGGCTCGGGTGTCAGGGAGATCACGCAGCGTTCGATAATAATTATGAGATATAAACAGTGTCACAATCGAGATAGCTTGGGAAAGCTATCGGTTTAGACTGCAATATAACGGTAGTGGCGGGTCTCAGTCGCTAGTTATGTTGGTACGGTGGAATTTATTGACAGGATCGAGTGAGATAAGGTTCTTCTGATACTGACCCTAGCAATAGGTGAAGAACTAGAGATCTCGGCATTTAGAGATATGATGTTAATCTTGATAGGCTATTAGATATATATGTGTTGTTCATTGTTACTTTGATTTGCAAGATAAGGGTCTATCGCAGCATCCATGATAACTTGCCTCTTGGGTAACATGAGGGAGGGCACATAGTATGTCTAATTAGTTGTATCGAGACACCGTGCCCGTTTTAGGTTGAGAGATATCCCCTCAGGGAGTTCACAAGGTTTATTATACCAAGTCATGCATGTTGATTAAGTTCAGGTATAATATTAAGGGGTGAACGGGTACTACTTGAGGAAAATAAGATATTAATTAATTAAGAGCAGTCAGATGAGCTCTAATTAATTAATGGATATCGGAGTCATTAAACACGAGGATAGCTCTAAATAAAGTATCAGCCCCAATCTATAAATTGGGACAGAGCGGTGATTCAGTTGTGACTCTTTAGTGGAATGCGTCACAGCTCTAATGAAATAAATGTTCTGGGTTGATCATGGAATTATTTCATTAGGTATGGCTAAACTCTGTCTGGTACATAGATCTCTGGGATGGCCCAAGAGCTCTTCAGGAAAGGAATTCAAAGTATTATTGAGGGATATCAGTTTTGGACTGAAAAAGGCATGATGGGCTTGAGCCCATAATGTGGCGTCTACAGTGATGTAGGTGACGCCTATTTCTCTTTTTGGTGTCCATCTGGGCTCAATAATTGCATTTTGGTTAAATATGTAATATGGAATAAATTAATATCTATTTAATTAAGATTTATTCTTAATTAAGGAATTAGATAATTAATTTAATATTTACATATAATATTTTCGCTATAATAATTAAGATTAATTCTAATTATATTTAATTAGAATTTGTTCCAGTAATTATTAACTAAACCGGGCTTTATTAAATAAAGCCCGTGACTTAGTGGATAAGAAAAGTGGCGTCTATCTCCTCCTATAAATAAGGAGGAGAAGATTCTCAAAACCTAATCTAATCTCTCACAGAATAGAGAAGGGGCGCCGGTTTTGATTGCAGAGAGAGTTCCAAGTTCCAAAGTTTCGAGACACCCACACAGTCGGAGAACTTCAAGGAAAGGGATCACATCCCAATAATCTAGACCTGTAGATTACTCCATCTGCAATTGAAAGGTATCATCTCTTGACTCAATGCGTAATGTAATTGTATGTAAATCTGATACCACAAATTATCACATCCAATTCGATCCAGTGGGAAAAAAGAAACGCTTTCAAACAGCGGTCCCATCAATATATGCAATGGTTAAAATGATAGAGCTTAATTATTGTTGTATGATTCAATCGAATAAACCTAGTTAAATTAAATAAATTACGATTTTCCTGAAAATAAGAAGGTCTATTTTCGAAAAACTCTTTAACACAAAGATTTATTAATTAAGTAACATTCTTGCTTGCAAAAAGATAAATAAAAATAAAATAAAATAACGTCAATCATATAATTTCTGAGTTGGTAAGGATTAAGATTCATGTTCTATGTTATTTGAACTCGGGGAATATCCAAGCAAGCACGTTACTAAACCAGAGCCAAAATTAAATTAAATTAAAAAGTCAAAACCTATGTTCAACACATTTTATTATTTTATTTACAAGACAGGTACGGGCGAACCACACGTCCATTAAAAATATGATAAAACTTAATAAATTACTTACTTAAAAAATCATGAATTGGTTTATATTCCAATTGCAATCCAATTTTTCTTTACAATGTCGTTTATTAATTTCTAGAATTAATTTTTCCTTTTACAGTTGCAAAATGAAAAAAAAAAAAAAAAAAATCTATCCAGAATTGCTTGTTGGGGGATTTAATGAATTTATACTAATTATATTACTAGTTCATTTTTATTATTTTATTTATACCTCAGATATAAATGTTCAAGAGGAGGTATATACTTTTCCTTGTTTTATCTCCATTAGCATATTTACTCTATTTTGATCCCTAATACTATGATTATTCATTTTTTTTTCTCTATTCTTCAAAGTATAATGGAAAAGGTCGTCCCTCCAAATCAACATTGAATTAAATATCTGGCAATTAAATAGTGTCATATACTAATAATTAAAAAGTTTATGTTGGAATTGAATCTAAACCGACACTGAATTAACATGTAATTAAAAAAGCTTAAATAAAATGAAGTCAAACCTTCTCCCACTATTTAGGGAGCCTCAAGTCTCTCCTAGGAAACACACCATAATAGTCAAGTCATACATTAATCTTTCCAAATTAAATAGAAAGATTTGCAAAAAACAAAAAAAAACAAAAAAACTATGGTAATTCTCAAGTTTGTTTTGCTTTGCTTCCTAGTCTTCTTCTTCCATCAAGCTAAAGCACAAAACCTAAGCACAAATTTCTACAGAAAATCATGCCCTAATTTGGAGGGTATCGTAAGCCAAACAACCTCCAAAATTATTTCTGCTACACCTTCCCTTGCTGCATCACTGCTCAGATTGCATTTCCACGATTGTTTCGTTAGAGTATGTCACAATATTTTTCTTTTCAATCTCTCTAACTAGATTTTTCATTTTATTTAATTTTAGTAGTAATTTAAAATGCTACTTTTTTATAAATTGCATGAAAATGCATGATTATGTGTTTACGCAAAATTCTTGGCAAATTCTTTCTCTGTAGCTCGCCTTTCGAGAGAGCTTACTAGAAGAAAGATACTATATTTTTGTTAGTAGCTCGCTCGAAAGGCGCACAATCATTGAGTTTGGCACATAAACTCGAGCTTAATTCTTATGTGGTTTTGAATATATAGATATATATATAGGGATGCGATGGATCCGTACTTCTAAACTCGACTGCGAATAACGCAGCAGAGAGAGATTCGATTCCGAACCAGAGCCTTCGAGGGTTTCAAGTGATTGATGCAGTGAAGGCTGCTGTAGAGAAGCAGTGCCCAAAATTAGTGTCGTGCGCCGATATTCTGGCTTTAGCCGCTAGAGATGCAGTTTCGCTGGTAATTTAATTCAGTATATTATTATCACTACTTCACTAGCTATCATTTGAAATTATACAGCATTGATTTTGATAATTTAAAACTTCGCTGCAGATTAAGGGCCCATTTTGGCCGGTTCCTTTAGGACGAAGAGATGGAACTGTATCTAACTCTAATGAAGCATTGGCTAATTTGCCACCTCCATTTTTCAATATCACTCAATTGATTTCTTCATTTGCTTCAAAGGGTTTAAACGTCAAAGACCTTGCTGTCTTATCAGGTAATAATAATAATAATTTAAATAAACATTTTGAAATTGTAATTTGAACGATTTTCATGTAGTTAATTTTTAATTATTTATTTATATTTATATTTATATTCAGGAGGGCACTCGATCGGGGTTTCGCTGTGTTCGAGCTTCGCCGCGCGCATCTACAACTTCACGGGGAGGAACGATGCGGACCCCACCATGGACCCTGCTTACGTGGCGGCTCTGCGACGGGCATGCCCACCGGCGGACGCCGCCACGACGGTGGCAATGGATCCCGGCAGCGTTGGCGATTTCGACGTCGACTACTACTCGATAGTGAGGCGGAGGAGGGGGCTCTTCCAGACGGACGCGGCTCTCCTCGACGACGCCGCCACAAATCTGTACGTGCAGCAGCATTCTACCACCTCCGGATCCAATGGTTTCTTCCAGGATTTCGCGGCGTCGATGGTGAAGATGGGACGGATCGGGGTGCTAACCGGCACCGACGGCCAGATCAGGAAGATTTGCTCCGTCGTTAATTAGTTCGCTTCGTGGTGGGATTTTAATGGTTTTAATTTGCTTGCTGTTGAGAGTTTTAGTGTGTGTGAGAGAGAATGTTTGTGAACTGATTTGGTGCTCTTCAATTGTTCAATAATTGTCCAATAGATTATTCATTAATTGTCATCCACTAAAGTTTATATTGATTATCTTGAAATTCAAAACCACAAGCTTTAAGCTCACATTTTGATTTCGTATTAAATGTGTTTCTACAAAATTAACTTGATTGACTATCTATAATAGTGCAACATTGATAAATTTTGTATTTTAACTAGGTTGATGTAAATAAATAGATACAATAAAATATTTGAGCATGATAATGAAACTAGAGTTGATTAAATTGTGATATTTAGCTCTGTAGGTTATTAGTATAGTATTACTGTTAAATTGTGCTTGCTAAAAATTAATGCTTATTTGAAAACTAGAGATTATTTACTCTGCCACTTTAAGATATATCATTGTCACATGTAGACTTGAACATATATTTGGGTTCAATAAAAAAAATCATTGTATAGATAAAGTACTTGATATGTTGAAATTCAATTGTTGAAATATTTGATGTGAATGATCGTACAGATTTCATATTGTCAATTTTACTACTCACTTCACAATTTTTTAATATGAACCATGTGTACAAAATTATGTGTTTGAATAGTAATTTTTATTAGGTCGGTAATTTATTTCATCTTGAACTCGTAGTAATCATAATATACTGTATATCCTCTTATTTATTTAATGAAATTACTATTAATAGTTAAGATTTTGTCTAATTTTAGTCACGCTATTCATCTAGTATATAGTAAGTAATGTTTTGTTAATCTATTATTTTTTTTTATTACTATTGTGATGTAAATATCATACACAACACGGTACAATAGTAGTGCCTTAGAAATTCAATCCTTGGGCTTGGCCTTAGAAAATGAAAAAATAAAATAAAAAATGAGGACTCATTGGGCTAACTCTAGCCCAAGCCGCAGCCTCTTTATATCTAGAGCCTCTCTACCACGGGGTTTGAAGGCCCAATAAGCTCTGTCAACAATTATGATTTATGATCTTTTATTTTTTTACTTTTCTCTTAAATTTTTTTCCTTTTTGATAACTTAACGATTAACAAAAATGATCTAAAACAATTAAAATATTTTCACAACACAGTAGCACGTAATTAAATTATGTCTTTTTATATTTTGATTAACTCAAGTTCAGTTCAAACTCCATTAAGAAAATTATATTAGTACTCCCTTGTCTATCCCATTTAAATATTTAGTTTCCCATATTTAAATGTTCCGTTTGGAATGTCATACTTCCTAAAATAGAAATATTAATGAGTAAGTCATATCATAATTTGGACCGTTATATTAGAGGCTTCATTTGGAATAAGACTTATTATATGAAAAAAATACGCATGCACAGTACATACTAATGTGCCCGTGACGATCGTATATTCAAAAGAAAAATTATAAATATATTCCATAAAACATAATTCTATCAAAAAATACTAGACTCTGTTAGAAAAAGAATTGAACTCTAAATAGAAAATTTGATGTGACACTATCACAATAATAGTCATAATAGTGAGCGCATTAGGCGTGCTCAAGGTGGGTAGAGAAGTGTTTCTAATCGATTTGATTTATTTCGGACAAACTTCTTAAACAATTTAATATACTAAATAATACTCCATCTATCTCATTTGAAATTTCATATTTATTTTGGGCACGAAGATTAAGAAAACCTTGTTTAATGATTTAAGTGTTGTGTGCGGTAGTAAATATTTTAATAATTTATGGGTTGCTAAAATAACTCAAACTTTGAAATTAATTTTCTTTTCTATAATTGTGAATAATTTATTCATTCATTTTCAATAATATTTAAAACTGAAAAAGATAATTATTAAAACTTTATATTAATATTATAATTAAAATCAATCAAAATTTTGATAAAAAAAATTATTTAGAGATTTATTTAACTTAAGTTAAAGCAAAGAATCGTATTCCATGGGATAAAGAAACCAGTACAATAATACAGTTTAAAGAACCAATAAAGTCGATTCTTTGGATTCCTTTACTGTCAAGCATGCCAGGAAAAAAAGAAAAAAAAAATCCCAAAATTATTGAATTTCACAAACTACTAAATTATTTAATCATTTTCTTTTTGTTGTTTTTCATGAAATTGTGTTCAATAATTAGCTCACGACAAAATTTAACTCGTAATACTCCATGTAAAAGCTGTCTTCACAAAGTGTAGTAGGTTTCTTCATTATTGAAACAAAAGATGAACAAAGTTGCCTCAGCCGACACGCAAAAATTTACCTAATGTGCTTTATCTTTTGATTCTTTTATTACAACCTACATTTAAATTTTTTTACCCTCTCGAATTTTTTTAACTAGATTTAGAAGACTTATAAGATGTTGTTACCCAATCCTAGTTATAATAAATGTGTATACATAAGTAGTGTTTATTGCTAGACTTCGCCTAGCAACGAGTTACAAAGAACTTCCTTTCACGCTAGATAAATCGAGAAATAATTACTTTGAGCTAGAAACAAAAGATATTATATAAGCTTCGTGGAGAAGGTTAGTTTTGCATTATGAAAAAATATATATAATTGATTATTGATTCTTTTTGAACACATTGAACAAACCCGACCGTCAAGGAAACACAACTAATCATTAATTTCAAAACCACTCCATAAAGTAGAACTATGCGCACTTGATCATCACATGTTAGTTAGCATTATATAATTTGTAATGCATATATAAATCAATCACTATCTAAGATAATGCCATATATGTCCCTATCTAATCAACTTTAGTTAATGCAAAGGGCCTATGGATTTGGCAAGTCTAAAACAGTATAAAGTGTGAGCTTCTCTCTCAACATTAATTACTTCATCAACCATGGGCAAATTCCCGATCGCAACAATCTTGCTGCTTCTGGGACTACTCGCAGCCGTTACTCATGCCGATATACAGACGAATTTCTACGCGAAATCGTGCCCGAAAGCCGAGAAAATCGTGCAGGATTATGTCAACGAGCACATCCCGAACGCTCCTTCTCTCGCAGCAGCCCTAATCAGAATGCATTTCCACGATTGTTTCGTGAGGGTAAGCGTTCGCTTATTTCGATCCTGTAGATGCTACACCGACAACCGCTTATCCATGTACAGGCTGCTGCAGAAAAAAACTGCAGCAGTCTGTACTTCGTCAGCATCTACAGGACTTCAACTAGCCTTAGATCGGGTTTGAAGTCCTGTCAAATTTGTCTTTCAGGGATGTGATGGATCAGTGCTGTTGAACACCACCGCGAGCACCGGAAACCAGACAGAGAAGGTAGCGATTCCGAACCAAACGCTTCGGGGATTCGGCTTCATAGACGGGGTGAAGGACCTTCTAGAAGCCGAGTGCCCGGGCATCGTCTCTTGTGCCGACGTCATTGCTTTGGTCGCTAGAGACGCAGTCGTGGCCACGGTTAGTGAATATAATAAAAGAATATTGATTTTTTTTTTCTTTTATAATAATAATAATTTTATTTATGGTTGTTTGTTAAAATTAAAGGTCATTTTTTTTATAGGGCGGTCCGTTCTGGAATGTTCCGACGGGACGTAGAGACGGAGTGATATCAAATGCTTCAGAAGCACTGGCACAGATTCCATCTCCAAGAAGCAACTTTTCCACTCTTCAGACTGATTTTGCTAACAAGGGCCTTGACCTTAAGGATCTCGTACTGTTGTCCGGTACGAGATCTCATCTTAATTACTTGTCGTTTTTCAGTCTCGTATTTTATATTTTAAATGATAGTAATATGTATAAATGATATTCAAACTCTTAGTAATTAAGTCTACAATGTTGATTAAATTTGAAGGGGGGGGAAAAAAAAAAAAGTTGGAATTGTCAAAATGAACTTATATTGTGTTGATTCTAATGCAATAGGTGCTCATACCATCGGCATTTCTCACTGTACCTCGTTCGACAACCGGTTGTACAATTTCACGGGGGTTCTCGGGAGTCAAGACCCGGCCCTCGACAGTGAGTACGCGGCCAATCTGAAAGCGAACAAATGCAAGTTCATCAACTCCACCGTTAAGGTCGAGATGGATCCGGGAAGTTTCCGGACTTTCGACCTTAGTTACTATAAGCTTGTGCTCAAGAGGAGAGGCTTGTTCCAATCTGATGCGGCATTGCTCACGGATTCAAGAACAAAATCCTTCATCACTCAAATCTTGGATGGATCTCTCACTAGTTTCTATCAAGAGTTTGCTGCCTCGATGGAGAAAATGGGAAGGGTCGGAGTTAAAACCGGAGGTGCTGGTGAGATTCGAAAGCATTGTGCAGTTGTCAACTCTTGATTTTACTCGTGTTTTGTCGAGCTTATAAGTTTTTTCTTTTATATTTTTTTTGTATTTATTTTGTGGTATATTTCAACATCTTGTGTTTATAATAAATGTTACTTTTCAATATTTTCAATGTGCAAAAAAGAAAAGTAAATACGCGAGTTTAATTTATGTTTCTTCTTGAAATGTAAAGTGAGATTCTTGATTTCTTAAATTACGAAAGCTGATTGTTAATTGTTTACAATCTTATCGTGCATTAGATGCTGTCTGCTTTCTTTTCCCATTTTGGCTGCTTTAGGTTTATTCACTGATGAAATGTGTCATATAGAATAAGGTTCTTTGAAGCTCTAGTTGTATCGCTAGATTAATCAAAAGAAGACTTTAATTATCTGCATGTTGCATGGAATAAAGATCGATATATCTTTCTCTTTTTTAATCACTATAATAGTTTTAGTGTGTTTTGGTATGATGGAAAGGAATAAACATAAATAAAATGAAGGTAGGAAAAAAATTGGAATAAGATTGTTGATTCTCATGGTTGATATGTACAAGCATATTGAAAAAAATGAAATCATTATTTTTCATTTATTTTATATGATAAATTTAGGGTACTTACAATGGTTCTTTTTCTTCAATTTCTAAATAAGAGCAAGTTCAATGGAGGGGTTCTAGTCTATGCGGCAAAAACAAGAACTCACTCTTTAAATTACATCACCATAAGAGAGCCCCACAATAAGATCTCAAGTTCTTAAATAAGAACACAGATCTTAAGAAAAATTGGGACCTACCATAGCTATTTTTGTTTTCATTTCTCTTTAACAAGTGGGACTCTTAAATTGTGATAAAAACCCTTATTAAGAACTTACCATTGTAATTTTTTTAATAACAATGTGTTCTTGTCCATGTGGCACCTCTAAGAAACTCATTTGAGGTTCTAACATTGTACATGCTCTAAGAAAGTCGTAGTATCCCGTAAAAGAAAGAATTCTTCAAAAATCCATCTTGAAACCCATCAACGAGAAGCGTGGAAAAGCGTGCCAGAAAAGCCAAAAAAGAAAGATGTCAATATAAGTGAAATGGAGGGAGTAGTTTCTTAAATTTTTTTTGGAAACCAGCTGGAAATTAGGAACTGGGTAATGCCATTGCTACTTTTTTGACTTTGTTTTTTTTGTTTTTTTATTTTATTTTATGTTTTGTCTTGCATTTTGTTTTCTTTTTTCGTTTTTATCTTTTCTTTGTTTGTTGATGACAATTATTGTTCTTGATTTTGGCTTTCTTTTTTTTTTCTTTTTTTTTCATTTCTTATTTTTCTTATTTTTTTTTGTTGTGCCTACATTATCATCTATCTATATATATATAATAGCAAAATAAAGGTCGATCAACCATGATTTTTCTTGATTATTTTGCTAAATTCTCAATGTTTTGGCTAATTAATCAATATTTTAATTTAATTAATATACATCTTCATAGAATTTCAATTTGAATAGAAGTCTCATTGTTCAAATATATTCATTTTTATTTATTTACAATAGGTTAGTAACTTAATTTTTTTACGAAGAAAAATTGATTAACCAAAAAAAAATTAGAACAAAATAAAGGTCAATCAATCTTTGATTTTCTTGATTATTTTGTTAAATTCTCATAATTTTAAATTTTTTAATTCATTAATTATATTTTTTTACTTCAACTATTCCACATCTTATGAAATATCACCAATAAATAATCAATATAAAAGATACACCTCACTTTGAAAATTACTTATCTCCAATTAAAATCTAAAATATTGAAAATCTTTATTTGAGTTTCTACATTTAAAAATCAACTTAGATAAAAATCGGCATATCACCTTTTTGAATCGGAGTATTATTTTATTTAGTTGCCAAGGAAGTAGTTTGGGGACGATGTCGGCCCCATATTGTTTCAAAAAAAAAAAAACAAACAAACAACACGATAATAGATATCAAACTATTCAAATGTTAATTAACTAAATAATTATAGAATTAGAATGTGTCCGTGGGCCATGACACACGTACTCACATCATTACATAGGGTATTATTAGCATATTTATCATGATATATCTCTTTCTCTTTTATCCGTAGACGACTAATTAATTTACCTTCTTCTTTTACCTAGCAAGTTTGAAACATGCAGATACTTTATCTTTTACTACAATACTTCTATTTGACTAATATTGTTGAAATTAATATGTAAATTTCATACAAGATTTAAAAAAAGGTGACGATGGATTTTAATTAATTAAGTGTCACGACCGTACTTCGCTAATCGATAGCTTAGTTCGGTAAATTCGTGACTATGGAAAATATATGTGGATTATGGAATAACTGAGGAAATATCAAATGAACTGGCTCATAAACTCGATAGATTAGACTTCATGATTCAAAAGAGATGGACATAGTTGACTGACCACTCGAATAATTATGTTATGATTCTGACTTAAGTACATCCAAATCGAGGAGAAAAATTAATTAAGTGTACGCAGCGGAAATGTGTAAGCACGTGTATGGAGACACGTACTACCAAGAGTATTCAATTCTAATCTACTTGACAAAAGATGCTCGCTGGTCACTTCACCTTCAACTTCTGCTCAACCTGCACATCGGAAATAATGTACAGGGCGTGAGTACAGAGTACTCAGTGGACACAAGCCCAAAATCATTTATTTATTGTCAAGCCATCACTTAGTGAATCATAGGGTTTTTCTTAAAAAGGCCTATGTTCACAAAAACATTTGTATTCTTAAAAGCGACTGCGCAGTCTCTTCTTGTATAATCTACTATATCTGAGCTGGTTGTGTCCGAGGAGGTGGCCACCTCACTCGGTCACCTGATCAGTCACTATCTGCAATGACACGATCAATGTGTACACTAGTCCAAGCATGATATCTGATCACGCAAGGACCCGAATTCGATTCATAAATTTGGCCTTGGCCATTTAACAGATAGGCATCATACAAAACTGAAAACATTTATGGCATGACAATTGTAAAAGAGCTAACATCTAATAAAACATGCTTTTGTTTAATAGAAAGCCCACCTCGTCTGCTTTTCTGAACTGTTACTAGACGATCTCCATCTACCGTTCCTCCTTTGCGTGACCTTCGATTGAAAAATCGAGGTAAGATTCGTGTTCCAATGAATAAAATCTTATCTTAAGATTCTAGTCTTAGGTATGATCGGAGGTTACTATAACTTCAATAACGTGGTTACTGTTATCTAAGTCCGAGTTATGAATCTCGTTATATAAACGGTTTTTGTAACTGTCTCTTAATAAATCAATAATTGATTTATTGTTAACTTGGATTTAATTGAGGAGCTTCTCAATAATTAATTCGCTTACTTAATTAATCGAAAGCTACAACAACTCTTAATTTATTTAACTTATTACTATAAGTCAGTTAAGAAAATAATTCACTTAAGAATTATAAATTACTAATTGTAATTGTGTAATTGATTATCTTAATCAATTAATCTAATTCATTAAATCTTGGGTAATTAACTTATCTCAAGTTAATTATTTTAATTGTGAAATAATTCTTACGAATTATCAAAATATAAATTTGGTAATGTACGATTTAATTAGTGGCGTCTCGATCCATAATTAGTTAAGAATCGGGCTAGTAAATTAATTAAATAACTCTGGCCCGATTAAAGTTAAATCCCGGCCCAGCCGGAATTTGGCCCACTTCTTGCTGGCCCAGGAACGCGGCCCGTTTCAAAAGGACTGGCCCGTACCCGTGGTTTGACCCGACCGGCCCGTTGACTAAAAATAATAAAAAAAAAAAATAAAAGAAAGAAAAAGAAAATAAACATAGCCCCCGTCTTTTTTTCTTCTTCACTCTCGTCCTTCGTCGTCGCTCCTCTCTGCGATTTCTTTTCTCCACCTCTCGATTTTCCGGCCACCGGCGGCTCGAGTGTCGCCGTCGGCTGCCGCCCTTCATGCTGCTGTCGTCCTGCTCTCTCCCTCTCTCTGGGATTTTTTTTTTGGTTAAAATTTTGGGGATGAAAGAGCCCTAGTCGAAATTTGGGGATTTCCTCCCCTTCTTCGATCTCCGGTGAGAAACGCCATTTCCGGCCTCCGGACGACGCTCTGAGGTTGCGGTGAGACGGCGCCGCCCCGGCGTGGCTCTGCGGCTTCGGTTCGAGTTCGCGGCCCCTATTTCCGGCGCGTGCGCCTATCCTCCGGCAGCCGCCACTGCAGCGGCGCAACTCCTGCAACCCGAAGCCTCTCCCTCTCGGATTTTGAATCCCGAAATTAAAATCCCTAGTTCTGTCAAACTTAGGGGACATTCGCCCCCCACGATCGAGCTTTCCTTCCTTTGTTTTGATTTTAGAAGAAGTTTGATTATTGATTGATTTATTCTTTTGGTTCGATTCGGTTTTGTTAACAAGTTCATTCGTTAAATGCTGAATCTCTCTCTGCTTTGCAGGTTCGACGAAGAACGATAGCGACGTGCTCGCTGCTGCCTGCTTCTTCTTTGGCCAGAAGCTTTGCCGTCGGAGCTTCGAGCTCCGACGGAGGTTTGATCCCTCCTAACTTCCACTCTCGTTATTAATAGCTAAGTTGCCTTTTTGCTTGTTTTAGTATTTTCGATTCTACAGCTCTTGGTTATGAAAGTGCCTTATCGAGTATGCTCTGCGTTCCTATGTTCCATTGTTGCTTAGAAGTTTCATGTTTAGGCTTGCTGTTCAAATATTCTGAATATCGAAGTGTATCTTCAGTTTATGGTGGTTGGGTGTTTTGAAGTATTCAGAAATCAAACTAATGCTCTATTGTTGCTAGCTTCTCCCCTCTTCACTTCCTCACTCCATTTCCTTATTTTCTCTATATTGAAAGTTTCAGTTTTTGGTGGAGTATTGAGTGAATTAATGGCTGTAGGGAAGGGGTATTTATACATGGGAAGGTGCAGCCTTGTAACTAGGTATTAGTCCAAGTTATGGTTTATCTTTTGGGTATTAGTCTCCCTCTCCTTTCTCTTCATTTGAGACTGATTCTATATCCGTTTTTTTGTGCAGATTTGTTGGCTGCAAGGTTGCTGCTGCAGCAGATTCTCTGAGATTGAGAGGAAGATTGGTTTTCTTCTCCTTTTCTTTGATTAGAAATTGCCGTGTAAATTCCCCTTTTGTATGCTCAACTATATGTTCATTGGTTAATAACTGTTTTGGGAGCTAAAGTTGGAATTGATGGCGTGTAATTATTTGTTTAATTAATTCTCTTATAGCATCTGATTTGTATACCAAAAGTACTTTATAAATCTCGACTTGATTAGCATGGATTGAACATGCCATTCGGCTGTTAATCATCTTTATGTATATGGGCTTGACCCAATATATTTTATATAATAGTATAGTGGGCTTGGCCCAATTTTTTTTATCTTACTAATGGGCTTGGCCCAACAAGAGAGTGGGCTTGGCCCGTTAACTATCATATATACTCACAAATAATTAGTCGAGGTATTCGAGTTTATTTATCTTAAAGGAAATAAAATAACAAGTGCTAATCAAGTACTTAACCAATATTTTAATTAAACGCTTAATTATTTATTCTTCGAATACCATTAGCGTTTTGTAATCAAATTGCTATTTGATTCTAACTCGAGAACTTCCTTCTCGGAAATCAATATAACGATTAGAAATCGAAATATATTTACCAAAAGCTAATAATTTCTTTTAGCAACGCAATTAAGCTTCTAATGATAATTAAGAAAATGCGGGATGTTACATTAAGAGTTAATTAATTTGTTCCATTTGAAATTTAAGTTTTTTTTTAGTTTATGGAGTTCATTGTTTTTATATATAGAGATCTAATCTATTAATTTATAATAAGGACTTC
Organism: Mentha longifolia; assembly: GCA_001642375.2. NCBI lineage: Eukaryota > Viridiplantae > Streptophyta > Magnoliopsida > Lamiales > Lamiaceae > Mentha > Mentha longifolia. The sequence continues at coordinate 3,518,118 of CM038119.1, forward strand.
CATCCCACATCTTTTTATATGAATTCAACAATATATCACTTATATAAATTGATCTATATCTTCCCAACAAAATTCATCTTTTATGTGCAACTTCAACATTAATGTACATATCTTGACAATTAATTAGCATAAGTCATACTAAATTTTTTAACAGTAAATATCACTTTGGAAAAAGAAAAAAGAAAACAATATCACTTGATGTATATATTTGTGGAACATTCATAAAAAAATGAGCATAAAATTTTCATTAATTTTATTTAATTGCAAATATCGTACATTGATTATTTATGAAACATTACCAATAAATAATTAATATAAATATATACCACACCTTTAAAATTATTCATCTTCAATTAAAATTTAAAATATTAAAATTTTCTAATTTTTTAATCAAAAGAACTTGAATAAATAATTCAAAAATTGAGCTTACATACAGTACAACTTGATTTGATTATATTTTATTCAATTCTCATAGCTTGAACTTTCTGATTAATAATTTAATCAAATAATTCACTATTAGGGCTCTTGAGAATTAATAATATAAACCATCAATCAATATATATATATATATATATATATATATATATATATATAATAGCAAAATGGATCTCAATCCTACGTGGCATTATCATAAATATTTGTGAATATTTTCCTAAATTTTTATGGCTTTGATTTTATAATTCATTAATTTTATTTAATTGCAACTATCCCACATCGATTATTTATGAAACATTACTAATAAATAATTAATATAAATATATACCTTACCTTTAAAATTATTTGTCTTCAATTAAAATTTAAAATATTTCAGAGCTTACATAAAGTACAACTCGATTTAATTAATTAAATTTTATTCCTATACGATAATTATTCAACAAATGGAATACCGTAAAAAAAACCGCAAAGATAATAACAATAATTAAAAAGGTTAATTTCAATCCACATACTCCAAAGAACTTAAATTTTATAGCCCGAATCCGTCCAAATTATTGGGGAATCGAAACTAACAAAAAAAAGAGTCATGTTAGTTTGAATATTGATACAACTTTGAGGATCAAATTATTAGTATTTATAAATATTTCAAGTTTTGAAAAGTATAATTCTATAAATTTATTTTATTAATCAATTGAATTTTATTTAATTTATTGATCTCAAATCGATTTTTGAAAAAGATGACAAACTCAAATATGATAGAATCATCTAAGTTTTTATCCCAAATAAATATTTAAAATACTTCACATTAATGAGAAAATTATACCAATATGGCTTATAGTTTGTCAGTTGAGTAGGGACGGACAAATGAATATTTATATGAAGGTGCTAAATCGATTTTTTAGAAGATGATATCATCGATAGGAAAACTCAAATATGAGATAATCCTTATTCAATATTTAAATGATGGACAACTTGATATTCTATACTTCAATTATATTGAATGACGGGCGGTTTTACTTTAAATGAATATAACTACGCGAAAAACTCTTACATCTCATTGACCTATTTTTTTTCCAACCAACAGAAAACTTGGTATGAAAAATAAAACTAATTGGAAAATATTACCAATGTACAACATTCAAAATGAGTATAACTACACGAGAAACAAGATCTCACCTATTTTTGCCTTTTGCTTTTATAATGATCAACGGACTACTTGACATTCAAAACAAGTAAAACTAATCGAGAAATGTCACACCTCATTGGATCCTAATATATATATATATATATATATATTAATTTTTTTTGTAATTCAATTTAATATATTTTTTTCAATGGATCCTAACAATACTATAATCTTAAAATAAAATTTTCTATTGTTATTTTCCATGAAAAGTGAACCCCATCGAATTTCGACGGGTACTAAACTAGTTAGTAATATAATTTGAATTTGAGTAATGTAATTTTAATTTTAGCATTGTAATTTTAATTTAATTAAAATCATTTTAAATGTTAGTAATATAATATTCCATATGAATTTTATTTCTAAAGTGTTTTATGTAAGTTATATCTAAATAATAATGTAAATAAAATCCATTGAAAAACATATAATTATGAGAATATTTAAAATGATTGAATATTATAATGAGACTCACAAAAAGTTAGAAACTAGGTTTACTGTTGGAGGAGATAAAAGAGAAAAAAGATAGTTGAGTTTCAAAGCAGATGTGACAATTTGGAAGCTGGTTATCTAATTTAGTCTCTATTTCTCTATGACAAGAGAGAAAATGTATAGGGCTCATTTGGTTAACAGGAAAGTAATGTTGTCAAGAAAAATAATTCCGAGGAATGTAATTTTGGAGAAAATAAAACAACAAATTAAAGTTTATTATTGAATATGATTCTGAGGAAAATGAATCCTAACTAATCAACAATCCAGTGTTTGGACACCCACACACACACCTCAGGTGATTCGAACCCTCGACCTCTTGGTTGGAGAGGAAGCGTCTTACCAACTGAGCTGCGCCTACATCATACTTATAAAAATATATATATTATATTTACTATGAATAAATTCAATATGATTACATGATTAACTAGCTCCTCTACGGCAATGAACCAAATGAAATCAATGAATTCTCCTCTAAAACAATGTGAATAATGGAGCAAAAGAGTTTGACAACACTATTAATTTTTATCTAATTATAATGATATTTCAAACACACACGCAAACATTATATATTGGTAGATAAGAAAAATAGCAGAATTCAAATATAGTCACCAACAATTGAAGAGAGAAAGAGGGCGTAGTGTGAGAGAGAGGAAACGCAGAGCATTGTGAGAGAGAAGAGAGCGTTTTTTTTTTTTCGTTAGAATTAAAATTCATGTATCAAGGAAAAAGAATATCTAGATTGTAGTAAGGAATAAGGGTCTTTGAATTTTGAACTAACTTTTTTCTTGATGTCAGCATTCTTATTTCTTTTCTAAATTTTATAAAATTTGAAATAAACATAGGAATTTAATTTTTTAGAATCTGATTACTTTTCTTGTAACACCAAACACACGAATTTAATAATTTGGAATCAGATTACTTTCCCAAAGCAGAATCTCCACCAACCAAACTAGCCCATAGAGGAAAGAAATGATGAGAGAGAAAAAAAATTAGATAGAAAAAATAATAAGAGAAAAAATAGATAAAGAAAAGTGAAAATGGGTTAAAATAACCACTTCCTCAAAAGAAAGATAAAATATAGCCACATTTTTTAAAAGTTAAAAAATAGCCATTTTCATTGAGAAATTATTAAATTGCCCTCAATAAAAATAATTATTAATAATTTAAGAGATTAAGATAAATTGAAAAACTGCTAACCCCACGCTGCCCACATCTCTCTCTCCTCTATCTCCTTCTTCCTCTCCCACATTCTACAACCGACTCGCACCAAACCCGGCCCTCCCTCTTTCTCTTCATGAATGTTGCAGTCTACCATCCCACCTCATTCCAGCCAGCAACTGCTACCGGAGTCTATCGTCCGAATCGCGCATCTCCCCTATCTCGAATCCTAACAAAAGTGGATCTCAAAGATAGCAGCGGCTGCAACTGCACGACTTCTAAGATACACCAGTTGTTCAATGAACTCGTGTATTCATCGGTCGTCTTTCCGTCATCAGCATCTGTACTCAATTCAAATCAATGACAACAATGACCCACTCCGCATACACGAATCGAGATGAAAACATGAATTTCATTTAGTTATGAATTTGTATATCGTGTATTCAAAAATATACGACCAAAGTTGATTTTGGTCGTGTATTCATGAATTCTAAAAAATGATTGTTCATCCGTTGTTTCGAAGCGAAATTAGAGAATTCACGACCAACTCGAATTCGTGCATCGAGATGAAAACATGAATTTCATTTAGTCAGGAATTTGTATATCGTGTATTAAAAAATATACGACCAAAGTTGATTTTGGTCGTGTATTCATGAATTCTAAAAAATGATGGTTCAACCGTTGTTTCGAAGCGAAATTAGAGAATTCACGACCAACTCGAATTCGTGTATTGAATATCAAATCTACATTCACGAGGTCGTGTATTTATCGGTGGCGAGGCAACAACATGGCGACCATCGTGTATTCGTGTATTTGTGGTGCAAAAGTAGATGTGTGGGGGCTTTGACTGAAATGTAGGATTTCAAGAAGGACGATGGTAGAAGTTTCTCGCTTGGCTTATTTTGATTTTTTAATTAATTCTTAATTTTCTATTTTCTTTTTTAAAAAAATGAAAAGATAAGATTGCAGGGTATATCAGTAAGTGGTTATAATTTATTTTTAAAAAAAACTGGCTATTTTTTATCTTTCTTTCATGAAAGTGGCTATTATAACTTTTTCCTCTTAAGAAAATGACGAGAAAAAAGTATGTAGAAACAAAAAGTCACTTAGAGAGAAAAATTAGTGATCGATCTGATTTTCGCAAGGTAGTTAATGCACGAAAACTGGGAATTAATGAACACAAAAAGGAACACAAAGGATTTACGTGGTTCGATCTATTGTGATAGATCTACGTCCACGGAGCGAAAGTGTGTATGGATTTTATTGAGTGAATACGTATAGCTTGTACAAAGATTGTTCCCCCCCTGTCAACCTATTCTAAACCCCTATTTATAAGTGTTTACATATGGAATTCGACTAGGATTATAAGTCTTTTCCTATTAGGACTCTTTGGCTTGATCTCCTCCTTTATTGGATAAACACCGAGCTTCTATATCTCTTGTGGAGCTTGAATTGTAGTCGATGTAGGAGTTGCCTTGGTGTAGAGGTTCCTTTGAGGTGGGCCGAAGTGGACTCGGCCTAGGTGGGTTGTTTGGGCCGAGCCAAGTAAGGCTCTTAAGTGGGCAGAGCTGCATAGGCCGAGCTTGACAGTCGGAGCCCAATTATATTGGGCTCGATGCTTGGGCCTAGTAGCTAGGCCATATCCTATCACATCCCCCCCAAAAAAAGATATGGAAGTGAGGGTGTGATTTGGGGTAGAAAGGTGAAGCATGAGTAGTGAAAGTTACATTGCCCCTTCAGAAACAAGATTTCGACGAAGTCGGAATGCGTAGCGCCTCGTTAGGACGAGGTCGAACTGAAATTCACATTGCCCCTTCGGAAATAAGATTTCGACGAAGTCGGAATGTGTAGTGCCTCGTTAGGACGAGGTCGAACTGAAATTCACATTGCCCCTTCGGAAATAAGATTTCGACGAAGTCGGAATGTGTAGCGCCTCATTAGGACGGGGTCGAACTGAAATTCACATTGCCCCTTCGGAAATAAGATTTCGACGAAGTCGGAATGTGTAGCGCCTCGTTAGGACGAGGTCGAACACGTGATGTGTCAGTTACATTAAATGCGCCGTATGGGGTCTCGATAAAGTAGGCGCGTGCGTGTTACGGGGGGAAGTTGAAAAGGCGGAAAGTTACTAAAATTTCTTTCAGACGCCACAGTCATTCATTTTTGAAATTTGGAACCCTAAAATTTTTCGGCAATTCATCTTCTGCCTTCACGCTTGCAGTGTGGCCGTTGGTGTTACACCAGAATCCAGTGAACCATTTCGTTGTCACCACAGTCGTCCATCGCTTAAAAAGTAAGTTTCCATGGCTTCCTCTTCTTTTATTCGCGAGTCTAGCGATAGTGGTAGTCAGGATTCGGGTGAAAGGTCTATGTCGCCGCCGGTATGTCATTCGCCAGAAAATGTAGATGTAGATGTATATACTGTAGAGTCGGACGTTCCGTCGAAGTGTAGGGTAGTTTTTGCTTCTCCCTTTGATTCAGTCGGAACAGTGTCGAAATTTTCTTCAACCCTATATTCATCTTCAATTTTGAAAATTGCGAAAAATTATTTATTTCCCAATTGGATAGAGATGGTAGTTCCTCGGCCGGAGGATAGGGCGTCAAACCCTCCGATTGGATTCGTAACTATTTACGAAGACTGTTTAAACCATGGTCTTCATCTTCCCCTCCCCTCTGTTTTCGCCGATCTTCTACAGAAGTTCGGCATTCCCTTAGCTCAAATAATGCCGAACTCGTTTAGGCAGTTCACTGGTTTAGGCATAATGAATAGTCGTCACGGGGTCAGCCTGTCAGTAGAGCTGGTCCTTAAATACTTCCAATTCAACTCATTCAATGGGTGGTACTACCTGACACCCCGTGTTGACTTTAGAGTGAAGACGAAGTCAAAAATCCCGAACTGGCAGTCTAAGTTCTTCTTTTGCCGGTTCGGTGAGGTCCCACATTTCGTGTGGAATGTGGGTAAGTTGAGGAACCAAGGCACCGAAGAGGAATTCGGTGCGCTTGAGGAAGTGTTAACGAGTCTCGTCGATGAAGAGTTCACCGAGGTCGATCTTGCAAGGGCGGGGCTGAGCCCTTATGATCCAGACTCCATGGTTGAGCCGGTGAAGGGTGAGGCTCCACTTGGTCTGTTTTTAATGTTGTGTTCCATTTCATTGTGATGATGCTCATACTATTTTTCTGTAGTGAAACTACTCGGTAAGAAGAGGGCAAGGTCGAGCACTACTGAGAAGCCAGCTTCCGAGGTTTCTTTGGAGCGAACAGAGAGCGGACTAGGCTCTTCACCGATGGGGTCCCCTCCGGAGTGACCTCTCGTTCGAAAAAAGAAACAACAGAAGTTGGCTGTTGCTTCTTCGATTGGAGAGGAGGATTGCACAGTCACTGCAGTCCGGTTGTCTGGCGGTGTTGGACGCTAGGGTTCTGGAGAACTGGTGAATCAGCCTCGGCCATTTCCCGAGGTAGTATTACACTTTCAGCTGTACTTCCGCATTTCATTATTATATATTTGCTGACATTAATGTGGGTTGATATAGGGTGTCGAGGATATGGTGACGAGGCTGAGTGATCTGGCCTCGGAATTGAGCGGTTTCCTAACCTCCGGGGTTGACCGCTACAACGAGATGGCCCGGGTTCGCTGCAACCTGGAAAACGAGAAGGGCAGCCTCGCCAATCAATTGGCATTGACAAAAGTCAAACTGGTGGCAGAGCGGGCCGCTACCGAGGCGGCGAAGACGGAGGCGAACTCGTTGAGGGCCGAGGTGGAAGCAGTGAGGCGACAGGAGGCTGAAATGGTTGCCGGGCAAGGGCCACTGCTTCGTGCGTACACAGAGAGACTGTTCCGGTCTGAGAAGTTCTCAGAGCTTGCCGGGCAGGTGGCCTCCATCCTGAATGCTCATGTTGTTAGTGACACTATCGACAACATTGCTGCTGATATCCCGGACTTGGATAAATCCAAGTACGGTTATGAGGAGATGTCGGATGAGGCGGTGTACTGCAAGTATGTTGAGGCCTTACTGAATGGCGTCCAAAGTGTCATGCTTCTGGAGAGCTTGGCCTCGGCATCTACATTTTTGACCGCCGAGGCGGTGGAAAACTGCCCGGTCGACCGGGATGACGAGCTGGAGGAGGTGATCGCAGGCCTCAGCCGCACCGCTGAGATTGCGGTGGAGAACACTGGCCACCAAGGGGTGGAAGCCGAGGAGAACGAGGACGCCGAAGTCAGAGGTAAAGGTGAAACTGCTCCGGCTACTGATGGGGCTCCTCGTGATGAAGAGAACACCGGAGTGGTCAGTTGATCACCGCTCTTTTTATTTTTTTTTATGTAGAGTATTTGTACTACGGCATCGCTAGGATGTCGTTTCACGTTTGCCCTAGTGGCTATAAACATCAAAGTTTAATGGAAATTATCTTCGTGTTTATGTAGTCTTCTTCTACGGAACTTTTCGATGTATCTCCGTATATAGCTCAAATCAATAACTTACTGCGAGCTCTTGAAGCTAAAAATGTCGAAGTCCTTCATTGGAAAGGCCGAGCTGGCCATATACAGGACGAGGCCGACGTGAGACTTAGAGCCGCTCAAATCAGAAATGACGAGCTTCAAGCTCGGCTGCTGGAGCTTGGAGAAAAGTATGATGCCGTGAAGGAAGAAGCTAATAAGATCGCCGAGGAGCACGCTGAGTACGAGGCCATTATCCGCCGAAACGGCGGGAAAACCATTGCTGAAGTGGACGTAAAGGTGACAGAAGTCATAGCCCGGTGCAAGGATTATCAAGAAAGATACGGGGCGGACTCCTGGCAGCTCCGAGATCAGATGGTGGAGCTGAAACGAGTTGCCGGTATGTACGAAGTGATTTTAGCTCGGCGCCCAAAGTTGGCTGCTCGGTTGGCAAAGAACGCTTGTCCTTCAAGTTCGTCTACGTCCACCGGTCCCTCGAGTTCGTCAACTCCCGTGGGTCGATCGGGTATGAGATTCATGCGCCACTCGAAGGAGTTTTATGAACAAGAGCTGCAATCGTTGGCTCGACGAGGACGAGGTCGGAGCCTTCAATCGGGTAGGGGTAGGGGTCGAGGACGAGGTGGTGGTGAGCGAGGTCGAGGCAGCTTCAATATAGATGAAGTTTTAAATTTTAACTCCGACGGTGATTTTCCCACAAGATGGCTTAGTTTTAGCAAACCTAAGCATTCGAGTTCGTCGTGATTACCATGTAATTGTACTCTTCCATTTTTGAAATAAAATGGGATATTGTGTACTTGTATAAGCCTTTTACCTTATTTTAAACAAAGGTATATTTCTTTGTTTTAAACAAAGGTAGGCCATAAAGGGCATTACCGCATCATGAGACGCGGTTTAAGGTTTGAATAGCACGACTTCGTCAAAGATGAAGTTTAGGCTTTAATTAGCACGACCTCGGCTTCAGATGAGGTTTAGGCTTTGAATAGCACTACTTCGGCAAAGACGAAGTTTAGGCTTTGAATAGCACGACCTCGTCTTCAGACAAGGTTTAGGCTATGAATAGCACGACTTCGGCAAAGACGAAGTTTAGGCTTTGAATAGCACGACCTCATCTTCAGACGAGGTTTAGGCTCTTCTATGTTTTAAACAAAGACCGTATCTTTGTTTTTAACCGAGGTGGTGCCTCCTCGTTTTAAACAAAAGTAGTTATTCCTAGCTTTTACCAAAGGTGGTGCCTTCGTTTTAAGCCAAGGCAATTTGTACTTCTATTTTTAACAAGGTTAGGTCGGTACGCGCGCGTTTAAAATTTACCCCAAATATGGAGTTTATTAAGTACCCTCGTCAGGGTTTTACTAGCTCACGTCGTCTTTTGACAAAGTTTGGCTTTAAATAGCTTACTTCGGAAGTTAGGTTTCGACGAAGTTTGGCTTTAAATAACTCACTTCGGAAATTGAATTTCTACGAAGTTTAGCTTTAATTATCTCACTTCGGAAATTGGATTTCTACGAAGTTTGGCTTTAAATAGCTCACTTCGGAAATTGAATTTCTACGAAGTTTAGCTTTAATTATCTCACTTCGGAAATTGGATTTCTACGAAGTTTGGCTTTAAATAGCTCACTTCGGAAATTGGATTTCGACGAAGAATATAAAAAATCGGAATACTAAACTTAAGCGGGAGAGAGAGACATGCAAGATATGATATGCAAGGACTTGAACAAACAATGAAGGAAAAATAAAGTTTTATTGATAAAAATTAAAACACGATACCTACGACCTTATATGAATTAAACTCGACCATCACTCTCATCCACTTATACAAAGTATTTCTTTAAATGAGTAATGTGCCGTGTGCGGGGTAAGGGCTCACCGGATAAATGGGTGAGTTTGTACGACCCTTTGCCGAGGACTTCTTCAACTCGGTACGGTCCTTCCCAAATGGCTTCAAGCTTCCTGAGCCTTTCCGCTTTACTGACCTCATTATTCTGAAGTACGAGGTCGCCTACTTGAAATTGTTGGTACTTCACTCTTTGGTTGTAGTACCGAGCTACTTGTTGTTTGTACTTGACTTCTCTTATGTAGGCGAGCTCTCGTTTCTCTTCCAATAGATCCAGTTCGGTTCGGAGATCTTCCTCGTTGACTTCGGCTGCGAAGTTAAGAGTGCGCGGGCTCGGCAGGCCGATCTCTACCGGGATCACTGCTTCGGTTCCATACACCAAGCTATAAGGTGTTTCACCGTTCGAGGTCCGGGGAGTTGTTCAGTACGACCATAGGACTTGGGGTAAATTCGCTGCCCAATCTCCTTTGGCTTTGTCGAGGCGGGTTTTGAGTCCCTTGACGATCGTTCTGTTCGTAACTTCGGTTTGGCCGTTCGCTTGAGGATGGGCTACCGAAGTGAACTTTTGGTGAATGTGAAGCCCTTTACACCATTCTCTGAATGTCCGATCGGTGAATTGCGTTCCATTATCCGAAACGAGGATGCGAGGTACACCGAAGCGGCAAACCACATTTTTCCATACATAGTTGAGGGCGTTTTTGCTTGTAATTTTTGCCAAGGGTTCGGCTTCGACCCACTTAGTGAAGTAGTCGATAGCTATGATGAGGAACTGGAGCTGTCCAGGAGCTTTATCAAACGGTCCGACGATGTCAATTCCCCATTGCACGAACGGCCACGGGCTTTGCATGCTTATGAGGTCGGTTTGAGGCAATCTCGGCACCGTCCTATGGATTTGACATTTTGGGCACTTTTTGACCAGTTAGACTGCGTCTTGGAACATTGTAGGCCAGTAGTAGCCCCAACGCATGACCTTTTTTGATAGTGCTCGAGCTCCGATATGGCTCCCACATGACCCTTCATGAACTTCGTGTAACGCATAGTTTGCTTGGTTCGGCCCGACACATCTTAGGAGAGGTTGAAGGTATGACTTTCTGTACAAAATTCCTTCTTGTATAACGTACTTTGGTGACTTGCTTAAGATCTTTCTTGCCTCAAGCTTGTCGCTGGGTAGCTCGCCCTTTTCCAAATAATTTCGAAGAGGAGTCATCCAATTCAGCGCATCCTTGTCAATTACGAGGCCGACCTCGGCTTCCTCTATACTTCGGTGTTTGACTTCTTCCACAGGAGAGCTTGTTGACGAGGATGCCAATTTACTTAAAGCATCAGCTCGGGTATTTACTCCTCTTGGGATTCGTACTAGCTCGAAGTAGGTGAAGCTTTCTTGCAGACTTTTAGCTTTTTGGAGATACTTCTTCATTCTGTCGCCCTTTGCCTCGTATGTGCCGAGCATATGGCTGACTATGACTTGGGAGTCACAGTAGACTTGTACAACTCGTATTTGGAGACTTTGAGCGAGGCGAAGTCCTGCAATTAAGGCTTCGTACTCCACTTCATTGTTTGTGGTAGGGAAGTCGAAGCGAAGTGCATAGGTTATCTCCTGCTCGTCTGGACTGAGGAGTATGATGCCCGCACCGCTTCCTGATTTTCCAGAGGCCCCGTCAACGTATACCTTCCAACAGTGTTTGGGCGGTTGACTTGTGGGTTCGGCTCCAACAATATCCGAAGCGGTATCGGGTGGCTTTGGTGCTTCTGTAAACTTAGATTCCACAAGGAAGTCAGCTAAGGCCTGGCCTTTGATAGCACTGCGTGTACAGTAGTTGATATCGTACTCCCCCAGCTCGACTGCCCATTTCGCAATTCTGCCCGAAGCTTCAGGCTTCAATAGCACTTGCCGAAGTGGGAGGTCGGTGATGACCTGTATCGGATGTGCCTGGAAATAAGGTCGTAGCCTCCTTGCAGCGTTTACTAACGCTAGTGCGATCTTCTCCAATGGCTGATACCTCGTCTCTGGCCCTTTGAGTGCTCGGCTGATGAAGTAGACCGGAAGTTGCCGATGTTTTTCTTCACGTACTAGGACTGCACTTATAGTTTCATCTGAAGCCGCGAGGTATAGGTATAAAGTTTCACCTTCGTGCGGGACCGACAAGGTTGGAAGCTTGGAGAGGTACTTTTTCAGGTCAGCGAACGCTGATTTGTGTTCCTCTTCCCATTTAAAAACTGGGTTCTTCTTAAGAATCTTGAAGAACGGGAGTTGCTTCTCGGCCGCTTTCGAAAGGAACCGACTTAGGGCAGCTAGGCAGCCCGTCAGTTTGTGCACGTCGTGAATCTTCTCCGGAACCTTCATCTCTTGAACTGCTTAGACCTTGGACGGGTTAACCTTTAATCCTTCTTGAGAAACCCATCATCCTAAAAATTTTCCGGATCGAACCATAAAGGTGCACTTTTCAGGATTCAGCTTCAGGTTGACTTTCCGAAGGAGGCCGAGGACGATCTTGAGATCGTCGGCACAGGTGGCTGGCTCTTTGCTTTTGACGACAATGTCGTCCACATATACTTCCACATTTTTGCCGATGTGGGGCTCAAATATCTTGTCCACCATTCTTTGATAAGTGGCTCCAGCATTCTTTAGTCCGAAGGGCATTTTTTTATACGCGAAGATACCGAAGTCAGTGATGAAAGCTGTCTTTGGTGCATCTTCGTCACTCATCAAGACTTGATGATATCCCTTATACAGATCTAAGAAGCTGAAAACCTTGTGGTCGACCAGAGCCTCGACTTTCTTGTCGATGATAGGGAGGGGATAACAGTCTTTGGGGCAGTGTTTATTTAGATCGGTGTAGTCAATACACATTCGCCAACCTCCTCCTTGTTTCTGCACCATCACCGGGTTAGCAATCCACGTCGGATACTTGACCTCAAAGAGTATTCGTGCCTCTAATAGTTGGTGCACTTCGTCATGTATGACCTGGTTCCGGTCTGCTGCGAATACTCGCTGCTTTTGCCGGACTGGCTTTACTCCGGGGTCAATATTTAGCCGGTGAGTGATAACATCTGGTGCAACTCCGGTCATGTCAAGTGGTGACCAAGCGAAGACATCTTTATATTCCCGAAGTAGTTGGATGATTTGCTTGCGAAGTTCGGCCCCTCCAGCGAAGCCAACTTTGACGACCTTAGTCGGGTCGTTTTCGTATACTACAATGGCTCCCACTGGCTCATAGAATGCATAATTGTCTTCCAACACTTCGGGTTTCTGTAATTGCTATGCCTGCGGATGCTGAGGTGTTCTAACACCTCGTAGGGCGATCTGCATGCACTCCTTCGCTCTTTTTTGGTCGCCGCGAACTACAATTACCCCGTTTTTCGATGGAATTTTGATCGTTAGGTGGTACACCGAGCATATTGCCTTCATTGCGACCAACCAATCTCTTCCTAGGATAATATTATAAGGAGAGTTTGCTTTAACGACAAAAAAGCTGACCATCTTAGTGGATGACAATGGGTGTTTCCCCACTGTCACTGGTAATTGGATTATTCCCTCGGTTTGTGTCTCTTGTTGGACGAAGCTTTTCAGGGGAATTGGTGCTGGTACTAAATGAGCTTCTTCGACCCCGAGCTTCTCGAAGCAATCCTTAAAGAGCACACTTACCGAGGCTCCACTGTCAATGAAGATTCGTTGGACGAGCTTATTAGCCACCACTGCCTCGATTACAATGACATCTTGGTGAGGTATCATTGGTGGCACTGGGTCCTTCTCTGAGAAAGTAATGACCTCGTCTTTTTTAAACCTTTTTTGTAAAGGTTCGTCAGTAGAGGGACTTCTGGCCTCGGCCTTGAGTGATGACTTCGTTGCTCCTTGCGGGAGTCCTGTAATAGCGGTAATGATTCCGTCGATCTGGGGTTGATCTTCGTCTCCGTCCTCATCATCAGGCCTGGGCTTTTTGTCGACGTGGGGGGCGCAATTGTTCCCTCCTCGGTTTCTGCGCTTTCCCCTACCCTAAGGTCGGACATCATGTTGGCTGCGACTTTGGTACTTTCTAAACATACCGTCGCGCACCATGTGCTCGATATCCGCAGCTAGCTCCCTGCAGTCCTCCGTGTCGTGGCCGTAATCCTCATGGAATCGGCAGTATTTGTCATTAGATCGGCATTTCGACCCACCTCGTGACATGGGCTGAGGTCTCCGAAATAGGTTGGTATGAAGCTCATAAATCTCTGTCCTCGGCTTCATTAGCGGTGTAAGCTGGGTCTTCTCCGGATTTTGCCGAGGCCCAATTCGTGATTCAAGGGGGCCTCGCTGCAGTCTATCTAAGGCACTTCGGCGGCTTTGACTTCGGTCATTGCGCTCTTCTTTCCTCCGATCAGCCTGTTCGGGCTTATCAGCCTCGCGTTTTTTCCTATCCGCTTCGTCCGCACGCGCAAACCGGTCTGCTATACTCCACAATTGCCTCAAGGTCCGAGGCTCTTCCCTGACGATCTCTTTATAGAGTGCACCGGACTGGATAACATTCTGAAAGGCGGAGATGAGGACTTCGTCGGTCAGGCGATCGACCTTTAGGCTTTCCTCATTAAACCTGGTCATAAAGTCGCTTATCGACTCTCCTCGTTTCTGCCTTATGGAAAGAAGTTGAGCTGGGGTGGTTTTCGCCTCAGCTTTCTGGAAAAATCTGCGTTTGAAAGCTTCAAGTAGGTCTGCGTATGATCCGATACTGCATGGAGGCAGGCTATCGAACCAACTACGAGCATTATCGACGAGCAGTTCTGGGAATACCTTACACATGTAGGTATCCTCGCTGAGACCTTGATTCATCATATTGTATTGATATTGGGACAGAAAATTCCTCGGATCACACGAGCCGTTGTAAGGCTTAATCGGAAGTACTCGATACTTCTCCGGGAGAGGAGTGTATAGTATCCTGTTGGTGAAGGGAGTAGAGATCTTGCTGTATACAGTAAATCGCCCTCCTCGGTGATCGTCGTCACGCCGAGGTGAAACGGTGTGACGACGAGGTGGGGTGGCGCTACGCCGAGGTGAGGGTCTGTAGTTTCCTCGGCGTTTGTCATCGAACCTCCTCTGACGAGGTGCCGCGTCACGTGCGCCCACGATTTGGATGCTTTGAGAATCGTGTTGCTGATGGGAACGGGATGTAGCTCCACGTTCTCCATGCTGTATTCCAGCTCTTTGTTGGTTGACGAACTGGAGGAATTCTGGGCCTTTATATGCGAGGAAACTTTTCACCGCGTCTTCAAGTTCATGCGGCTGGAGCTTTGGGACTCCCTCTTCGTCATGACCACTGTCGCGACCTTCTTAGCTGGGGTGGAGTGGTTTGCCGAACTGGTCCACCAGGATGTCTCCCACATGCCCTTCTTGAATCTGCGCGTGCTCCTTCCCGGGGCGTCTGCGATTAGAGCTCGGCGGCTGGCTGGAGGCTTCGTTGGATTCTTGAGGGGTTTGCTGGGCGTTTTTTTGCTGGGCTTCCCTCTCCTTAGCGGCGGCAGCGGCAGCCTCGGCGGCGGACTTGTTAGCAGCAGCAGTAGATCGTGTTGATTTTCCGGCCATCGTGATTGCAGCAAACTTGCAAAATTTGATCGAGATTCACAGATTTGAGGTTCCCACAGACGGCGCCAGTGATCGATCTGATTTTCGCAAGGTAGTTAATGCACGAAAACTGGGAATTAATGAACACGAAAAGGAACACAAAGGATTTACGTGGTTCGATCTATTGTGATAGATCTACGTCCACGGAGCGAAAGTGTGTATGGATTTTATTGAGTGAATACGTATAGCTTGTACAAAGATTGTTCCCCCCCCTTTCAACCTATTCTAAACCCCTATTTATAAGTGTTTACATATGGAATTCGACTAGGATTATAAGTCTTTTCCTATTAGGACTCTTTGACTTGATCTCCTCCTTTATTGGATAAACACCGAGCTTCTATATCTCTTGTGGAGCTTGAATTGTAGTCGATGTAGGAGTTGTCTTGGTGTAGAGGTTCCTTTGAGGTGGGCCGAAGTGGACTCGGCCTAGGTGGACTGTTTGGGCCGAGCCAAGTAAGGCTCTTAAGTAGGCCGAGCTTGACAGTCGGAGCCCAATTATATTGGGCTCGATGCTTGGGCCTAGTAGCTAGGCCATATCCTATCAATTAGCAAGAAAATTTTGTATTGGAGAAAAAAGTGTTGATCGAGAAAAAATTTAGGAGGAGAAGATTACGAGCGTGAAAACTTTTATAAAAGGAAAATCACTATAGGATAATAAATAATCAGCGTATGTATTGCAACATAAAAAAAACATATAAGTTGGTTCATGCTTCCAAATTGGGCTGATTCATATGAAAAGGTCAAAAGACAGACTATGAGTTGGTTCATGGTCCCAGCTTGGGCTCCAAAAATAATTGGATTTACTTGAATTTTGTGTTGGATTATATCGGGCCATTATTTGGCCCATAAAAGCCCAAGTCTCAGATAAACCCTAGCAATTTCCGCACCCAATTAGCAGCTCAAATTCTAAGCATAAATACAGCTCGTTTGCAGCTGAAATCATATGTCAACAACAGCTGCTCTTCTAGCCGTCTCTCCTCCGTTTTTCGTCCGCCCTTCGCCTCCGCGACCACTAGGCGGCGCCTGCCTTCCGCCAGCTCCGACGGGAAATTTTGGTCTTCTATCTTGCTTCTCTATTTTGGGAATTTTGCGTTTTGATTTTCTTATTTCTATATCTGTTTTCGATTCCAATTGTGTGTGGTGATGAAGCAAATTTTCGTGGACTAGAGTTTCTGATCTTGCAGCTGACGAAACAACCCTTGGCTGTCTGAGCACACTCCATTTTACTGCAAATATTTCGTTTTTTCGATTTGATTATTGATTTATTTTCTCCATGTATGTAGCTTATTCTTCTACGTGTCTCTGTTTCCTCCTCTGATTACGTGCCGTGTCTTAACCCCATCGTCTTCCTCTTCCTTCAGCTGCATCTTTCTATCCAATTGGAGATTAGGTATTCGGTAGTTTTTCGAAATTGAGAATTTTTTATGTGCGGTGATGAAGCAAATTTTCGTGGACTAGAGTTTCTGATCTTGCAGTTGACGAAACATCCCTTGGCTGTCTGAGCACATTCAAACTATTTTTGAATTTACAAAATGTTTTGTTTAGAAAATTTGAATTCGATTTTTATTCTGTTTCCTTGGCTTATGATGAAAAAAATAATTATCTTAGCGGATTTCAGTGAGATTATGAATATTTGTAATCAATGATCTGAATGTTACACACACTGAAGCCATTTTTCAATCTAATCCAACTTTTCTCTATTGAACAATTTGTTTGTGTTTTCATTCTTATTCCTGAGATTTGCTATGATGAGATTAAGACACCATGTGTGTTCTAGGGCAGTGGATTCCGATCCGTGAGCCTATTTATTAACGACTTCTCCTTCCACTGAGCAATCATTTCTTATTTCTTTACTTCAATCTTAGAATTTTGTCAATGTTGAAAATCCTAAATTAAATTTTGATTTTAGCGTCCTTTTACCAATTCTGGGGGATTATCAGTTCCTCTAAGGTATAATGGCTTGGACGCTATATAAATTTTGTGGCTATCCTGATGAATGAGTTCTCAATATCATTACATCCTGGAAACACCTCGTACATTTTCATAATTTCATGATGATTTTGATTCTCTATCTTGTTGCTTTCTATAGGCGTTGCGTTGATTGGCATTCCAATTAACGTGTCACGGGAAGCATAGATTGATATGTAGTTTTAGCCCACCATCTTTTTTCGTTACAAATTATTTGCATCTTTGAATTCTATTTGATTTTGCATGGTGGCTTGCTTCGACAAAATATAATCTTGTTTCTTATTAGATTGTTTTGATGAATTGTTGCTTCTTATGGTGAGCTCTCCTTATATCAAGTGAGGGATGTTCAAGTTTCCGAAGCATAGATGAATATGTAGCATTAAACAGTGCGATGTGATTGTTTTTTGTGACATCGCACTACCTGTCTTCTTCTACATTCTTCTTGAATTTATAATCTGAAAAATATTCTTGTTGTATTGATCTGGTTTGATCATAGTTTTTCTAGTTTTACTTCTCATTTTTTCATTTTTTCAGATGATGATGCCAAATTTCGCAGCTGCTTGAAATTGTTACCAAGAGATCGTTCTTAGTCATAGCTTGTTCTTGTTGGAAGAATTGTAGTACGTTTTTGTGTGCATTTCAGACAATGAAAATTGTACCTTTTCATGATGATATTGTTGTTCTATTTAATAAATTTGTTCAAGAATTAACAAATGGTATAGGTGGGTTTTCGTTAAGTCGATTTCATCTGATTATTGTGGTTTTGGCCTTTGGGTGTTGGAGTTATAATATAATCGTAACAAAACCATTGTTTATAATAATATTCTAATCGAGACCTTGTAAAATATTGATTTTATTGGATGGCTTCTGGCGTTACTTATAAGATAATAATTATAACTAATCCTAAATGCGATTAGTCATTATGGAGAGATCACTAGCAAAGATGTTATTGATTAGAAAGATCGACTACGAAGATGTTTAGTACTCCTGTAATACCATGATAAGATTTTATTGATTAGAAAGATTGATGGTGAAGATGTTTAGTACTCATAGGGGTGTCAACGGGTGAGTATTACCCGGACCGGAACTGCTCAAAAAGTTATGGTTCTGGGTCCAGATCCACCCACTATACTAAGACCCGAAAATTATAATTTGAACTCGCCCATGGGTCTGGACCCGGACTTGGTTTTTTTTTTTTTTTTTTTTTTTTAACTCGATCAAATCTAATATTATAATGTTCAAAACTCAATTGTTTTTTTACATAAGAATAGGTAATTTTGGATCAAAAAAAATGTTGCAAACGTAACAATAGAAGAAGTAATTAACTAATTAATTTTGGCAGCAACAAAGAATATCAGGGCCATCGGGTTGTCTAGCGCAATAACCATTGTTGAAGCTTCTTTTAATGCATAATCCCAAACATTTATCATCTCCAAATGATTTCGAACATACTGCATAGCAAAATGGATTCACAGGTGCAACCTTTTCCATCCCTGTGGTGAAAGCTGTGGCTGCGGCAGTGAAGATGAAATAAATGGCAAAAATAATGTAGTATTTATTTAGTGTCATTTTGTCAGCTTCTATTCTACTCGTGGAAGATTATTAGCAGTAAAATTGTTGATGATAATTATATACTACAATATTACCATAAATTGTGGTGTTTAATCATAATATAATAAAATAAATAAAGACAATCTAAAATATAATTTTATCACATTGTGTATAGATAATAAAGTTGCATTAAAATATGCTAAAAAAATGCAAGGAAATAAAAAAAAAAAGAAAAGAAAAAGGGACAGGGCCTACCCGGACCCGGAAAAGGCGGGTCGGGTCGGGTCAAACCCGGTGCATGTACGGTTGTGACCAGGTCCGGGTCCGACCCGGACCTGGACACGTAAATCAATTAGTGATTGGATCTTGAGCGGGTCCGGGTACTACCCACCCACTGACACCCCTACGTACTCCTATCTGACCCGGATTTGACTATAGGCCCACAAGGCCTGTGCCTAGGGCCCCAAAATATTTGGGGCCCAATATTTATATTTTCAAATATATATTTTTTTAAGTTATGTAGTTGCATGTTGAACACTTAGTCCACTTAGTTTTGAGTAAGACCTTCAATCTCTTTATTCCCTTAGGTCAAGTGTTTCATCCTCATTAGGCACAATTTTTTTAATTTTTATTTTACTTTGCACTAATCTCATTTCTTTTATTTATTCTCTTTTTATATATATATTTTTATTTTTCTTACTTTCATATACTTTTTTTTATTTTACTTTGAAATAATCACATTTCTTTTATTTTTATTTATTTTTACATTTATTTCATTTTTGTTCCTTTCATATACTCCTTATGTACATTTCTTTATTTCTTTCATTTTAACTATTCACATTTCTTTTATTTATTTATCTACATTTCATTTCATGTGTTTAATAGTCATATTTCTTTCCAAAAAAAAATCTTTCATCTACTCCTTTTGCAATTTTTTTTCCTTTATTTTTTCATTTTTTTTCATTTTTTTTCTCCCTTTCATTTTAAAAATAGTTTTTAAAATTGCTAGTAATAAAAAAAGCGCATAATGGATCCGGTCAATGTGTATCTTCTATTTTTTAATTTTGTATATTTTAATCATTTTAAATAATTTTATTTTTGTCATTATAAATTGGACCACTGAACTAAATTCATGGCTTCGTCACTGCTCATAAGCATATGTGTGGGGCTCAAAAGAGGGAAAGAAAACAAAAAGATGACCAAGTAATTTCAAGTCAAGCATGAGATATTGATAAATATTTTAAGTTTGGTTGCAAAAAAGAATCATATGAAAATGAAATTTTAACAGAGCATCAAATTGAAGAGGGTGAATTTTTCGCTTATGAAGGGCCCCGTTTTTCGTTTTCGCCTAGGGCCACACGAAGCACAGGACCGGCCCTGACTCCTATAATACCATGATGGAGTCTCCATTCTAGTATTCTGAAGTATTGGATAAACCCTAAACCCGCCCTGCAAATAAACATACATATAATCCAACAGATTCAAAAGATAAAAATTAATTAAGTTCATGAACTTATTTTTAAAATATGAACCTGTATTTGTGCTTGAATTTCATGAAATTTCATGATCTCATATTCCTCATAAATAACCTTTGTCACATTGTATGCTCCTACGATACTTTGGCCATCTTTCACATTAACCATGAATAATGCATGTTTACCTTCCAATTCTTCAATCTTAGGAGGGATGCCCTCATGTTCCCCAGTCTTAGAAAAGATAATAAGTAGCAAGTGACGTTTTTACTCAAAAAACATATAGCAGCCAACAATGTACTGTGTACTACATGAACAAATATTCACTTCACTTCAAGAATAAAGAAGAAGATTAATGTGTTCAAATCTGCTGCACTTTTGCCAATTAATAAAAGACATTCTTGGTCCCACAAATGAAAGGCAACCGTTCCATCATTATCACTAACTCTCAAAGTCAGTTTATATTTGCAATGTTTCCACATTAACAGTAAAATATTTCTTCAAATTTATACACTCTGTTTTTTGCCCTTAGTTTTTGTCTTTCGATTCTTCTTCTTCTTCTTCTTCTTCTTCTTCTCTCTCTCCCCTTTTCCGCACCTCTCGACATTTTTATTTTCTCTAAGAAACCCTAGTTCATCCCATCCTTCCTCCCTCGTCCAGTCTTTGCCAATGTACCCCAATCGATCTGTTTTTCCACCCGGCAGGTGGGGATGTCCCTATCCCCCTTGTGCCTTGACCTGAATGTTCCTATTTTTATCCCTACATGCCCCCCTATGATACCATGATGGAGTCCTCATTCTAGTACTCTGACGTATTGGATAAACCCTAAACCCTAAACCCGCCCTGCAAATAAACATACATATAACTTCAATAGATTCAAAAGGTAAAATTTAATCAAGTTCATGAACTTATTTTTAAAATATGAACATATGTTTGTGCTTGAATTTCATGAAATTTCATGATCTCATATTCCTCATAAATGACAGTTGTCACATTGTATGGTCCTGTGATACTTTGACCATTTTCACATTAACCATGAATAATGCATGTTTACCTTCCAACTCATCAATCGAGGGATGTCCTCATGTTGTTGGTATCTGGTGGTGAGATATACAGAGGTGTTTGCAGAGCTCTACACTGTGACAGCCTCTTTGAACACAAAACGCAGCGGAAAAATTAATGAACAAATAAACACAGAACACAAAGAACGTGAAGATGGTTTGTGCAAGATATCGTGAGGATATCTTGCATGCCTCAAGGCTAAACTTCAATATAATTCACTTGGAATTACAAACTAGAGTTGAGAAAACAAACTATGAAAAATTACTAACACAATTGCTAGTATTACTCAACTCAAAAAGCTATTTGGAAATATCTATGAACTCTCTATTCTTTCTCTCCCAAAAAGCGTTCATCTCTTCTGCAGATTTCTCAAGTATATATTTCCTCCAATCTTTCTCTTTCACATCCTTTCTTTGCACGACCACGTTGGAGTTAGTGGGAGGGGACGGTTTTAGTTGGTTAGGGTTTTCCACTCCTTTCTTCAATCCACGACTCCGCCTTTGACTGAGTCTTCAAACTGCAACCTCTATCTCCAAGCAGATCTTCCTTAAATATAGGAAGGTTGTTGTCTATTAGGATGTGACTCACGTTTGGCCTTGTAGAGAATAAAAACAGCCCAACGCTACCTTCAAACCGAAGCCCAAAGGACCGAAAGCGACTTGGTCTTCGACCTTCACCAAGCCCATCGAAGATACGGCCCAAAATGGCTCCCCCTTAATCCAACTTATTTCTTGAATTAAACCTGCATAAAACACACTATAAATATAAGTGAAGAAAGACAAAACCTAAGAAATGAAATTTAAGAGTAGAATCCAACACATGTTCCCCAGTCTTAGAAAAGATAATAAGTAGCAACTAGCAAGTGACGTTTTTACTCAAAAAACATATAGCAGCCAACAATGTATTGTGTACTACATAAACAAATATTCACTTCACTTCAAGAATAAAAAAGAAGATTATTGTGTTCAAATCTGTTGCACTTTTGTCAATTAATAAAAGACATTCTTTGTCCCACAAATGAAAGGCAACCGTTCCATCATCATCAACAGTAACTCTCAAAGTTAGTTTATATCTCAAACGTTTCCACATTAATAATAAAAATTCTTTAAATTTATACATTATAAATTGGTAAACAAATATATAACTATGTACCCTAATCGGCTATATCGATAGTGATACATTTCTCACAAGAAAAGTTTTGGGAATCATGTTTCAGTTTTGAAAATCAAATTGTACATGCAAGATATGCCCAAGCACCAATTGTTTCGAGACTAAAATAGTGGTATATATCCTAAATTTACCAATCTGAAAATAGAACAAAACACATGTAAGTGTGCACAAACTGAATACAAGAAAAGTACATAAAGTCAATATATTGGAAAGAAACATTAACAAACTATCATCAAGATGCTTGGAGAACGCGTGTCAAAAAGTTATGTTACAACTCTAAAGGGACGGGTGGAGTACTACATTAACTGCAACTATAAAAAGAAGACTGTAATCCCAATCTTCTTGATCACATCCCAACTCCATTTCTTCAATTTTGCAGTTTCTTTAACAACCTCCTCCAGCTTAGACTTCAAAGCTTCCCATTCTTCAATTTTCAATCTCAATTTCTTATTGAGCATACTCCCTGCCGTAATTATTGAGTGGAGTTGGCTTTAATAGTTTTTACTCTTAAGCTTAAGGCGACGAGCACAATTATACTGACAAAAATTTGTATGTATTGAGGCATCTAGCTACTTGAAGAAATCACAATCATCCCACTGCAAAATTTCATTAAAAATAAAATAAAATTGGCTTATAGGTTATTTAAACATAAACTTTCATCTCAAATATGCACCTTCAGTTACGTAGGAACTACCTAACAAATAAGACATAAACGCTGATATTAGGAATGAAGTCATACCTTCCGCACTGAACAACAGAAGAATTGCCGGCCGGGGTT